>PVKU01001097.1:0-344722 GCA_004027475.1 Anoura caudifer
TTTTAGAGATTCATTTGCTTTGTCTCATGCACTTGAGGGACAAAACTAGAAATTTTAGTGAATGCTTTCATCAAAAACATGTGTGTCCTAGGATGACCTATTCCATCCCATAATGTGCCTTGTAGGAATTAATCTTAAACAAGTAGTCATCAGTGGAGACATGGTGCAAATTGTTTGATAAATCTTTCCATTATCAGACATGAAATGGCAGGTAGCTTTCTATCGAAGCTTTGCACCTTTTGTAGAGATGTGTAGCTCCCTTACAGTAAGTCACAGAATAGATGTCTGAATAAATTGGTGCTACTAAAGATGTTTCATGATATTTTTCTGAGCTGGTATCCAAATGAATGTTTGTGAAGGATTCTTTGAAAAGGCTTTCTTTTGCCTGGTATAAGAATATTACTATCAGAGTAAAATGCACACTCTCTTAGAAATATATTAATTGCCCTCAATTTATGACTCAGTGGTATTTGTAGTAGCCACCCACTGCTGTGTCTGATTCTGCCCAAATGCAAGCCTGTGTAGTGGCTGGCTGATGTGCACTTTCTTACCTTGTCTGCTCACCATTATGTTAATAAATGATACATGTGGGTAAATAGTCATCTCGTTTTCACTAAAAGGTAAATTTAGTTTTTATGATACATTTAATAAAACTATATTCTTTTCATTATGATGCAGTCAGCAGTAATTAAGATCACTAGCTTAAATGCCAAGGATTTTATTTTGAAATGCAGCTTCTTTGAACAGTTATTTATAATAAGATGATACTACTTGATTTTATGTAGTTTATTTCTAATCTAAAGAGCTTTTGCCACAGATTTCCTTTTTTGACTTGTGGAGTTCATTCTGGAAAGATTCTAGCTGCTCCATAATAGGCAAAATCCCACACCCTCACCCACATTTTCGGGAGATGTGCCATTTTCTAAATATATCCTGCCAGTTCCAAAATGAATATCAATAACTGGAAGCAGCTGGAGAATGTTAATTTAGCTCTTATGTTGCAGAGTGGTGCTCAGCTTTCTAGACTGTATTCTGATCCTGCATTGGTTTTCTAAATTTTTTTAATTTTTCTTTTCCCTTCTTTTTAAAACAAAACATTCAATGCTAATACATCCAGACCAGTGCTGCACTAGTTGGCATTCTTGTCAACCTTTACCTTGAAGCATGATAAAAATTTGATCTGTAGAAAGTTGAGAGATAGTCTGTTCTCAGACTACATTTTAATAATCTGATTCAAGATTATTTTCACTTATAAGTTCTCTCTTGAAAATCCAGTCCTCCTCTAAAACTTCTGTTTTTAACCCCCAGGGTTTGGATACAGGTGACTTGGATGGGTGGTTATTAAAATCATTTAGTGGTTCTCTTGAACAGTGGTTCCTTGCCTTTTTTGGTATTGCACCCTACCATACACAATTATTTATAAATGAGCTACACTCCCCTCTGTGAGAGAACGTATTATCAATTATGTTATATAAATTAATATAAATAGTTCATACTTGCATCAATTATGTACACTATACAACAGACGAAACCTAGCAATCAAAAGGATTTTATGACAAAATTTTAATATTTTCTTCTTGAGCCCAACTTCACTTCAGAGACCATTGATTTAGAAAGCAAAACATTATTCAGTGCACCCAATAATTCTTTTAAAGTTTTTAAGTACTACCAATCCTCATTGGATGTTTTTGAAGAGTGAAGTTTTTAATAAACCTCAGAATGAATGTAACCTGAGTAAAACTTCTTGTCACAATTAATTGCTGAGTACTCTCTTAAGGGAATGTGGTTACCAATTCACCAAGATAAGGTCTTAAAATTTTATCATGACATATTTAAGACATATGTAATATGTAAGAAATAGAACATTACCTTCCTCCTGCAGAGGGATCCTCTCATCTGAATTTGCTTTTTTCTCATCCCGTGCAGTTACAGACCTGTGTTTGGCTCTGAAGCAATGTACTATGTTTTACATTTTTAAAATTTTATGAAAAACTTGTATATAATATACAGTGTGTATTTGTCTACAACTCTCCCCTCCCCAGCCACATGTTGTATATGGGCAACTCTACCTCATTCCCACAGCTATGTAATATTGTGAAGTTTGAAAATGCCACAGTTTAAGTGACATTTAACTTATATCTTTAACATTTTTTTCTATTACAAATAATTCTGGAGGGATATTAAAAGTGGAAATTTGTTAAGACTTTCCTAGGATGTACCTAGGACTGGCATTGCTGAATTGTGGAGTGTGTACCTCTTCATGTTTACAAGAAACTCCCTGCCAGTGTGGAATGAGTCCCGCTGGCTGCTCCTCCTCGTTAACATGTGCTAATGTCAGACTATTTAATTTTTGCCAGTTTGGTGGACCTGAAGTAATATGTCATGGTGGCTTGAATTTATCCTTTCATAATATGTTTATGTGCTGTTTAGGTTTCATTTCCTGTAAGTTGCTTCCTCATATACAGGAATTGGCAAAAGTAGGCTTACAGTTGCAATATAAATAAATACAATAATTAATAAATAATACAAAAATAAACTGCATACTCATAACTGTAAACCTACTTTTGCCCCTCTCCTATTGTGCTCAATTTTCTATGTTTTTCTTCTTAAAAAGTTTTCTCAGTTGATCTCACATATTTACACACACACAGTGATTCAAAGGCCTTAATAGAAAATAAACCAGTCTTTGTTTTTCTTCTCACGTTTGGCCCTGAAATGGTATGGGTATTGCACCCCTTCCCTTAAAAAAAAGTCTTTGCTTCTCCTATAAGGTGGCATGACATTGTAAGTGAGCTGTTGTTAGCTTGCTGAAAGTCACTTTGCAACCTAAAGGCTGCCTCTAGGAAGACGAGGCAGATACATGTAGGAAAAAAGCAACACTCTGGACTTTCTGTAGTTCTCCTCTGAGCACCTGCCCTTTGTTTCCTTCCTCTCCCAGTTCGGTTTCCAGCGTCACAGATCTGCCTGCCCTCGAGTTATTTTGAAAAAAGACTTTGCACCCTCTTACATTTAGCAAATCTGTAGCGTAGAAGGGAGGTATTAACGACAAGCAGTAAATGGAATAACTTCCAGCAGTGCTACTTGAAGTGTGGTCTGCAGACAGGGGCCGTGGCCGTCACTTGTTAGTTTGTTAGAAAGTCACAATCTCAGCTCCCACCCAGTCCTGCTGAATCAGGGGCTGTGTTTTCACAAGAGAAGTTTGAGAAGTTTTGGGTGTTGATGACACTGTACTTGTACTGTAACAGCTTGAGGTTCTACCAATGAGAGGTTCATTTTAATTTATTTAACTAATCTAAGGGGTTACTTGTAATTTCTATGTTGTTGATTATTAGACTCTGTTGCTGTCTGCTATTTTATAAAGAAATGGCAGTTTTTAGCAAGAGAAGGTAATTTGTAACATGGATCACTCAGGAAGCAGGCAAGCCTGGATTGGAGGGGCCTGGTTGGGAAAGGCTAGAGAAGCATGAAATTCACTTAGTAAGAAGAAGAAAGAGGAGGTGGGATAAAGGAGGATCGTGGATTTATCTCAGAAATGAGAACATTTTCCCTTTTTTTGCTTCTGTATTGAGATGATTTGTTGTGCCAAGACCCAGTAGTATTATTTTAACCTTTCAAGCTTAACCTGGAAAATTAATTATAATTTGTGACATTGTTTCTGTTCAACAGCTTTATTTTTTTTTTTAATTGTGGACATACAGCTCACTGGGGTTGTATAAACACATAACATAGCCATTTCCTGCACCTGGGGCCCACAGAGCCTAGGAGGAGAGGCAGACATTGAAAAAAGTGTGGGAAGTGCAATAGTACAAGTATTTAACTGAGCCTTGGTGTCTCCCTATCCTTACAGCATTACTGTGCGGATTTAATGGGAACTGCAGGAAGGTCCCAGGATAGTTCTCAAGAAATAGCAGCTACTCCTCCCCCTGTCTTCACCCCTCACCTGCTGCCCACCCAATTGCATTCCAAGCAGTTTGATTCCAGAGTTTACAGAAATTAGTACTAAGGTTAGTACTAAGAACGGTAGTAGTGGTGGAAGTATTTATAAGGTACAAAGGTAAAGAGGAAGTGATTGCTATGGGAAAAGACATTTGGGGTTCCCAGCAGATGACTTAAAGAACGCTTATGCATATTTTTTTCTAAATGTTGAAGATGAGGCTCACCTTCACTTAAATTCCAGTATTTTATAACTTGCTGAAGTGTAGGCTGTAATTTATTTTATACTGTTTTTGGGGAACCTCTAACATTACCTTTATGAGACGAAGCTGCTGTCCCAGCAGGAGGCTCAGGGTTAGTGACTCGTGACATCCCAGCATGCTGGTACTAGGGCAAGTTCTAGCCTAGTGAGCCTGAAAACCAAGGACTTTGGGGTTGTCAGAAAGAAGGTAAAGATCAGGAAAACAAGGGGTTGAGCTGTATTGGAACAAATATTCTTAAAGACTTTTTTATTGCCCTCCTTAGAGCTTCAGTAGCTCCCTCTGCTTGCCTAGCTTTCTAGGCAACCCCATGCAGGCTTGAAGTGCATTTCTGACTCCCTTTGCTTTTTACCGTTCTTCCTCTGCCTGTTCAGTAATCCCACCGGGAATGGCTGTTTCCACTCATACCAGCAGACCCAAATCATAACCATCAATTAAGATCTGCTTCAAATCCCACTTCCCTTTCCTTTCTGAGCTCTTCCCGACAGCTTCAAATGACTGATACCTGCCGTCCTTCCTCCTGCCAACTTCGGAAGTGTTTTCTGCCACCTGCCCTTCACTGCATTGCCTATGTCTTGTCCCTATGGATGCTTTGGAAGTTTCCTGAGGTGCAATAGGGGATGTTATAATTTTTGGTCCTCACAGGTTGTGGTTTCTTAATGTAAAAGATAATCTCACTAGCTAAACTTCTACCATCTGAACCCAGGAACGGAATAGATTTGGATAACTTTTTGAAGAGGAGAAATTTGGAAGAAAGTGTGAATACTTTTCTCATGGCTTATCTGAAGCTGCTAATTTGAGGTCTCTGAAGCTTGGGAAGAGATGAATGCAATTGCCCCCGGACCAGTGAGAGAGAGCTGGCTCCAGGACACTACCTAAGGGATCCTCCACTCCAGACTCAATATCCTGATCCCAGAAACCAAATAATAGGTTTGAATAACGTGATTTCCTTCACTGGGGATTATGCATTGGTCCTTAATCATTGGATTCTTCTAGTAGGTAGGTGTGGTGAAGAGAATTCTCAGCCTTTAGACTAATTTTCTAGTTTCTAAAATAATATTTTTCCAGGCTTCTAAGTTAGAGAGGAATTAAGAGGTTAAAGGATTGGATTAGGGCAAAGATTTATAAGCCATTTATTTGGACAGCCTGTGAAAGCAATTCTTTGAAGGACTGTGGGTATAGCAGATATTCAATAAATATTGACCAGATGATTGATTTAAGGAAAGAGCCAAAGAGAGAGGAATAATTCCTTTGTATACCCAGTGGAATTACATGGGGCTAAAGTAGTGTAAATCAAGAAACTGGAAAGCTTCATTTTTATTTAACATCCTTTTGGATCAATGGTCAACCAGAATGGCTAAAGGTTTGCCTGGCACAATTGGGATACATGAGTTTGAGCTTAATGTAAGTATACGTATTTGTAGACAAAGTGTACTACTAATCTTTATCATGGACAAAGTAAAAGACAAGGCAGGTTCTGTAAGGTAAAATTAGGTATAAAAGCAGTCGAAGAAATGGTGAATATAGAGCATCCTAAAAATCACTGTGTAGGTTGTGCCCATATTGTCCTGGGCACATGGATATTTTAAAACCTATTATTCTTGACTTGGAAGACTAAAGTGACTGAATCCAGCATTTTTTTTAGATTATTTGAATTCAAATTCCTAATTAAAGCTAACTACTGCTTCATAGATAATCCAGATAAGAAAGTTAAAGCCTGTTGCCTTTAATAAACACAGCTGAATTTGGAAGACTACATTAGCCAAAATCTTATTTTATATCTTGAAATTCTAAAAAGCAGTGGAAAATCATCCTCATAACATTTCCCAGAATATTTCAATCCTTATGCTTAAAAATTACTGCCAGATACTTCAATTTGTTAGGAAGAAACAAAATACATTCTCTTAAAGCTGTGCGGGGGTCTTTCCTCCTCCACTGAGGTGCATACAGAACCGCCTGTCCAGCAGGTGCTAGGACTATAAGCAGGTGTTTTATAGACGCGTTATCTTACCTGCTTTGGAGGTTTATCATCTTCTCCCCTAACACGTGCATAAGAAATTGTCAAGGCAGTAGTAGCCTTTTGACCTCCCTGAGTTTTTTGGGAATGAGCTGGGTTTGAGCATAGCCATTGAGATAAGTACAGGCCGTCTCTGCCTCTGGTTTGTAAAATCCTGGGAATTATACTTCCAGTTTTCCTTTGAAATTTTCCTTTTCTTGATAGTTTCTTAATGGAAAGAGGACTGAATATCTGAGCTTGGTCATCAAAAACTTGTCATGTGATATCCTGAAAGGAAATAGGGCCCGTTTTCATTTTGGTGCGGGCTTAGTGATTAGTAAAAGAGAATGCAACACAACACAACACAACAAAAACACTGATGATACTTAGGCTGTGATTCTCACTCCCAGCCATACCATTTGGCCCTGGATCCACACTGGATTTTTCCCTCCCATACAAGGTATGCACCATGTCAGGTGGGAATTCCGGGAGATACTTAAAGGCCCTAAAATGAGAGTTAAGATGAGGCCATAGCAGCTGGTGATAAAGTGGCATCACCATCTTTTTTAGGTGCCATTTTCTTAATGGAACTGTTGAAAGATCCAAAATGAAATCAGAGGCAAGAAGTGGGTGGCAATTTTAATGTATCTCTCTTCAGAAGTATTGGTAAAATAAAAGGACTTAACTCCTCATAGGTGGAGGATGGGGAAGTAGCTTAAAATAGTACTTACTCTCAGTTTTTTCTGTGAAGTTTGCAGCACAATTTGATTTTATTTCTTGGGTCACCGTGAAGCTCAGATGATGAATGGTGCTAATGAGTTCAGTTGTCACTGTGGGTTTTAAGGGGAAGAGAGTCCCCAGACAGCGCCGCTGCCTGGCTGTAGCATGTAAAACGTGGAAAGTCTCCAGGAGAGGAGGGCAGCGGCCAACAACCATTTTGTCTAATAGAATTCAAAGAACAAAGAGAACAGGTAGTCAAGTTAAATCACCTTGGAAAGGGCCTCAGTTTGTCATATAAAATAGGAATGATAAATGCAAGTTTTAAACGATGATGCCAGCTATCTCTCTGCAATTACTACTGCTGTAGTCATAATAAAACTGATGCCAGTCTGTATTAGTATTCAAAGAAGACCAGCTCCCTGGTTTGAATTTTCATTTCTATTAAAATTCCCACTTTGCCGTTACAATGAAAATTTGAAAATACTTTTTTATTTTTGCAGGGTTGAGTGCTAGTGCTGGTATACATCCTGATTTGCATGATGAATCTTCTTTGGATCTGTTTCAATTTATTCCCAAACATTCCATTCCAGGCACCTATCTCTCTCTCTCTCTCTCTCTCTCTCTCTCTCTCTCTCTCTCTCTCTCTCTCATGCATCTCAAACTCAGTAATCCATGCTAATGATTACAATCACTAGAACCAACGCCTGTTAAAATAATTGCTGTAGCTTTTCTTTTGCTTGAATCTCCCGAAAGAGGTAAGACACCCTTTCTCCACCCACAGGGCCTTTGGTGCTGTCACTGGTGATGTGATCACTAGGGAAGACAGAATTAGGTCATTACATATGCCTGTGACTACCTGCTGATAGCGACTACAGAACTTCTAAGTTAAACTTCTATCAGGACTGAAAGCCCTGGCATTACTACCAGGGGGGAATTGCAGAATTGGCGATTTCTTTCACTGCTGGGGAGCATCCAGAGGCGTCCCTCTCTTGATTGGAAGTCTTCCTGGAGCAGGGGACAGTGAACAGGTGAGAGGGGCTGTGTTTACCCCTTTGTTTCATCCTGGAAGGCCACACCCTTAAGGTTTTCCCTTTTATTTTCTAGTCTTTCCACTGGCTCACCACTGGGCCTCCTTAGATTATACATTTCTAATGATATTGAGATGAAAAAACACAGTTGTTGTGACCTGATGTATGTCTAGTAATACTCAGTGAAGCATGACAAAAGATCATTTCATTTTTTTCAGTGGTGTTTTTGTGTGTGTGTGTGGTTGTGGTGGTTAGGGATTGCTACATAGTGTTACAAAGTTATCATTTACTAAAAATTCAAAACTGCTTTATAAATAAATGGCCTCAAAAGAAGACCTATTAATGAAAAAGAAACCTGTTTTGGTTATATTTCTGGGAAGTGATTACATTGTTTCAAGATTCCATTTAGCTAAAACCTGATTAAAGCATAACCAGGAATTGGCCATCAGGAAAGCACTCTTAATGGATCCAGACGTGCCATTGTAATCTTGAATCACGTAATAGAATTTGCACAGAAGATAAATATGGTGGGCTGAATAGAATCCAAGTCAATGAAAAAGTCTGGTTTCCCTAATCCTGTTCTTTTGGGTGGGGGCGATTTGTTTTGCATGTCATTTTTAATTAGCGATAATTTTGCTATTAATTATGTGTAGAATTTTACATTTAATTTTTATAGTCCTGTGCTGTTTTTTTTTTAAATGTCTTCTCACTGGACTGTAAGTTTCTAGAGAACATAAACTAAATCTTTTTCCTATTGCTATATATTCTTCAGTGCCTCACATGATCCTGTGCATAAAATAAATGCATCATTTATTAGATGTCTGGACATATGGTTATCAGGTCTGTGTGTTTACATTTTTATTTTCATCTTCTGTTTTCATAGTTTTCACTCTGGCACACTGTAGAGCCTTGTATAGTTTTCTTCAGTCGTACCTGGCAGTGCGAAGTCACCGATCTTCACCCGCTGGGAGAGGCTTGGGGTGTAACAGGTGAAGCCAGGTACTCCCAGCATAAACTCTGACCTTTCACTGTCAGAGTTTAGGTAAGTCAGGAAAGAATACAAAACCGGTAGAGGGCATAGGAGAGGGAAATAATTCCCAGTACACTAGACCATGGTAGCTTTAAAGAATTGTGGGTACTCTCCTTTTTGGTTCTTTGGATCAAAGACTGTATTGATAAGCACTGCCCTATTTTGGCATGTCTCCTAAGTATAGACTGCTTCTGTACTTGGCCTCTTCAGGTGTTGTGGAAGTAGTGAGTTTTTAAATGTTTGTTATGAGGGAAAGGATGACAGAAGTAGGAAACATGATGATTCTGATATGTAAGTGAATCACAGACTTACAGATTTGTAGAGCTGGAGCATGTCTTGGAGGTTATATAGCCCTACGCTTTCATTTTTATAGGTACGGAAATTGAGGACCAGTGTGGTTTAGTGACTTAGGTAAGGTGACAGTTAATAGAAGTCTGGAATAGGACAGGGCTGAAAGTCAATTTCTATTATATCTGGATTCTTTGACGCCATTTGTAGAAAGTATTATTCTGTGGATAGATTATCTGAGAAGCTCACATGTTTTTAAAAAGTATAGTATTTTAAAAGGAAAGGCTCTCAAAAGATTGTTCATATGCTAATGTATTGAACAACTCTGCAGGATGGCCTCACGTGGAACATAGTTGCCAGGTGCCAGTCCCAGGTAGTGAGGTGCGTGGATGAGAAATCTGGCTCCTAACTCCAAGTCTGTTAATTCCAAACTGTGCGACCTTGAAACAGAAGTCATATGGCACTCAGAAAGTCAGTTGGTGTTGTTATTCAAAAATGAAAGAATTAGGGAAGATTCTCTCTGAGAGCTCCTTTAGTTCTAAAATTCTGTGTTGAAGTGAAGCAGTGGCAAATCCTTGGAACTTGGCTTGATCAAAGCTTTATGAGGTCAGAGTGGAGATGGATGGACATATCTAGTGTTTTGCCCAACGTGTCAGCAGCCCAACATTTAGAACCTCGTTACTTGATTCTGTACCATATCTCTTCATTAGGCTCTATTGATGCTTTTCCAAATGATTTCCACTTCTCAGGCTTAATTTGGGTATCTCTTCTCTGCTTAGAGCTTATCAAAGGAATGAGAATACCAGGGATAGATGTATCTGAACCAGTAAACTTACTATGCAGGGATCTCTTGGCCCCTCCAAATGAACAGTCCACACACGTGGTGGATGAGTTGGTGCGTTAAGGAATAAAGAACATGAGGTTGTTTAAATTTGAAGCATCTTTTGTTGAAAAGCACGGTGACTGCTCTATTGGATAGCTTTGTTAAATTAGTGTCTTTTGTCTGATAACTTCCCTTATTTTACATTCTGTAGATAAGTAAATCCAGAGTTTCTTAGCCATGCTCACTCCTATTCCAGGAAAGTGTCCCAGGAGGGCCATCTGGTCACACTTAAATGTCATTTTACCTTGTCCTGTATTCTGGGATAAGATTACTCTTATTTGCTGATTGCTGTGGTCTCTAGTAAGCAGTCCCTCACCAGCAAAGCTCAAACTATGTCTGCAGTGCCTGTGGTCCTGAAATTTGCCCCATCTGTTTTCAGAGGGCCGCTGCGCAGCCACGACTCCAAGGAACCATCTGCAATTCTGTTTATAGGGCACTTTTGGGAAACTGTGTAGAGCAAAGGCAATGTGCAGCCAGTGGGGCGGCGATATTTTCCTTGTTGGGGTAAGGTCAACTGGTATTGGAAGATAATGTATATTGTACAAGCTCATAGCATAGAATCTGGCACATTTTAAGTCCTTAGTGAGTATGTTATTATTCTGCTTTATAATTTTGCCTTGAGGTTTGTAGGCTTCCAGCAATCAGCAAGCAATCTTGTGTATTTTGTTAAGAGTTTGGCAAGATCCTCCAGAATATAGGATTTAGTATAAGAGTTTTAGTATAGTGTCCTTTCTGTTGTTTAACTGGAAAAAAAGAAGCTAACCTCTTCTGTGATTAGGATATCCCTCATTTTGTGCGTTAACAATTAGGGGCTTAATTTGTACTGAAGGCTTTTATATTGAGAAATTATTCAGGCTCCTTTTCAGAGTGTGGGAGTATGGGGGTGTGACTTGTGAGAAATGGAGTCTTTCTTTCAACATTTATATGCTGTTGTAGGATGAAAACACAGAGTAAAAAATGCTAAATTAAAATGCAGCTGTTTAAAATTAAAGGGCTGGATATAGTTGATGGCAAATGGTAGTTTAAAATTTTTCTGTTATTTATGTTCTTGAAAAATAATTGACTTTAGGTCATTGGAGAAATGACATAATTGTCTTTTGAATTTCTTTTGCTGATTCACAGATTAATTTGAGTAATATACTAATTTTTATTCTATACTTCATATTTCTAGTGTTAAATATTACTATAATCTTTCTTTAAGGCATCTGCAAGTTTAGTTAATGAAGTTTAATTTAAAATATTGAAGATGACTTTTCCCCAAAGAATGCCAAAATTTAGAAACAATGTAGAATTTGTATTTCCAGAATATTTAGTAAGAAAAATGTATAGAAACAGTTGTCTATGACATCACATTTTATAATTTTGAATTTCCAAATAATTTAAAAATGTTTTTATTACTATAGAGTCATGAATGAGATAAGGATATTTATGACCACTAATATTATTTAACTTTGTTTTAGAAATTCTAACCAATGTAATTATCCTCTGAAAATAAATCTGGAAGACAGAGAGATAAGCATTATTTTTAAATGATATGCTTGACCACTTAAAAAAAATAGGCCAAGGAATGAAAATATTAATAAAATTAAATAAAAGGGCCTATGTATAATCCCAATAAGATTCAAAAATGCAAATTAAACAATAACCAAGATTTGTTTTTACCTTTCAGTGGCATTATCTAATATAATAAGTGCAAATATTTATTGAGTACTTACTGCATATCAGGGTCATTGTAATTCATTTAATCATTAAAAATAACCATTTGAAGCAGGTATAAAGCTCTAATCTCTGTTATACAAAAATCTGCAGTCATGTTGAGTAACTTTCCAATGGTCACAGAGCTAGTCCATGGCAGAGCTGGGATTTAAATCTGGCTATAGAATTCTAGTTCCAGTACCTGTTCTCTTATCCACTAAATGGCCCCCAAAGGTTGACAGCTTTCAGTGGCGGTGAAGGCATCCGGAAGGGAATAGCCATCTCGCCTGCACTGAAGGTATGGGGAATATTTATTGTTCATCCTTTCTAGAAGGTATCGTGGTAACACTCTCTAACACCTTACGATCCAGCAATTTCACCTCTAAGGAATTAATCAGGCAAGGGCAATAATGAATTTTTGAGTATGTGTTTACAATATGGTTTATAGCAATAATCTAAATGACCATTTTGAGGGAGTTTAACTAAATTATGGTACATCATAAATAGAATGTCACATGACTGTTTAAAAGGATGATATAGTGCTATGTTTATTAATATAAATGCCTACATTATGTTTTATGTGAAAAAGAGCAGGTTACAAAACAGTTTGTACCCTGTGGTATGATGTCATCTGTACATCTAAATAGCTACGCATGTATTTATAGACCAAAATGCAGTGGGCTGGCATCTCTGGGTGATAGCATTTTGTATGATATTTATCTTCTTTACCTTTTCTCATTTTTTTTTTTGAAATTTTATGGTGGGTATGTGTTGCTTTTATAATTGGAAAAAGCTCTAAAATGATTTCTTTTTCTTATTCCCTTACCTCATTTTTTTTGTGGTAAAATTAGGTTGGCACGTTTTACCTTGGTTTCATGCTTTCTAAATGCAAGGTAATCCTTTATATGGAGCTTTTCATGAAGCTCCATATCAGGCTTGTTTTTGAAGGTGCCACTTTCTAAGTTATTTATTCCTTATACCAAAACCCCTCCAGCGATCTGGGTGTGCTGTCATTAGGTGGGGCTAATGAGCTTTGGATGTGCTAACTGGCAGAGTCCACCCTAGTTGGCTTGAGCTTCCTGATTTAAACATGACTTTTTTCCATAACATAATTTATGTAAAGGTAGAACTTCATTAAAGTAACTGAATATAAACTACCACTGAAAATTAATGCATCTGGTATTTAAAGGGGCATTGAAAATCAACAAATACCATTAATAATCAGAAATTGTCAAACAGTCAAAATTTTTTGTCATCATCTATGCAGATCCTAATTAGAACTTCTTACTTCTTAAATCTTTGTTTGATGTAAGCCCTCTGAAGTCTGTGTTCCACTGCACCACCTCCCTTGGGTTTGGACTCGGCTGGTATCGGAGCACTTTGGGAGTGTTCATTTTTCACTTGGACTTTGAGTGCGTATACTTAGAACTAATGTAGTTGGCTACATGCTTTCAAAGTCTTCTTTAGGAATAATTAATTGTCTGACAGACTGTAACATTGACCCAGTCAGAGACCCTAAACTTTTATGATGTAAAAGAAGAGTCGGGACTACTTTCTTGCAGGGAACCCCAAACCCTTAGTGATTAGATTCTTTCAATCGTGAAAGTCTGGTTTCTTAAAGAGGAGTAGAGTCTACCTCCTCCCCTCTGTGTGAGTGGATAAATTTGCTTATGTGGTTTCTGTAGGTGGAATGAATACATATAAAGGTGTTGCCGAGTTCCCTAAACATATTTCTTAGGACAAACCAATTACCATTAAAAGCAAGTTTACCAGAAAGTAAGCTACTTTTCATTGGAAGCCATAATTTCATCTTGGATTCTTGTTAGGTTTTGTGTAATAGGCTTAGTTTTGGTTGGTTTTGTATTCCCATCCCTGGAATTGATCTGCTGAAATCATAGGGCTATCTCGTTGGACAGTGGCCCATTAATAAGCCCTGTTTTGAAATTAAACCAGGCCATGTGTATTGGGCCTATGTTCTTCCCTGAGAGCTTTGGGGTCAGTCACTCATTTAGCCATGCATAGGCAAGGCCCAGAATTGTTTTCTGAGGAAGACCTTGCCCAGAAATGATCTCTCTACCAGCCTCTGCAGAAGAGTGGCTTTTTGTGTAAGCCCATGTTCTGGTCTGTTTCCTTCATGTTCAAAGACCCTTCCCAGTGGCTTTGCCCTTAGTCACCTGTGTCATGTATTCAAGGTCAGATTTCTCTTAATGTACAGTATCTTGAACTTTCTATTGTCAAGTTCTCATGAGAAACTCATTTATTAAAACTACCAAGAATTGCTTTAAAAATATGAAGTCCAGCCATTGCTTTAAGATCTAAAATTTAAGTCTACATTTTACCCTTGAAGTAAGCTGGAGTATAGCTGCTAGACCAGCACTGTTCCTGGAGGTATAGTTTGCCAAATGGTAATTTTTTTAGTAGCTCATTGAAAAAGGTAAAAGGAAGAGGTGAGATTAAGTTTAATTATCTGCTTTACTTAACACACTAACATTTCAATGTGTAATCAGTAGAAAACTTAGTGAGATATTTTACTTTTTTTGTAGTAATTCTTTAAAATCTGGTGTGTATTTTGCCCTCACAGTGTATCTCAGTTTGGACTGGCCAATCGCAGATGCCAAATACGCATGTGGCTGGTAGCTCTGGTAGTGGGCCGCACACTGTGAACCCGTGTAGAAACGGTGTGTGAATGTGCCTGCCCTGGTGCTGTCTGTACCAACCAAGCCAGTGAGATGTCGTGACAATGGTGACACAACAGTACTGTGTACATGATGTAGATAGGAGAATGGCAGCTAATTCTTCATACATGGTAAAGATGAATAGGGGAGAATTTTCTCAGTTCTCGTCACCAGGAAACCACGTGTGTTTATCTTGTGGATATGTGGACTAGGCCTATGACTTCTGTAACTCTTTGGTTGGGATGCTAGAAAGTTCAGAGGCAAATTAACGGCCTCTTTCTAGTATTTGAGCAGCGCTAAATGGTGTAAGTCCTGGGCATGAACTTGACTTTTGGCTTGCTTCCCCTTGCTTTCCTCGCTGATTTCATTTTGTTGAATGTCAGACTGTAGCATGCCATTTTACTGAATAAAGGTGGGACAGATAAAATCTTGTGTTATTTAAATTTTTATTAAGTTTAAATAATTGTTACTTTAAATTTTATGGAAAGTAGAATTGAAAATATTTTAGAATGATTCAAGTGCCTCAGTTGACTTTTGGCTCATTTAAAATGAGTTTCATGAACTTTAATATAGTTGGGAATATACTAAGGTATTTGGTCTAACTCGGGACTACGTACAGATACTAACTGGTGATGTGTCATAATCAACTGGGGAGCATGTTAAAAATCTGATGCCTAACCCCCCCATCATTGATGGGTAAGGTGGGTAAGGATTGGTAGATTTGGGATTGGGTCTAGAAGGTAGTAGATCACCAGGCTCCCTTGGTTGTCATGTCCCTGGTAGCTGCTGCTTCTAAACCCAATCTCCTAGAAAAAAATGCTTCATTGCTACTCTGCACAGTTTTTTTCTTTTGGTATTTCTCACCCCCCCCCCCAAATTTTGAGGCTCAAGGATGAGGCAAAAGTAGGTGTACAGTGTTAGTACATGAAACACAGTTTATTCTATTATTATTTATTGTATTATTTTAAAAATGATATCTTATTGATTATGCTATTACAATTGTTCTAATTTTCCCCCCTCTGCCTGTCTCCACCCAGTACCCCCCACTCCCTCAGGCAATCCCCCCACCATTGTTCATGTCCATGGGTCATGTGTATGAGTTCTTTGGCTACTCCATTTCCTGTACTGTACTTTACATCCCCATGGCTATTCTGTAACTACCTATAAGTACTTCTTTTTTGGGGTAAACTTTTAATTTAATTTTATTTATTTAATTTTAGAGAGGGGAAAGGAAGAAGAAAGAGTGAGAGAAACATCAATGTGTGGTTGCCTCTTGAGCACCTCCTACTGGGGACCTGGCCTGCCACCCAGGCATGTGCCTTAGACTGGGAATAGAACCAGAGACCCTTTGGTTCACAGGCCAGCACTCAATCCACTGAGCCATACCAGCCAGGGCCCCAAGTGGATGTAGTTCTTAACCCCTCACCTTTTCACTCATTCCCCCATACCACCTTCCATTGGGCAACCATCAAAATGCTCTTCATATCCATGGTTCTGACTTTGTTCTTCTTGTTTGCCTAGTTTGTTTTTTAGATTCAGTTATTGATAGATAATGTGTTTATGGCCATTATATTGTTCATAGTTTTAATCTTCTTTTTCTTAAAAAAGTCCCTTTAACATTTCATGTAATAATGACTTGGTGAATATGAATTCCTTTAGTTCTTTCTTGTGTGGGAAGCTCTTTATCTGCCCTTTGATTCTAAATGATATCTTTGCTGTGTAGAGCTATCTTGGCTATAGATCCCTGCTTTTCATGACTTTGAATATTTTTTGGCAATCCATTCTAGCCTGCAAAGTTTCTTTTGAGAAATCAGCTGACAATCTTATGGGAACTCCCCTGAATGTAACTAATTGCTTTTCTTTTGCTGCTTTTAAGATTCTCTCCTTATCTTTAACCTTTGGCATTTTAACTATGACGTGTTTGGAGTGGGCCTCTTTGCATCCATCTTGTTTGGGACTCTGTTTCCTGAACTTGCATATCTATTTCCTTCACCAAATTAGGGAATTTTTCTCTTATAATTTTTTCAAGTAGGTTTCCAATTTCTTGCTCTTTCTTCTCTCCTTCTGGCACCCTTATGATGTGAATGTTGGAATGTTTGAAATTGTTCCAGAGGCTGTTTATATTATCCTCACTTTTCTGGATTCTTTTTTCTTCTTGTTTTTCTGATTGGTTGTTCTTTTTTTCCCTTATGTTCCAAATCATTGATTTGATTCTTGGCTTCATCCATTCTACTGTTGTTTCCCTGTAAATTGTTCTTTATTTCAATTAGTGAATCCTTCATTTCTGACTGGATCTTTTTGATGTGGCTGAGGTCCTCACTAAGTTCTTCGAGCATCTTTATAACCAGTGTTTTGAACTCTGTATCTGATAGATTGCTTATCTCCATTTTGTTTAGTTCTTTTTCTGGAGTTTTGATCTGTTCTTTTATTTGGGCCGTGTTTCTTGGTCTCCTAATTTGGCAGCCTCCCTATGTTTGTTTCTAAGTATTAGGGAGAGCTGCTGTGACTCCCTGTTATGGTAACATGGCCTAATATAGCACATGGCCTATGGGATCCAGTGACAGAGCCTCCTATGTCACCCAAGTTGGGTACTCGAGGTGCGCCCTTTGTGTGTGCTGAGTATACCCTCTTGTAATTGAAACTTAATTGCTGTTGGCAGATCAATGGGAGGGATTTACCCAGGCCAGTCAGTTGCAAGGACTAGTTTTGGACACTGACCACCAACCTCTGCCCTCCTGGAGAGTCAACCATGCAGGGGCAGGGTGGTGGTGCTCCGATCTGGTCTGTAGCTGTCCACTGATTGTGCAGGCTCCAGGGTTTCCTGGGTAGTGCAGGACAAGGTTGGCCCCACTTGTGTTCTGCTTGGGGCTATCATGAGTGAGCTATGAAGCAATCTGAGATGGCTGCTACTTGTGCTGGGCTTGGAGATTCACAGGCAAAGCCAAACTGTGAATCTAAGCTGGCTGCTGCTAGTGCCAGGCCTGGGATCACTTAGCAAGAGGTATGGGGTCTGAGGGCTTACTGATGCCTGCTGTTGCTTGTTTGATAGGATTGAGCAAATGTGAACCAAGACCTGCCATTCATATTGAAAAGTCACATTAACAGTTTGGGTGGGCCCATCAGTTGGACGTGATGGAGTCTCAGGGGATCTCCAGGGTGGCGCAAACAGTGTTAGCCAAGTTGAGGGAGTCTCAGATATGGCATCTGCCTTCTGGCTCTGTGGCTCTGGGGGTGGAGGGCTCAGAAAAGGGACATTGGCCTCTGCCTGCCTTTCTGTCTGGAAGAAAGCTGTCACCTAGCTTTCACCTTGATACCAGACTGTTCACTTCCTCCCTGTATGCTCCTGGTGCCTTTCAAGCTACTACCCCACTGCTGGAGCTCAGGGGGAGTGAGTCTGAGTAAGTCTGTATGTAGGTTCTTTAAAGAGAACAGCATGGGACTCCAAAATTTCTTCCAACAACTCAATTACCATGGTTTTTTCAGCAAGAAGTTATGGGAAATTATCTTCCTGTCACTGGAACCCTGAGCTGGGGGGCCTGGTGTGGGGCTGGGATTCCTTGTTCCCAAGATATCCCTCTCAAACTTGTATCCACCACACATGGATGTGGGATCAGCCCATTCCACCTCTTTGCCCCTCCTACAAGTGTGGATGGATGTGGTTTCTTTAGTTCTGTATTTGCAAGACTTCCATTCAACTTGATTTCTGGCAGTTGTGAGTGATGGTTGCTCTATAACGTAGTTGTAGTTTTGATGTTGTTGTGCATAGAGGCGAGCTGTGTTTACCTATGCTGCCATCTTGACTGGAAGTCCTAATGTATTATTTTCTGTATAAATGACTGTACACCTACTTTTGCCCACCCCTGTGTAATTGATGTATAACTTTGTGTAAGTGTAAGGTATACAGTCTGGTGATTTGATGCACTTATATATTGCAAATGATTGCCACCATACTTAGCTAATACTTTTGCAATTTTAATAATGTAGCATTCTAAGAAAAAAAATCACATCACTTAATTATCATTTCTTTTTTTGTGGTGAGAACATGTAAGATCTACTCTTAGCAACTTTTAAGTCTATAAAACAGTATTATTAACTACAACACAAATTAGATTCCCCTGAATTTTTTTGTTCGTCTAATAACAGAAAGTTTGTACTCTCAGTCTACATCTCCCCACTCCCTGACCCTCCCTGACAAGCCTGGCTGGTCATCCAGGCCCTCATACCTCCAGAAGGCCAGCGGGGGAGCACTTTCCTCTTCCAGGGGCAGAGAGGAGAGAAATACTTATACTTACAGTTTTGAATGTCTTTTTGTGCTCTACTTACTCATGTATCAGGATGGAAGGGCTTATTATTGCAAACAGTAGGTTTTTGGTTTACACTGGGATCCCTCTTTTAAAAAATAATTAGATTAATGGGGTAATAGATAAGTGCATGTATTTTGACATTTTCCCCAATTATAATCAGTTATAATTGATTTGTGTCTTAATTTGTTTGAAACTATTATTTAAAGCCATATAATCTTTCTAAATTTAATATTGTAGCATTCTAATAAAATAAATATTTAATTTTATTTATAAAATGAATGGATTTATTTATTTGAATAGATATTAATCACTTAATTAAAATGCTTTTTCTTATAGTATATTGAATTTGGGGGCAGAAATCCCATTTCTATAAATTTAGTAAGTTAGAATAATTTGATTCTTTGAAACAAATGGAATTTTTTTCAGCATCTTTAGAAAGAAATTTGCAACCTAACTGTCATATAACTTTAACTGATATATAAACTAAATAAAATAGGTCTGTCATGATTTTGTAAGAATTATCTGTTCTCTAGAAATCATTCCACCAGACTTGAAACATTGCTTCATCCATAAGGTTCATTTGTTCCACTTTCAGTAGTTTTTGTGTCTCTGCTACTGCACTAGACACCTGGCCAAAACAGGGGGAAGGGAAAGAGCGGGAGGAGACCAAATTGCTTTGTGTCAGAACTTATAACATGTGGTTCTCAAGTCAGCTGGGGAGCCTTCAGGGAACCTGAGAACTGTTACAGTTGTATGCATCAATGCGTTTGGGGGAGAGGAAACTGGTGCTTTTGGCAGGCGAGCTTCCCCGACTGGGCACCACCAGTGTCCTCCTTCTCCCCACAGCTTTAGGCTAAGAAGCCCTCGCTGTCTTCCTTTCCACACACACTCACATGCCGTGGAACTTGGCCTCAGCATTAACACAGGAGGCAGAACTTCACTTCTCAGCTTACCGCAGGGTTTCTAAGTACAAACGTTTGTGTGCTTGCTCAGGCAATCTTTTAAATATGTATTCATTACCCTTTAAAAGTGGGTGGGTGGGAAGAGAAGGGCAAACGAGACGTGATTTTTATTGTCTTGCTCTGGAAGGGCTGCCATCGGCAATGCCACTCTTCCGGGGCTCCTTATAATGCCTACTCAGTGCAATTGCCAGAGCGATGGAGGCTGTCTTGAAAGAGAAATTGCTGCTTCTTGACAACATTATCGGCTTGTAAAGTTGACTTATAATAAATCTCTGCGTCATAACAAATAAGTAAATGACGACTCCCTATGATTGCAAAGCTTAGAGTAGGTGGGCCAAAATGAGAACGAGAGGTGGGAGAAAGCCAGGCAAGCCAGTTAGCTCAGGAGCTCTGCTTTGGCCGTGGGAGGCTGCTTGGCACCTGCATTTAAGGCACTGGGTTTAAACCCTGTAAGTAGATGATTTCTTCTTTCCCCCCAGTTTTGTGGGTAACCCTAGGTACCACACGATGTGACTCTATTACAGAAGCCACAAGGAGCTGTGGCATATTGGGGAGAGAAGCAGGCCTTAAAGGCCTCAGTGTGGGTCTCAGCTGTGTCACCCATTAGCTTGGTGGCTTTATCTGGCAATCAAATGTAGAGTTAGCTGCTCCATCATAGGGTAGCTGTAAAGAGAACATGGGGGTGAGGGTGAGGGTGAAGGCAGGAGATACCAGAAAAGACCCCTCACTTTGGGAAACCGAATTTCATAGTAAACGGGGAAGGGTTTGATCTTAACACACAGAAGTTCAACTTGTGGGAATCAGCTTATCTGACAACAAAACTTAGATTATAATCACAAATATGGCTTAATTATTAGAAGGGAAAAAGAACAAATGAAGTGTTGAAATTTTTAGAGGGTTGGGGGGTAACTTTTTCAAGGAAATTGTGTGATAGCTCAGTGTGATATTTGTCTGTCTTACCACAACCATGAGAATAATGTTATAAAAACTGTGCTGGGACTCTGTCAACCTTCTCATGGCCTCTCTTTACTCCTTTGACATTCAAATTGCTCTCGGTTGTCTTCTGCTTTGGTTGTCAATTCTTCCAGCTTTGTCAGACCCTTATTAATCAGTGGTTTTGCACATGATTCAAGTAGTTTTTTAAAACCCCTTTCATGAACTTTTATGAATTCCTGAGTCTTTTATTAGCTCATGCAATTTCTCTTTGTATTGATGTTATTGTTGGAACGTCTGAAACTCAATGAGTGAGTGACTGACGCACATGTGGCTGGCAGGGATCAACTCTGTCACTCCATGGGATGAATAGGGACTGATTTAAAAAGTCTTCAGTTCATTATTTTGTGATTTCTTTTTTGTTTTTGCTTTCTTCTTCAGCTCCTTAACAGAGTGGAGCTGCATAATGAAAACCTAGCTAAGAAGGATTTCACCTCGGTCAAAAGTATTTGAAAACTAATAGTGCTGTGGAAATGTAGATGGTCCTTTTGGGAAGTTTTCTAACATGTTTTATCCTAATATTTGAATTGAGATTAAAGTTGGTATCATCAATAAGAGGATCATGATACTGGAAGAACTTCTTTCTTACTCACATTGTATATATTAATGTTCATTTAATTTTTTTTTTGTTCTTCCAAATGATCTTCTGTACCACTAGAATTGGGTGATTTATTCGTTATTATTATTATTTTTTTAAAGATTTTATTTATTTATCTTTAGAGGGTAAGGGAAGGAGAGAGGGACAGAAATATCAATGTGTGGTTGCCTCTCTTGCGTCCCCTGCTGGGATCTGTCCTGCAACCCAGGCATGTGCCCTGACTGGGAATCGAACCGTGATCCTTTGGTTTGCAGGCCCGCGTTCAATCCACTGAGCTACACCAGTCAGGTATTCATTATTATTTGAAAACATTTTTTTTGATCTTAAGACTGTAAGTTCCCTGAGAATGGAGTCTTTTATTTGTGGTGCCCTGGAGCTGGAAGAGCACCTAGCACGTGGTAGGCATTGTGAACTGTTATTTGTCTGAACAGTAAGGTATGTTTAGCATCTGTGTTCATGATTTACATGGTATTCCCTTCTCTACCATCATTAGACCTATTGATTGATTTCATCTTGTGTCCCTTTTTCTGTTCTGATGCACCTTTTGTTGACCTCTGTAACAATGGTAAGCATCTGTTCGTAATCTCAGACCATGAAATTAACCTGCATGTTTGCAACTTCTGCCAGTGAAGTGACCTTAGTTAGAAATCTTACTGTGGTGGCAAGTCACTTTTAATGTCAAAACCAGTAATTGATCATTTAATTGAGTGGACATTGTCCTAGGTGCTCTGCCAAGAAAATCATCTAAATATAGTTGAAAATCATCATCACTTAGAAGTGAACATCAGTCTGTCATTTCCAGCTCTTCTTGAAGCATACACTCAAGTGGAATGGGACACTAGACACTGGAGAGACACTGTATGTTAGAGTGTGGAAAGTTCTATGGAGGAAAAATGCAGCAGGGAAGGAGTATAGGTAGTGTTGGGCAGTTGAAATTTTACACAGGGTGGTTAGGGAAGGTCCTCCTGAGAGTGTGGCACTTGGTAAAATGTGAAGGAGTAATAAGATGGGCAGTGTGGATATTGAAGAGAAGCTCTTTTGTGGCAGAGGAAAGAGCAGAAGCAAAGGCCCTGTGGTTGGTGTGGCTGGTGCCTTCTAGGAGCAGCAGTGAGGCTAGGGTAGCATGAGCATGGGTGGCCGTAGTGGTAGATGAGATCAGAGAGGACCAGGGGCCAGATCATGTGGGGCCTGTAGACCATTCCGAGGGTTTTGACTTTTACCATGAGTGAAGTGGTGGCCAGTGGAGGGATTTGGGTAGGGAGAAAATGATCTGACTGACATTTGAAGGGAATTACTCTGGTTGCTGTGTTGAGAATAGATAGCGAGAAATCAAGGATGGCAATCAGGGAAGGAGGCAATTATTTATCCAGAGGACCAATGAGAGTGGTTTGGATCAAAGTGAGGTCAGTGAAAGCTAATTCCTATCTTTTCTTACTTTTTAATTATATCCTTTCTTTGGCCTAGACTTTATGCCATATTTCCCTGGTCTTTTCATATTTTTCAAGGCCCAGCCTCATTTTTCTCATTTGCTTTTCTTAAACACTGTAGCCCTCGCTGATCATTTTCTGTGGTGAGCTCTTACTGACTTTTGCACTTATGTCTTATAATGTAGGAGGCAGTTGATTGTTCTCACTTTCTTTCATGTAGGTTGATTTTTATTTCTTTTTATGCTGTAGTGCAGGCCTTATCATATACTTTTCACCACATAGTAGATACCTGACTTAATAAATCCTGTTTGGATGGCTAGTTAAGTCTAAAATAAGTCAACATGTATTCATATCATTGATTTGATTTTTCTACATTCTTCTTTTCTCATTAGTAGCAGTTAACATCACCCATTCATTCATTTGAGAAATATTTACTAATCACTTACTATTTTGTGGAGGATATAGCATGTAAGAGAAATAGTAATTATCTTCAAAGAGTTTATAGTCTGGCAAAAGAAGATGTGCATTTTCAAGGTTAGGTGATGAGACATTGTGCAGTACAGTTGATATGAATGATGTGAAAAAGGCCACTGGAATTCAGTGATAGGAATGTGGCCTGTGTCTGGGTGTTCTTCAAGAGGCGAGTGGTCCTTAGACCTTGAAGGTGAGAGAACAGTGCAGAAAGTGGAGAGAATGGTGTGGGCAGGACCAGATGTGCTAAGTGTTTCCATAGGTAGTGGAGTAGGTAAGCTTGTGTGAAAAGTTTATATGGAACTTCAGGTTTCTTTAAGAAGTATAAAGATATACACTCAAAAATTCACCATCTCCTCTCTACCCTGACCCCTAGAGCCACTGTTCAGATTCATGCCATCCTCACCTCACCTGGACTATACAATGACCTGCTGAATTTGGGCCTCAGCTTCAGCAGCTTAAATGTCACTGCCTGTGAGAGGCCTGCCCTGCTCACCCTGCTGAAATGTGGTCCCATCCCTGCCCCTTTGTTTATGTCGATCTTGGCCCCTTAATTATGTTATTTAGTTGGTTGGGAGTATTGTCGAAAAGAGCTGCAGAGACTGAGTAGACGGATTGTCTGGGGAAAATACAAAGATCAGAGAGGCCTACTGAGAAGTGATGGTCTAGGTATATGATGTGAACTTGACTCAGTACTGTGGTGACAGTGGGAAAGGAAAGAGAGAGGCATGAAGGTTAAAACATGTATACTGTGTGGACTCCACTCCAGGAAGACAACCCAATTACAACATGGACAAAGGACCTGAACAGACACTTCGCAAAGGAGGACATACAGAAGGCCCGGAGACATATGATAAAAGGATACTAAGCATCACTAGCCATCAGAGAGATGCAAATTAAAACTACAATGAGTTATCACCTCATACCTGTCAGAATGGCTGTCATAAACAATTCAAAAAAACAGCAAGTGCTGGCGAGGTTGTGGAGAAAAGGGAACCCTAGCACACTGTTGGTGGGAATGACTCTGTGGAAAACAGTATGGAATTTCCTCCAAAAACTAAAAATGGAACTGCCTTTTGGCCAGGCAATTCCACTGCTGGGATTATACCCTAAGAACCCTGAAACACCAACCCAAAAGAACCTACGCACCTCACTGTTCATGGCAGCACAATTTACAATAGCCAAGTGCTGGAAGCAGCCTAAGTGCGCATCAGTAAATGAGTGGATCAAAAAACTGTGGTACATTTACACAATGGAATACTACACAGCAGAAAGGAAAAAGGAGCTCTTACCCTTTGCAACAGCATGGATGGAACTGGAGAGCATTATGCTAAGTGAAATAAGCCAGGTGGTGAGGGACAAATACCATATGATCTCACCTATAAGTGGAACCTAATCAACAAAACAAACAAGCAAGCAGAATAGAACCAGAGACATTGAAATAAAGAACAGACAGACAGTAACCAGAGGGGAGGGGAAAGGGATAATGGGGGAAAAAGGGGAAGGGCCATCAAGGAACAAGTATAAAGGACACATGGACAAAGCCTAAGGGTGGGTAGGATCGAGGATGGGAATTGGGGATGGGTGGAGCAGGGGGGTGTTGTGGGGGGAACATGAAGACAACTGTACTTGAACAACAATAAAAATAAGTTCTGTATGGCAGAGAGTACATGTTGCAATCACTAGTGTTTATAGAGTTATGATCTCTGGCATTTAATGGAATAATTGTATTTAAATGCAGTTGGTTATCTTTTCGAGCAGTTTTTGACAATGAGTAACTAGGAGCTTATGTTTTGTCATTTCTCTTTGCAAGGAAAACTTTCCCACTAAATGTGCTTCAACGAACACAGAGTAATGCAGAATTCTTAAATATCTGAATACCTTTTTACCAACAATTGGTAATTATTGGCAGCTTTAGCTGAAGATAATGTTTTGGGATGTGTTCCATGCAAAAGAAAAAAGACATTGTTTCCCCTAAGGATTTATAGGGAGTAAAAGCTTAATACCTTTCAAAAGAGATGACTCTAAAATGAGTTGATTCCATTTCCCCCACATAAAGCATCAATATTTGTAAGTAGACAAGCAAACCACCCACAGTACTTGATATAGAAACAGAGTTTTTCTTTTCTTTTTTTTTTTTTTTAATACCTAGATCAACTGTGGAACTTCATCTGTGCTTACTGAAAAACAGATTGGTTTAGAAAATATAGGAAGTTTTGGTTTCCGTTTTCCTAACCTGACATGACATTTAAAAATGATTCTTGAGATGAAATTTTGCTGTTCTTAATTTGATAGCATTTAAAAAGTGTAGTCAGTGTTTTAAAAAATTGGTGTCAATGCCAATGACTCTCATTCCAGTAAGGGACTCGTGACGGTCTGTCCCCAGCGGCTACGATAAATGAATAAAGATGCTGCCTTCGTTCTTCCCACACCTGCCATCCTATATTCTTCTCTCATGGTATATTTAAGGGTCTGTCATTTGGGTGCTGATGTTTTGTAGTGTTTTTTCTTTTTTCTTTATTTTTGTCCAGCGTTCGTTTGCTCTTGTGCTAACAGCTCACTTCTCGAGGAACCACGTCACCCCCACTGCCATCAGTGTTGGTGGAATTGCTGGCTTAGTTGTCTTCCCGTCTTCTCTACGGGTCCGTAGGGTTCAGTCTTCCAGGGCTCAGTCCTGAGCAATGTGATGGTGAGGGGACAGACGTCTGGGTGGCCTGATTCTGGTGGCCACAGTCATCCCAGAGCATCTTTGACTCACTCTTTTTCTTCTTCTTTTTACTTTGTGAGCTACCTGTGTCTTTCCAGGGAAGTTCCGTTCTTCATCAGAGGAGTTTCAGTTTATCAGAGGAGTTTCTGTCCCTTGAAACTGACATGCCATATCAAAAGGGAAGGAAAATCATTTGCAATCCCACTATTTATAACTGCTGAAAAAGTGTCTTTTTTTTCTATGTGTTTATTAACAGAATTTAAGTACAGTTGACCCTGGAACAATGCGGGTTTAAACTGCATGGGTCCACTTGTATGTGGATTTTTTCAACAAACATGTACAGTGCTGAAAATATATTTTCTCTTCCCTATGATTTTCTTAACACCTTTTTCTCTAGCTTATTGTAAGAATACTGTATATAATATATAATACATATAACATGCAAAATACGTGCTAATCAACTGTTGACGTTGTTGGTAAGGTTTTTGGTCAACATTAGGCTATTAATAGTTAAGTTTTTTAGGGTGTCAATAATTATATGTAGATTTTTAACCGAGCCAGGTGATGAGTATCCCTAACTTCCACATTGTTCAAGGGTCAATTCTATATTGTGTATATAACAGTATTTGATTTTAGTTATTATATTACAGTGAATAAGTTCCCTAGTTAAATGTTAAAAATATGCTTTTAATGGCTCCATAGTAGTCTATAATGTAAATATCCCATAATTGAACTCTATTGTTGAAAATTCCTTTTGCTTTCAACCTGCATCCTATTATGAATAATGTTGTGATAAGCATTTCTTTTCGTAAATCTTTGCCAGTGTTTCTGCTCCTTTCCTTAGGCTGAGCCCTGGATGGATCCCTGAGTCAGAGGGTGTGAGTGAGCGAATGCAAGCAAGCTTTATAAAGTTGTTCCTCTCAGCAGCATGCGGGTCTCTGTCTTTCCTTTAGAGGATGGTTGTTTCCCAAAGTCAACATTTTAAGGGAGAAAAAAATCACATCTTATTTTTACATTTATTTTTATGTATAATTACTGATGATTTTTTTGTGAATTATCTAATCACAAAACAGTTTCACCTGCACAGAATGGTTTAATTAAATAATTGAATTAGAAACCTTATTGAACTAAAGAACCTTAAAGAACTAAAAAGAACTAAACCAAATCTTAATTATTTTCTTGTCTAATTGCATATTTAGTGATTTAAACCTAAGTCAACATCTTGAAAGCACTGTTAACAGGACTCAGTTTTTAAAATCAACAGCTTTTGGAACTTACAATGATTTATTTCTGTTTGTGTATCTCTGTTTTCCAAATTTATAAGTGGGTTATTTTTATGTTGGGGATCATAAGGAATCATTAGATAAAATTGCAGGGAGAAGAGCCTTTTCTTAAAGGGCAGCAGCCTGGAGGGAAAATTGCATTTTTGGATACTTTCCACCTGGGAAGAAGTGAGGGGTGGCTTTGGTCACCCCAGGCTCTCTATCGAATGCCCTGAAGCAATGGGCAGTTACTTGCAGGTGTACAGGAGAGAGTTTTCTGGCCTTAATCGTTTTACTAGCAGTCTCTTGCCGAGTAAGCTGAGCACTGGGTTATAACTATGTATGATAAACACCAATAATGACTATGAATGCTTTGTCTTAGCAGTGGACACAGTGGAAAACTGCTGGGAAGGATCCTTGGTTGAGAGTTTGGTGATGAACTTCTTCATCTCAGATGCCAGCTGGCATTGTTGTGTCTGACGGGTCTCTGTTTTCTCTTTCTAGACCTCTCACATTTCTGCTCTTTGCAGGCTAATGTTCTTTAGTGTCTCTTCATGTAAATACAGTTTTATTCCTCTTTGTTTTCCTCACTTTTCCTTATGGTAAAACACACATGGAGTTTGAAGCATAGTATAGAAACAGGTGTGGGTTTGTGTGGGTATGTGGCATTTTGAGGAACTTTCAAGGGTTAAACAAGGACATTAGCTGTTATTGCTTTTATTTATCAGTGTCCAGGGTAGGTGAAAATCACTTGATAATGCATGGGTTCCGTAATTACCCTTCAGGTGAGCTTTAGTAAACTGACATTCACCTCCAAATGTTTTAGCAAAAATATTTTAGATAAAAACACTTGCTTAATATATTTGTCATCTGCTACTGTCTGTATCTTCTGAACAAAATCTGCTGCTTTGGGGAATGAAGTTGTATACTAAGGTGTTTTGCAATGTGCTTAGTAATTACATCTCTCTTGACCTCTGGAAGAAAAGTGATTTTGTTTTGGGTTGTTGTTTAAGCAGATGTCTGTTATGTGAGAGAGCAGCATAGTGCAGACCTAATCACAATGAGAAGAGGGAGGGTTTATTTAAGGAGTGCTACATCAAGGTAAATCGTGTCCATTGGGAATGGTACACGGAGCAGCAGCAGAGGCTCACCGTGGGAGGGCCTAGGGAAGGAGCTTTAAAGAACCTGCTTCCTGTTAATCACTGTGATGGTGATTACTCAGTTTCCCTCTGATGGTGTAGTCACTCAGTTTCCCTTACTATCAGCTTTATCTTCTAAAGCTTTTCAGAAGAGCATGTATAATATTCTGAAGAAAATTTGTCTTTCTCATTGCAGAGAGCATAGATATGAAACCAAGAAGCCAATTAAGAATTCTTAGATTCCAGTAGCAGAAAATCAAAAGCAGCCATTTCTTATTGATTGAGTGGCACTAGACTAAAACTTTTAACTATAAAATTTAGAGTGGTTTGATTTTTTTCACTTTTATGCAACTTTATAAATTAATTTTTGAATGGTGTTCTATTCATTACAGAAATGTAAATTCTAAACATATATCACTTTTACTATAAGGGAAAAATGAAGTTTTCCATAGCAGGTTTGGTAATAGCTGCTCATTGTAATCTAAACATTCTTACTCTTTTCCATCCATCTAAGTTATGTAAAGCATCAGAATGAGGTTTTTAAACACTGAGCTGATAAGCCCTTAAGAGATACATTGGCACAGTCAATTTTAATTAATAAATACTAAGGCCATTATTAAGCAGAAACTTGTATTTGAATACTTGTTTTATTCCTGGCCTCATAATAATGAGCAACTCATGCCCACCCTCACAAGAGTCTTTAGGACATAGTTACATGGATATATTGCATTTACTTCACACTCACCCCAAATGGTATTGATTTGTCTCAGCCTTCTTAAAAGTTTCTGGGATTCTTACAGTAACCGGAGGGGAGGGAGGAGAAGTATAATGGGGGAACATAGGGGAAGGTCCATCAAGGAACATATGCATATAGAGGACACATGGACAAAGCCAAAGGGGGTAGGTTCCAGAGTAGGAAGCGGGGAAGGTGGGGTGGGGGGGCTGTGGCGGGGTGAAAATGAAGACAACTGTACTTGAACAACAATAAAAAAAAGTTTCTGGGATTCTGTTTTCACTTAGATTGAAAATCCAGAATTTATTCCTAATTTCTTCTTCACTTTTATCCCCTGTACTCAATCTGTTGCCAAGTCTTTGGGCTTTTTAAAAATATATATATATTCCTGATCTTTTTGTGTAACTAAAATCCGTTTTTCAGTGGTCAGTGCCAGATGCCCTAACTAGCTGCTAACTGGCGTCCCACCTCTGTGTTCTTCCTCTGACCATGAGCCCTGCGTAAGCTCCCCTCCCATACTCACAGTTCATATTTTGATTCCTCTGCTCCAGACCCTGGAATGGCTCCGTGCTCCTGATTCTTGGTGAGGTTCCAACTGAATTACTTCACATCCTGCACCCAAACTCTCCTTATCTTCTCTCTCTAATCTCACATCTCACTGCATGTAGTCACCAGTCTATGAGTGGTGGGCTTTAAAAAAATTCTTTACAAGTGAGTTGTTTCAGAGTTGGAATTACATTTTTTGTAGAAACAGTTCTTTAGGAGCTGCGTTTGAGTTGTGAGCTGTATAACTCAAAGGCCTGTGTATTCTAATGTAGTTGACTTCTGAGCTCTGGGAACTAGAAGCCATGTTGAACAGGAAGGCAGGGGGAGGATGGACATTTTTTTTCTCCTTTTTACCTGAGCACAGGGTCACCCAGCACTGGGGAGACTGATAGTGATTTTTCATGTGTAAAGGTGGTCTTTAGCATTCAATTTCTGTAATCTGTTTTCAAGTCCTAGTGTTTCTCTTCCCAACTGTCAGCCACAGAGCAGTGATTTTCAACCTTTTTCATCTCATAGCACATATAAATTAATGACTAAAATTCTGTGGCACACCAAAAATATATTATATTTTTTACTGATCTGTCAGAAAATAGGTATGATTTTGAATCATTCACAGCATTGGTTGTGTTGGCCATTGCCATTTTTTTATTTGACCATCTAAGGGAAAAGGGATCAGTGCCCCTGACTGCATGGTCAGGTACTGCATGTTCTAAAAGTTCTTGTGGCGCACAGGTTGAAAATTGCTGCCATAGGCATTAATTCAGTGTCTATAATATTTACCTATTAAAATAACAGAAGTTGCTTTTAACAAATACTTTTCGATACCTATCATGTCAGGCACTGGGGATAAAATAGTCAACAAAACAGATGAAAATCTCTGCCTTTGTGCATCTTATAGTCCTGTTTTCTTTCAACTTCATTGAGGTATAACTGGCAAATAATATTGTAAGATATTTAAAGTGTAGATGTGGTGATGTTTACATATACATTGTTAAGGGATTTTCGCCTTCTGGTTAATGAGCATATCCATCATCTCACATATATTTTCTTTGGTGAGAGCATTTAAGTTCTACTCTTTGACCAGTTTCAATGATATCACACGGTATTGCCAGCTGTAGTCACCATGCTTTACATCAGATCCTCAGACCTTGTTCACCACACGGATAAAGTTTTGTGTCCTTTCACCAGACTTTCCCTATTTGTCCCATGTCTCAGCTCCTGGTAAGCACTCTTCTACTCTCTGATTCTAAGAATTTGACTTTTTTTTTCTTTTACTTTTTTAGATTCCACATATAAGTGAGATAATATAATATTTGTTCTTTCTCTGGCTTATTTCACTTAGAATAATGCCCCAAGGTCCATCCATGTCATCACAACTAGCAGGATTTCCTTCATTCTCATGGCTGAATCATATTTCATTTTATACATATGTATGTATATACAAGGTCTATCCAGAAAAAGCCCAGCCATTGTTAATATAATGAGAATAGTTTGCATAACATTGATGTGACCTGGCAGCCCAGGAGAGTGGGCTGGAAAGTACATGGGTGAACAATGATGACTTTACTGTACTAGTCAGCAGGGGTGGTAGATGCCATTGAGTGAGCAAATATATTATGTGGCTACTGGCTCATTTAAAAGGACTGAGCAAGTAGAGCAATGAATCTGCATCAGATTTTGTGTTAAGCTTGAACACTCCTCTGTGGAAACTTATTTTGATGATTCAGAAGGACACAGCTATGGATAAGTGGTGATTGGCAGCTTCATTATGACAATGTGCCCACTCATGCATCACATCTTATGCAGAGTTTTTTGGCAAAACAGCAAATCGCCCAGGTGACTCATCCCCCCTTATAGCCCAGATTTGGCAACTTTTGGCTTTTCCCCAAACTAACATCACCTTTGAAAAGGAAGAGATTTCAGACAATTGATGAAATTCAAGAAAATACGATGGGGTAGCTGATGACAATTGGGAGAGTGTGTGAGGTTCCAAGGTGCCTACTTTGAAGGGGACTGAGGCATCATTGTCCTATGTACAGTGTTTCTTGTATCTTCTCCAATAAGTATCTCTGTTTTTCATATCACATGGCTGGATACCTTCTGGACAGACCTCCTATACCACCTCTTTATTCATTTACTTGTTGATGGATGCTTAGGCTGTCACCATATCTTGACTACTGTGAATACTGCTGCAGTGAGCATGGGGCTACAGAGAAGTCTTTGATCCTGTTTTTATTTCCTTTGGATAAATACCCAGAAGTGGAATTGCTGGATCATAGACTAGTTCTATTTTTAGTTTTTGCGGAACTGCCATACTGGTTTTCATCGTAGCTGTATTACTAATTTACATTCCCATCAGCAGTGCCCAAGGGTTCCCTTTTCTTCATGTCCTCACCACCACTTGTCTTCTTGATGATAGCCATTCTAACAGGTGTGAAGTGATGCCTCATTGTAGTTTTGGTATGTATTTCCTTGATAATTAGTGATGTTTGAGCACTTTTTTGTGTGTTTATTGGTTATTTGTATAACTTTTTTGGAGAAATGTCCATTCAGTTCCTCTGTCCATTTTTTAATTGTATTTTTTTTTGCTATTAAGTTGTATGATTTAAAAATTTTTTTTTAGTTACAGTTTATATCTAGTATTATTTTGTCTTAATTTCAGGTTTATAGCATAGTGGCTAGATAATCATATACTTTAGAAATTGTTCCCCTGATATTTCCAGGACCTACCTGGAACTAGACTTGTATGATTTTTAAAAATTATATTTTGGATATTAACCCATTATTACATTCATGATTTGTAAATATCTTCTGTTATTCCATAGGTTGCCTTTTCATTTTGATAATTGTTTCTTCCTTTGCCCTGCAGAGCCTTTTTGGTTGGACTAACCCCATTTCTTTATTTTTACTTTTGTTGCCTTTGTTTTCAGTGTCAAATCCAAACTATCATTGCCAAAACTGATGTCAGGGTGCTTACTGCATGTATTTTCTAATAGGAGTTTTATGGTTTCAGCTCCATGTTCAAGTTTTAAATTTGGTTTTAGCTTATTGAAGAGACTCTCTTTCCCCAAGTTCATATTCTTGTGGGGAAAGTACACGATAACCAAATAAATAAGTACGTCATACTATGTGGTTTATCAGATAATAAAAACTGCTATTGAAAGGAAAAGCAAACAAGAAAGGAGGGATCGAGCATACTTGGATGTTGTAATTTTAACCATGACAGCCACTGCAGTTAAATGCGGAGCTCCTGGATAAGACTTCAGTGAGTTACATTCCTATGCAAAGGAAATTGAGCAAATGAACTTGGCCTGAGTGGAATATTTCAACTGTGTTTCGCATGTGTCAACATTTTTTGTCTTGCTCTTTTAAAATTTAATGGCAGCAGCAAATAATTATGTGTGGGGGGCTGAAGGAGAGGAGGGTGCCATTTTTGAAGGAAAAAGGATAGGCCTAAAAGGGTTGGTAGGGAAATCCTCTTCTTCCTTACTTCCTAGGAGGAAGCTGTGCTGAGTGAAATTGAGGGCCACAGGCTTGCAATGGCCTTGGCCATCGTCTGACCTCAGTTGCTTCTGACATCAGCAGTTGACAGTAGAATAAGGGGCTTTCTTTTGACAGTGGAAGATTATTGCATGGTCAAGCTTTAATAGACACTCCTCAAGGCTTTATGTCTGGAAGGCTTAAACCTAATTCCTCATGTTTTAGCAGCACTAATGCTGTGTGCTTGTCTTGTCTTGCAGCTTTGTAGGAAGCCAACCTCAGAGAGGCAGACGGGATGGCCAGCTCAGCCCGGGAACACCTGCTCTTTGTGCGGCGTCGAAATCCCCAGATGCGGTACACACTGAGCCCCGAGAACCTCCAGAGCCTCGCCGCCCAGAGCTCCATGCCAGAGAACATGACCCTGCAGCGGGCCAACAGTGACACGGACCTGGTGACCTCTGAGAGCCGTTCCAGCCTGACTGCCAGCATGTACGAGTACACGCTGGGGCAAGCCCAGAACCTCATTATCTTCTGGGACATTAAAGAGGAGGTGGACCCCAGTGACTGGATTGGACTTTATCACATAGGTGAGTCAAATGCAATGGACTTGCTTGTGGCTGCGAGCCTACATTTTACTTTGACTTTATACTGTTCTATATTTCTCCTGTAAAAAAACTCACATATATAACTAAAAACAGCAAGATTCTGGGATTTCTTTCTTCCTCTTTGGGTGAGGGAGGGACAGTTATACATACCTTTGCTGATATGAGTTCTGTGGTTATATCTCTACCCTAATTAAATGCCAGAACCTGCAGATTTCACAGTTGTTCTTTCTAAACTTTACATTGCTCTTGATCAATAGTTCCACATTGGAAAGAGATGGCTATTGGCATTTATGAGTGTTTTTTACACTGATGAAAAAGATTCATAGATTTAGATAACTGATCTGAAAAAAATGTCCTGTATTTTCTGAAGGTTGAATTTTATTAAGGACAACTTTCAGTCTAAAGTATTATTTCAGAATCTTTGATGTGTCCTAGATCAATTAGGTGAAGAAAGTGTCATATTCTTCTAATGCATGACTTAGAAAGAGGTTGCTATTTGTTTTAATAAGTGTCCCAGTTCTCTTTAGTTTAGTTGTCTCCGTAGGTAGGTGAATGATGAATAACGTATCCCAGAAAATATAAAGTCTGCTTTATTTGAAAGCAAAGGTCAACACTTATTAACCAACCACAATGAAACTGTAAATCAAACAACAATAAAATCTAACATTACCCAAAGTTAAAGAACTTGTTCACTGAATGAAGGAAATTTTTAAAAAATTACCATCAGTTATTTTGTTAGAAAGACATCATTACTTTTGATGTAGATTATAAATCAAGCATGTTTCTTTGTTTTTAAATAAACAAGTTAGGGGGCAAAAGACCTATTTATGGCAGCGCTTCTCAGCCAGGGCAGTTTTTCTTCCTGCAGGACATTCGGCAATGTCTGGAGATGTGTTTGGTCAGCATGACTTTGTGGGGGACAGGGGGACCAGGGCTGCTGCTAAATATCCCAACATGCACAGGACAGCCCCTCACAACAAAGAATTAATCTGTCCCCAAATGTCAACAGTGCCACAGCCAAGAAACCCTGGTTTGGGGTAAAGTGACATCCTTGCTGAAATTGCGTTAGAATGTTAAACACATTACACTTTATGTTGCTCTGCAACAAGGAATTTTATATTAATCAGTTTGTATTTGCTGTCATATCTCTTAATGTTTAATCTAGCAGGATAGCAAGAAACCTAAAATGGCAAAGAGAACATCAATGAAGTTTTTTTCTTCTAATAACAACAAAAGAGAGGAAGGTCTTCAAAGTTCAGTCTTTCCCCCAAGTGTGTTTAAATATATATTCAAAGTGAGAAAGTCCCGTGATTTAAAATTTATATTTTTATATCTGATATCTATTATGTTCACAAAATAGCTTGCTGTTTTGAAGAAGCTCTTTTGGTTTTGATGTAGTTTCACCATTTTGGATTTCATAAACTTTTTTCTTTTCACTTTTCTTACGATATTTTTTCCTTTCATCTCATTTTAGATTTTGTAATGCTTAATATGAGACTATGAAGAGCAGACTGCGTTTTTCTTAAATGCCTTTTATATGATATTTCTTTGGGACATAATCCATTGTATCTTTTCTATATGGGATGATTTCTGTATGAATGACTTAATCTTTAAGATGCTAGAATCACTTCAGGCATTGACTCCTGTTACTTCACACTTTCTCCCACCTTTCTTTCTGTTGCCCCAACCCACTTGTTGTATTTCTCTATCTAGAGTTAATCCAGAAGGAGCTAAGGAATTCGTAGCTAAGTTCATCCTATCTCTGAATGACCAAGACCACAAAATCTTCATGTTCTTATGTTTAATTTTCTAGAGGCAGAAATAGGGGTCAGAGTTCTAAATCTGGAATCAGCCTAAGGATTTATCTAGGAAAGTAGAGTTAGGAAATAAATCTCTTGAAAAGTGCTAACTCTAACTCCTCTTCAGTTTATTTCAAGATGCTTCTGTATGTTTCTCACGTATCATCATTGTGTTTTTGCTTCCCAGTATTTAATGACTTTTCCCCCCTTTGGCTACTTTCAACATTCTCTCTTTATCCTGTTTTTTAGCAGTTGGTCTACAATGTACCTAGGTGTGAATTAAAAAAAATTATTTATCCTGGTTGGGATTCTCTGAGCTTTGTAAGTAAATATTTCTGATGCAAGTTGGGATATTTTGGCCATTGTTTCTTCAAATGTTTTTTTTCTATGTTTTCACTTCTTTTTCTTGGACTTCAATTACACACATGTTAAATCATTTCCTGTAGTTCTAAAAGGTTGTGGTCCCATTTTCTTGTTTCTTTGCACATCTAGCACAATTTTTAATTTTATACTGGACATCAAAGATTCTATATTGTAGAAAGCCTGAGTTTTGAGGAGTGATCTTTGTTTTAATGCTAATTTTTATTCTAGTAGGCAGATTTATTTCCTTGAATTTGGTTCGTACAATTTTATACTTTGTTAAGATGGACTAGTGACAAGCCTACTGTGGTTCTCCAGCACTTCTAACTTGATGGCATCCAGCCTCCAGGTTTGGGGTCCTATGGATTTTGCTAGGGCTTGGTTTTGGGCTTTGTTAGGTGGGTTTACAGCAGGCCTGACTCTAGGACTGTGTACTTATCCCTAAGTAGGGGCATTTCTGATTTCTCAGCTGGATGCCTGCAACGTGAAAAAGGTCTCTTCGCTCCGGCTGGGCTGTAATTGGCTGTAATTGCAGTGTTCTCCAGCACTGCTCGCCCGCTGCTGTTTCCATTTTACTCTCAGCCCTGTAGCAGCCACTGTCTGGAAAGCCTTGGTAGTCCTAACCCTGAGCATGCATGGGCCATATTTTAGCCAAAGGCCTGTGGGGGACCCACATGTGGGCTTTTGGCCTTCACTCCTCCATAACTCTTTCCAGCGCTCTGCCTCCTCAGCTCATCAGAATGGCCATGGACCCTTGTTCCCTGCACTGCACCCCTGGCTGAGATCTGAGTGGTCATAGAGTCACCTCGTAAGTTTCTCTTCTCCCTGGGATTTTAGTCTTACACCACCTGCAGGGCAATATCTGAAAACCACTGCCTCTTCCTTTTATAGTTTCCATTAGGAAGGCTAATCTGGAACTAATGACTTTAGTATGGCCTGAAGCAGAAGTTCCGCCCAGGCTTTTGACTTAAGGTAGGCAGTAAGAGGTTCTACTTAATTTTCCCATCTAGCTATTTCCAGAGAACTCTAAATAAATAATAAATGATACTTTGAGTCCTGTCTGTTCATCCGTTCTTCTTAGTGTGTTTTCTAATAGTTTTTGATCTCTGGCAGGGGAGAGGGGTAAGGAACTGGCTCCCTCAGACCTCTCAAGGGGCTAGGACAAATACAGTCTAGCATTTACAAATAAAAATACCATACAGAGAGAATGTGGTATTCGGTGTTGTCAGGCATGATGTTGGTTTTAGCAGGTCTTCTATAATGGGTGGGTTTAAAAGGCATAGATGGATCCCAGCATCTAAAATATTAACTATGGCTCATTTATATAGTGTCTAGGCCATGGCTGTGCTTAAAAGAAAGACTGGCTTATCTGGGATCTCGGCATGAGTGAAAAGAGACTAAACTTTATGGAGAAATAGCCTTTTCTCCCTTGAGGCCCCAGCAGACTGTCCTGGAGACAGCCTCCCTTATGTGGGGACTTTGCCATCCCACTTGGAGAAGAATGGGGGGCAGTGCTGTGGTCTTTAACTGACACCCATTTCCTATTCCCTTTTTCCTGCTGGGGTCAAGGTGTGGGCAGCCAGCCCTTGACCTCGGGCAGGTAGGCCCTGCCCACACTCAGGAAAGGTCTAGTTCTGTATGGTAATCTGCCTAGTGAGTTGTCTAGGAATGGGCACATGACCTAGTTCTGGCCAGTGAGATAGATGTAAGGGGAAGACTTTGGTGAACTTCCTTTTACAATGAAAAGCCAAAGCTTCAGGAAGAGGAAGTGTTTAAACTTCCCCTTCTCTTGTACTTGGGACTCTGGTGGAAGGTTGTAGTATCTTGACTTGCATCTACAAAGCAATCATGAGGTGACAATCAGGAAGATTAAAGGCTGAGGATGATAGAAGAGAAAGTTAGAAGGAGCTGCTGGCACTTTCAAAGTTCTTGCTACGAAAGTCCTCCACTCTTTGTCATTGGTGAGGCTTTCTTATACCAGCTGTTCTCCCTTACTGAGCTGCTGGGGTAGAGAGAAAGAAAGATGAAGAAGGAAAAAGGGGGACACCAGCTGCCTTTAAAGGCAGGATGAAGAGTGAGAGGGCTACCTCAGTGGTTACTGCTTCATGGAAGCTTGAACATAGGTGAAAACCACTAGGTTTCTTTGAAAAGAAATAAAAAAAAAAACAAACCCTGTTATTTGAAAACAGCAACTCCAAGTCATGTGGAAATATTCAAGAGTGTAGTAGGACTAATAATGTAACAGAGGATCTTTCAGGTGACTAATTAGTAACTTGAAAATATGCAAGTTTATCATTTTTAAATGAAGATAGGTGAGATGATACATGTGGAGAAGACCTGAAAGAAAAGAAAAAATGCAAGGCTGGGTTGGAGAGAAGAGTTTGGGGGTCATAGTTATGTCATAAATTGAAGGCTGTTCTGGCTAAACAGCTCCTGAGTTCTGTGAAATAGATGTGCTGAAAATGTAGGTTTCATAACAGTAGCACGTATGTCGGAAATAGCTTCAGATTTCTATACCTCTTGGTAGGAAGCAGCTGCTCCCCTTCAGTTGTGTCCTGAGAATCTGGGCTGTTTCCTAGCAACATCTAGTTTTATTTGTGGAACAGAGAAATGGTCTCAATAGAAATAAGTTCCAAAGGGGAAGGATTTGGGTGGAGCATTGGGCTGGCAAGGTGTAGCTTATTGGCAGACTCCACATTTTGATTGTGTTTCTCTTGGCTTATATTTTCTGGCTGTCTATAAGTTTGAGGTTTTTTGTTTTTGTTTTTGGTTTGGCTAATTGTTAATAATATTTTACACTGTATAACTCATTCCAGCTGACTATTCAGCACTCCTATTCTGGAGGGAAATACATCCTCTTGGATCAGAAATATAGATCTTTCCCTAGCCATTTTAGGCAGTATATGGGTTTTGTTGGGAATACAAAGAAAAAAAGTTGAAACTATTAGGCCACCACTTGGGGAAACTGGGTGTAAACATGATTCTCAAATCAGATGCTAACTGCACTTTCTCACATATACCCGGAGACATGCAGATGTGATCGCAGTGTGGCCGTAGCCCTGCATCTCCAGATTACAGCAATTAATGCCTTGTAAATGGTTTGCAGAAATCGCTAGGTTTATAATGTATTGCTTGGTCTCCAAAATTAGAATTGACCCCTCACAAGTTACACATTGCCCTCTCTCAAACTCACTAAATAAAAAGAGCCAAATGTTTATTTTGTGCAGAAACACTTCGGGTAGCAAACTCGCACAGCTGTCCGTGAAAGACCGAGTGGGCGCCCTGTAAGCAGGAGGCAGGGCAAGTCACATTTGTTTCAGCCTCACACTCTGATTCCTCTTCATGTTTGGTCTTCTGCTTATTTTTCTGACTCTTCAAAAGAAAAACACTTCAAAAGGCTTAACTTGCTGTTTCTCCCTTGCAGGCAGCTTCGGGTACCCGAGCAGAGCTAGGGAAACGCACACCATGAGACCTAGAAGTGCGCACCGCGCTGTACACCTGTGCTGCTCGAGTGCCGGCCGGCCAGCACTGTGGTGCTAGATAGGAAACTTCCACCAGAATGTAAATCAGTGTAACTGCTTCCTTCATTTGGAAAATCTTGCTCTTAAAAATTATCTGAACTGAATAATGGGCTTCTTGATGTAGGTATTTCATATTCTGGTACAAGCTTCTTATCTTGTCGTGGACCCAGTAGCATAGAGTTTACCAACATTTGCTCAGACCACACTTTGAGTGTACTTCTTAGTGTCCGTATGTTGTTGAATCTTCAAAGATGAGTGACAGAACGACTGTATTTGACTCTATCTTACAAAAATATCATGGCTTGTGTTTTACGACAGTTTTTCCTATTTCTTTGCATTTGGATAGTAAAATAAAGTAAGGCCACAATAGTTAGCTAAGGCATTAAGGTCACATATTTTATTTATTTGTTTGTTTGTTTGTTTATGTTAGATAAAGGGAGGGGAGCGTGGGTAGTTTAAAGGATATAAAAATGAAGGTGCCTCTTATTTCAAAGACATGTTTCAAGACATGTATTTTAGAGCTCTGAGACCCCAAAGTTTCAGCTGATATTTTATAGAGAAAATCTAGGATCCACAATGGTGATGCCATGAGCTAGTTGCACGCAGCCAAAGCTGGACCTTGTGTTTTGTGCTGCAGGCTTCATTTTTTCCCTTCCGCGTTGAAAAATGTAGCCCGTTCTTTTCCTCACTTGCCCAGCACCTTCTTGATTTTTGTAATATTGCATTATCAACTGTACTGTTAACATTTTTTTAATCAACTGATTAAAACAAAACAAGTTTATTATCTACCCTGACCTTGTTCTAAGCAGTAAGGTCTGGGAAAGGTTACCTGTGTTGGTTATATTTCTTTTTAACAATGTGAACTGTTAAAACATAACTTGTCTATACCCACCCAAGACCACCCCATGCAGCACACTTTGAGAAGTTTTGGTGTTATCAGTCGTAAGAGCCCAGGCTCTGAAGTCAGACTGACGAGTAATTCCAAACCACTTACTGGCTGGGGTGAAGTATGCAATCTTTTTAAGCCTCTGGTTTCTTAATCTATAAGAAAAAAAGACAAAAGTACCCATATCACGAGAGTTAAGTTAATGTTATAAAATGGCTAGGCTCGTAAGGCACTGCTGATTGTAAACTCTCATCATTATTTTGGCTACTAGTTATAATAATAAAATCATTTCCTGGTAGTCTGAAGCTGAAGTACAAACTCACCCACAGAATGAATCCACAAGAAGAGATTTCCAGATTAAAGTGGCCACTTCTGCTTACAGAAAACGAAATCAATTCCCAGGAAACAAAGCAGTAGGAACTGTATAAAGCTCTTAAATATGAATGCTAAACAGCACAGTTTTTTTAACTTGAGTCTTATGTAGGCTCCAAACCAACATGCTTTTCTGGGTGACGGGAAAGCTGGAGTTTAATCTGAAATTCAGTCAAATGGAACAAAGAATGTATATACTGGGCCTTTAGTTTTCAGAATAGCTGTCAGAGGCAGTAGCGAGTGTCTTTTCTGAAATTCTTTTGGTATTTTTACATGATTACTGCCAAAGAAAAGATGTTTTAGGTCATGTCTTTAAAGTTTAAAAATTCTTTTAGAAATAAGAGTTTGGTACATGAAATGGTTTCTGGAACAACTGAACTCTGAAATACTTTTTGCTACTGGTTGTACAGGGTGGGGCAAAAGTAGGTTTACAGTTGTTCATATGGAAAATGATATAATAGTTAATGAATAATATACAAGAATAAACTGTATTTTTGTATTCACAATTGTAAACCTACATTTGCTCCACCCTCTATGAGTCAGGATAGGGCAGCTTATGCTGTAGAAATGAGTTGACTCTGAAACCTCGATGGCTTGAGGAACAAAAGGTGATTTATTGCTGATGCTATGTGTCCAGCATGGTTTGGCAGGTCTTGCTTTGTGCCGTCATTTTGTAAAGCAGGCTCACCACCCTCTTGATTTTTGCCACATTGGATTATTAAAGGCTCAACCATCCTGCCAGTACACAAAACCTCTGGAAAAGGTGTCAAGGGACGAAGAGACAGCTGGGGACTCTTACACTAGCTCTTACGTGCTGTGGCCCTAAGGTGACACCTTTTGCTCTTGCTCAGAGCCCGTCACTCACTCACCGTCAGTCCCACAGTCTGCCTGTCTGCGAGCAGACTGGGAAGCAGAGAGATGCCCTCGGCTACTTAGTGAGCAGTCAGGGTCTCTGCCGTAGTAGACATCTGTGTCTTGCTAACAATGTGACGGGTCTTCTGGTCTGTTCCAAAGCCTAAGACATCCTTGTATTGACGTTGCAAGAATACATGCTGGGGTAGAAAGTGCTGTATTCTGGGATGCACTTTGCAAGGTGTTGAGGAGACTAAAGGAGAGGACGCACTCAGCGTAGACCAAGGGCAGTGCCTGACGTTATCTGACATTATGGGGGCACGATCGCAGTCACTAGCCTCTGCATCCGCAGCACGGCATCGGCATCTCAGATGTCACAGGTCTTTCCTTTCACGCGCAGGTTGAAGGAAGGTTTGGTTCACAGAGAAGCCCATGTGTTCAAAGTAGTTAGGGAAGACCTCCCTGGCTGAGAGGCTCTAAAAAATTGTATAGCTCAATGTATCCAAAGAAACCTTAGTATATTTTATTCCCTAAATACTGGTTCTGTGAAATATTTGAAATAGGCATTCTTTTCTCCATATATTGAGATGATTACTTTCTATCAAGTTATTCTATACATGTTACCTGAAGGGCTTTTTTTCCTCTCATGCTGTCTGTTGCTGCATTATCCATGCAGCCTACAGTCATTAAAGAGTGAGTTTTGGGCTAGAACAAATGAAATAAAAGTAAATATTTTTTAATTGATTATTTCATAGTATGTTGTTTTCTCCTAATGACTTATTTAGTGGATTAGTTTTGGTATTTATTCATTCATTTGTTCAACAGTTTGAGGAGTTTATGTACCAGGCATTTGTAGGAATTTTTAAAATTGTTAAAGGGCTGGCATTCTAGGTTTTTTTTCAATTATTATACAATGTATTAGCCTTTCGCTTCCTGTTTCCTTACCCATGGCTTTTGTCTTCAGTGTGGAAATCGCTGTATGTTTAAATGGACATAAATTCTCTGAATTTAGCATGTTTACTGCTTTATACTCTTATTTTTGGGTGTTCTTTCTTGTTCTTTTGTTTCTGAAACCATGCAGCTGCTGCCCAAGCCATCAGAGATGTTTTTCTGAAAGTTGCGTGTAGTTCAGCATGAAGAATATCTGTAGGTCTTCTTGACTTTCTGAATTATGTACTTATATATTTATAATGTAGCTGTTACACCTCTAGTACAATTGAATACTATTAAATTCTTGATGAACCAAGGAATTATCTTTTTACTCTATAAGAATAAGTACTACTTTTCTGATGGTACTATAGTTAATAGCAGTAAGTTATACTATTAGAAGCAAACATGTTATGGAAAGAGTAACCCCCCCCCCCGCAAAAAAAATCTTGAAATTTCTAAGAATTTACATTAGGTTAACTAATAGGATTCTACATGTTTGCAAGATATCTTTTTATAGCATCCAAACAGATTTTTTTCTTTAAGTGTGTGTATGTGGCATATTTTTGATATAATAAAACATTCCATGTGAAAAGGAAAGTCTTAGGAATTCAGTGAACATTTGGAAGAGGCTCAATTTTTAGTTTTGGGCTACACGACAGCCATTTTTTCTGTTCATGTTACCTACCAAAACCTGTCATTCCTGAGCCAGGTGAAGAGGTGAACAAGGTGAGCTGTGCTGTGTACATGACCCATGATGACTGTGATCTGAGCAGGGTTACAGGTCAGCATGCATCAGGTAACAGAATTTTCTGGTCCATCATGTGATTCATCTGTCTGAATGGAGTGTTACACAACTAATGACATTTCTTTTAAAAAATCATTGTCATTATCTGTAAAAGTCTTTCTAACTACAGCAGTGCTGCTCACATAAGCAGCAACAATATCTGTGCATTGTGTGATGCTGTGGATGGAACCTCATTTTGCATCAGTTTCACCCAAATGTAATGAAACCATATTAGTTATTTAAGGAAATTGAATGTTGGCAGTACAGGGGAAGTACTGTATTTTCATCATTTGGAATCATTAAACTACATTATTCTTCTGCTGACATTTGTTGTAAACCTGAGAGTCACAGCGGTTTTAGATTTTGGAAGATTAGGGATCATTTACTCCACCAGCCTCGTGCTACATGAGAACTGGGGGCTCAGGCAGATGAAGTAACACGCCCATGGTTGCTAGTGACAGAGTCGGAGCACATGCAGTGTCTAATAGGAGTTTCCTCCATAGCGGAGCTGCTTTTTAAAAGCAGTTAGGTGCTGAAGGCCGTTCCTGCAGGTGGTTTTCGAGCACAGTTCAAATTGCCTTTCGGAAACCTCTGCAGCAACGCCGTATGACTTAACAAGTTCAGCAGAGCCAGCTTTTCTTCCAGCATTGGAACAGACTCCTGTCTCAGACTGAGTGCCAAAAAAGAGAAGTTGGGTTGTGTTAGGGGCTGTTTTTATACAAACCCCCGCTCTCATTTAAAACTAAAATTCCACTCAGCCTGGTGGGATTCTTAGAAGAACTGCATATTTCACGGTCCTTCCAGGGGTGTACATGCAGGGTCTGGAATGGTTCCCGTGTTATTTAGAGGGTTCTCTTTCTCAGCGTCTCCTCTGGTGCCAGGTGAGCTTGTGCGGTTACGCCAGAGGTTGTTAATGGGCATTTGCTGTGCCCGCACTGGACGTCTTTTCATCTTGAAGATTTAGTAGAGTGCGGTGAGTCAGTTCCTTTTGTGGAGGCTCATAAAGATTCATTTTATAAATAGTTTCTACAGCACTATCTAAAATATCCCTTTGGTACTTACTGTCCCTCTGTCTCAGCAACATGTCAGGGTCAGTTTTTACTTGTAAAGCTGCCACAGTTCTTCGGGTGACTCCTCTTAGCAGACACGCAGCCATACGTTTCGTGCTGCTATTTCTTCTGCTCCCTTCCCGGTGCAGCGCCCTTGCCTTGGGATTTTAAATCCGCAGGGCTGAGAATGTATAACAACTCTGGGGACAGGAAAGGCTGAGATGATCTAATAAAGTGATTTTCAACCTTTTTCATTTCATGGCACATGAAACTAATTACTAAAATTCTGGAGCACACCAAAATATATATGTTTTGCCATTCTGACAAAAAATAGGTATAATTTTGATTTATTCACATAGGATGGCTATTGTTGTGTTGGTAGTTGTCTTTTTTTTTTTTTTTTTAATTTGGCGATCTAAAGGAAAATAGGTCCGTGCCCCTGACTAAATAGTCAGGCGTTGCGTATTTTAAAAATTCTTGGGGCACACCAGTTGAAAGTTGCTGGTCTAATATGATTGTTTAGGGCACAGAGATTCCTTTGTCATAAAGTAGCATCTTTCTCTAAACTCTCACTGATTGTTTCCTAAAGGTAGATGTGGCCACTACCCGTAAGTGTACAATGAGCTGAAATACTCTTTACATAGTCATATATTTCAAAACTTCTTCAACCTCTCTATTAAAAAAAAGCTGTAAAGAAATAAGTAATGGATATGGAGAATTCTTGTTTATAAGGGGTCACGACAGGGCTCCTCCGCCCCTACTCTCTACCAAAACCATGCGCCTGGAGGTCGACAATAACTCTCGCAAATCGGACACCATGTTGTCAGCCTTTACCACCCCAGCCCTAGACGTGGCCCCTCTCTTTTTAGGCTGTTTCTTCATTGGTTGTGGTGCTGTCCTGGCTCCCCCAGTTTTCTGGCCACTCAGTCTTCTTCTCTTTACTGAAACTCCTTCCTTCCTTATCCTCTTACATTCTTTAGGTTTTATTGCATGATTTCATTCATTCCCTATCTCTAGCCAGTCTAAGCAGAAAGCTTCATTTCTAACCAAGGGTGACTGGAGTCACCTCTTCCTGGCTCATGAGAACCAAGTCTGCACCTCTCTGCCCTACCCTGCTTTCATCGCCCTCCCGTTGGCCGTACGCATTCCGCTGTGACGAGAGTGTGCGCATCACAGAAAGGGGCGAGCTCTGCGGACCAGGGCTTCCCTCAGCCCTGCTAGTCACTAGCCAGCCCCAGCCTCTGTCTGAAGCTCCCGAGATCGTATCTCTCTGAGTATCCTACCTAGTCCTCAGCTTTTTCAAAACAAAGTGACTGACGTGCCAAACCAGTGTTTTTGATTTCTCTGTTTGTGTTAGTAGAAATGCTGCTTTTAAAAATTAGACTGGAAAACCTTCCCAGGGTTTTGACTGTCAGCCCACTCTCAGTCTGCACATCTAACTCATTAGCTTCCTGAGTGATCTTGGTCCAGCGTACTCTAGTCCAATTCATGTCTACATTGCTGCTGAGCAATAAATACAAATTTACTTTTATAGACATTAACCTAAGTGCTTTACATATCTTACCTCATTTAACTCTTAAAACAACCTATGGTAATGTATCAGGAGTTGTCAGTGACTAAAAAACAAACAAACAACAACAACAAAAAAAAAACTGAGCAAACCTAGCCCTTCCCTGGACCAGTACCTGTGGCCAGGAGACTGGCATATGTAAATTATCCTCTAACCTCACAAGGGCCCACCTGGAGGTAGCAGTGGGTGAGTGTCCTATGAGCTACGTTGCTGAGAGTGGGGACAGAGGTGGCTGCTATGTAGCGTGACAAATGTCTAATTTAGGCAATTAGGAGCGTCCCCACTTTATAGACAAAGAAATTGACCAAGAGGTTAGTTAACTTCTCCAAGGTGTTTTTAGTTAGGATAAGGAGAAGTTGAAATTTTCCTGACTTGGCAGCTTATACTGTCCAGTATCCTGTGTCATAAGCCTCCCAGCTTAACAGAGTAGAGGCCGGCGGTCAAGCACTTAGGTTGTGAAGTTGGGTAGACCTGTGTTTAAATCTCTGGTTTGCCACTTGCTTCCAGTGTGACACTGGACGTGTCGCTACCCTCTCTGGAAACAGTATCAGTCTGGTAGTAAAGAATAAAATCCTCAGTGGGATTTTTCCACGTACATATAAAGTGCTTGGCACAGGACTTCTTTAATAAATGTGTAAGAAATGTCAATGATGATGACAATGATGAAATTATATTTTAACAAGGCAAAGAAGATAGTTTTCTATTTCTGCTTGCTGTACTGGCAAAGTATATCCTATGCTTATAGATAAAGTATTTGTTGAGTTAAAAAAAAACTAACACTGTATGTAGGAAAATGTGATGAGTGGAAGCAGGCCTGAGGTAAGACTGAGGAGATTTCATTTGACGGATGTTTGGAGTTTCGACTGTGGTGCAGGACTGGACATTTTCTTTACAGAAGCGAGCAGTTTTGTGACTTGATGTGACCAGAGGACTTTCCATCACCTCAGAGTGACCAGGAAAGCCCAGGGGCCCACTCTCATTTTGTGCAATGGTGAGCGAAGAAGTGATTTCACAGAGCAGAGCAGAACAGGCAGCGGGGTAAAGGGTAGCATTGTTTTAGGTTGTACCTTATGAGTGCTAGATGCCCAAGTATAGAAGTCACATGGGAAAATATGCAGCTCAATATTGTCTTTGGAGTTTGAAGTGGAAAAGATATGTTGGGATTTGTTTGCCCTGATTTTCGAGTTGCAGATTGAGACATTACAGGACTGGGCCTGGTCATGGTTTTAGCCTTAGACCCAGGGGTGCAAGTGAGCTGACTGGGATGGGCAAAGGGGGTAGAAAGTGTGCTGTCGGGGAAATGTGCTCTTTCTCTGGTGTCTTAATTCCAAGTCTTGCTGACTGACAGCTGTGTTCAACTTGAACACAGTCTCCTGGAGAAAAGCACTTTTGAAGAAATATGTATGTGGCAGCAGGCTCTGAACTACTTGTGGAAAAGCAAAACATTTCACTCAAAAGCAGCAAAGAAGAAAAAATCAGGAGACCATGTTCTCTGCAGTTTGACAACATTGGTGGGGTACAGCTGGGTGTGGGGCTAACTGCAGAGTAGGTCATCACCACCACAGCAAACAGCAAACTGAGGCCAGTCCTGCCTCGGTCCTTGCAGTGTGACTCACAGGGTGATGGTATGAGGCCACCTGTCCCTGAGAAGGGCCTCAGCGTTCCTGCAGAGACCAGCAAGAACTGACAGGTTCAGAGAAATGAGGGATGGTGTGGGCGGACAGTGAGGTAGTGGTGAACCTTAAAGAATAAAAGGAGGACTCCAAGTCAGTGTGGAAAAGAAGGCAGAATGAGGGTTTTAGGATTTTGGACTTCTCTCCAATTTTTGCATGGCAATATGTTTATAGTGCTTATGTATTTAGAGAGTTTTTTCAGAAACAGCTTATGTAATTCTTATAGCAGCAATTATAGCACCTGATAAATGATGCCCCCTGATGATGGACACTAGGTGAGGAAGCCAGACAGGCTCAGGTGCTCACCCAGGGATGGACGAGTGGGGACAGAATTCAATCCAAGTTGTCTTACAATTTCCTAATTCAATGCACATGTGATATTTAGTCCAGTAAAGACTTATCCCCCCAAAACAGAACTTCTAATTTGATTATATCCTTTGAATGTTATTCTTGAGTTATCTCATGTGACTAAGTCCCAACCTCACAATTAGATTGCACAGGGATGGGATTGCACAGAGTCCCTGCGCACAGGGACTGTGCTTTAGAATGTGACCTTACTGGGAGATGGGAGCTTTACAGAGGTAATCAAGTTAAAATGAGGTAATTAGATGGGCCTTAACCCACATAACTGTCATTCTTATGAAAACGGGGAATTTGGATGAAGGCATGCCATACGAACATGGTGACGGACCTGTAAGCCGAACGACCCTTTCGGCGCAGTGCTCAGAAGGAAACAACCTGGATTGCAGATTTCTGGCATCCAGAACTGTGAGACGGTAAATTTCTGTTGTTGAAACCACCCAGTTTGTGGGACTTTGTTACAGCAGCCCTAGGAAATGAAAAAAAATAGGTGTTTCCTTAAATATTGGGAATGTAACTAAATAAGAATTCTTAAGCTGAGTAACATGAGTTTCAAGTTTAAAACACCTCAGCAGGAGCTGTAAGGCCTCCCAAGGCTGCCCCTTCTCTCTCGTTCTACTTCAGTAAAGCCACGAGCCCCACCCAGCACCACCGTCCCCTGAGCTGGGTGTCCTCTGGTGTGTCTCCTTCTGTGTGCTGTGCCCTAGATGCCTGGACTTGGCCACTCTGACCCATATCAGAGGGTCTCTGCCTTTCTACAAGGCCTCAGTATGGAACCTGGATTGCTTTTTTTAAGCTTCCACTGCTTAGTGGTTTTTTTTTTTTTTTTTTTTTTTTACTTCTTCTGACCAAAAATAAAATGGTCATCTTTAGAAGAGGTGGCACCCACTGGAAAGAAAGAGCACTGTGTGACTTGACCACAGAGCCTCACCATTAATGAAAAGATGCTGCTACCTCCGGCTGAGCTGTTGCCTCACATGGCATTTGGAGCTCAGAGTCTGTGTTTGTCTGGATGCTCTGTTGTTATCGTGGCTCTCAACACCCTCTGCACACTGAGTGTACAGACTGGCCGCGTCTTAATTATGTTTGGATCCCCAGTGCCTAGTACCCAATTCATACTCAGTACAAATTTGTTGAATCAGTGAGCATTTTAAGAGGAAAACTAAGACTCAGTGTCCTATAGGTTGTATTTGAATTTTACATGCAATTGAATTCTAGGATATGTTGCACCTGAAACGTTCTTCTGCTCTTTAGATTCAGAGCATTGTTGATTTGGAGAATGCTTTTAGTCCTCAACTGGATTCCCAAGATTTTGTGGATCCTGTGTTCTTTGGAAACTGTAGGAATTGTTTTCAATTGTTTTAGATACTTCTGGTTAGACAGAGCAGATAGATCTAAATAACTCCTCCCCCTTTTCAGTAATCTCTCTGTCTCTCTTCTTAAAAGATTTTATTAATTTATTTTTAGGGAGAGGGGAAGGGAGGGAGAAAGACAGGGATAGAAACATCAGTGTATGGTTGCCTCTCATGCGCCGCCTACTGGGGACCTGGCCTGCAACCCAAATATGTACCCTGACTGGGAATAGAACCGACCACCCTTTGGTTTTCAAGCTGGCACTCAGTCCACTGAGCCACACCAGCCAGGGCCTTTTTCATAATCTCTTAAAGATCTATTTCTGTGAATTAGATTGGACATATAGGATCATTTTCTAGGATCCATTCTAAGTTTAAACTCTATTTTTAATTTCTACTCTCTGTGACTGAATTTTTTAAAGACTAACTGTCAGCACACTGACAAATTGGTCCTCCTAGATGAGATTCTACTTCTCATCACTTTTAGGATTATGTCCAAATGGACCGTTGCCATTTACCAATTAAATACTTCCTCCTGAATGTGTTATATGCATTTTTATTTTGAAGAGCAAGACAATGGAATAATGGTGATATTACAAAGGCCTGCAGCAGAAATGAGAATACTTGGAAGAGCAGCGGAGCACTTAATCTTTCGTGATCACACCGTGCGTGATGGCACTGCCGTCTCCTGTGGTAGGGCCGATCTGGGCCGGCTTGTCAGCAGCAGCTCTTCTGAGGAGTCCTTTGCTTCTCTGGAAGAAACATTTAACTACATGCTCTTTGTTGCTTGCATACCAACCCCAGGTTGATGAACCCCAAACTCTGCCAAACCAGGGAATTTACTTGAGCAAATCTTTTGTGTTTCTTGTGCCAGGTTTTGTGGGTGACACATAATTTCTAAGTTTAAGGGCCTTAGTATATAATGGTCTCAGGAGCTGGCTCAGGTTCAAGGCCGGAACACTGGGATTAGTGCATGTGCTACTTCTAAATCTCACTCTGGCGGCATGGTGCTTTTCATTCATGCCCAGTGCCCGGAGGCTCCTTGTGGAACCTCACCGCTGAAACAGGATACGGAGGTAGCACAGGCCTGACAGCCATGACCACCAATGCTCTGTGGGTCTGTAGCCTAAGTGTAAAGGAAACTCTTGGATCAGCTAGGAGCTTTCTAGAACTTTTTTGTTTTTTCTTTTATGTAACTCAGTAGTTAAGGGATCCTGGGAATTTAGAGCTATGGTCACATTTGAGCATGGCTGCTTGGCCAAGCACATTAGACTTAAGTAGCGCTAACTGTGTGCTCACAAACGGGGAGAAGATGGAGCCACGTCTTCGGGTTGCCCAGCGTTTGCCTCACGGAGCATTTCCTGTAAGAAGGCCTCAGGCATCAGGGTGGGTATGACCCAAACAGAGAACCATACGATTCTAATTTTGGGGTCTGAAAGGGATCTTTGAGCTTACTTGTATAATTTCTATTACATTTCAGTGAGAGGTTCATAGACTCCATTTGTCGTGGTCAGTTAGTGGGGATGTCTGGGGCTAGAATTCCGGTCTTCTCTTTGTTCTCTGCTGTTCTCGCGTTGTTAGTTTTGCCCAGAATCTGTCTGGTTATGAACTGCATTCAGTGGGGTGTCGATAAACTCACTCTTTCTTTTAAAAATACCTTCTGATTTGTAGTGTTTATAGACTTCCATGATATACTTTTCCCTGGCCAGTTTCAAGCTACCAACAATCTAACAACCAGCTTTCAAAATTCCAGGCACTGTTAACAATTGGCTCCAGCATACCACCGGTTGTAGTCTCTTGCCTATTCTTTTTGTCATTGTTGGTGGCAGTATCAGTGACCAGTGCCTTGTGAAACTGGTAAGCCCCTTTCGGTGATGGGAGATAAAATAGGGTGACTAAAAGAAGGGCCTGTGTCGTTGACTAGCTCAGTTAAAATGAGTCCAGTATTCCCTTGATTCTGATTTCTTTATAAGACTCTGTAGTTTTCTTGAGTTAATATATGATAGTAAACACTGGATGCTAAGGGGTGATATTTCTTTTCATTCTAAAGCATGTTGAAACAGTCATGTTGTGGGACTTAGAATTTGCTGTTCATAAAGATTTTGCAACTTGAGACAAAGTACAGCAGAGGGATGCAGAACGTGTCCTATATCTATCTATCTATCTATCTATCTATCTATCTATCTATCTATCTATCTATCTTTGATTATTATTACAGCACCAAATCCTAATTATGTCATGCCTCTATGTAGCTATTTTGAGTTTAGAGACTGGAGGGGATAAGATACTGGGGATAATATCAGAACTTCTTACAGAATAACAAATTCTGGAGCTGAAAGGACCCCAACGTAATTATCACTCATACTGTAGATGAGGAAACTGGGAGACTGCTGGAAACCTGCATATAGCCACACAGCTGTTGGGAGTCATCATTTGGGATCATAACCTGTGATCTTGATTCCCTATTCAGTGTTCATTTTATTATGCCATTATGATTATTTGCGTTTTTCTCCACATCCAAGCATGGGGGGAGGGAATATAGCATATATCACTAGCCTCTGACTTGAGAATGAATAAATCTTAGATTTTCTGCATGCTTTTTGTTCACAGTAGGAAGTGGAATGTGTCTCTGGACAATGCGGCTGAGGTGGTTGGAGCATTGTTCCATGGACTGAAGGGTTGCGGGTTTGATTCCTGGTCGGGGCACATGCTTGGGTTGTGGATTCGGTCCCTGATTGGGGCCCATGCAAGAGGCAATCAATTGATGTTTCTCTCTCACACAATACTTTTCTTTCTTTCTCCCTCCCTTCCCCCCTAAGTATTTCCTCAGGTGAGGAAAAGAAAAAAAGAAGTAGAAAGTGAATTGGAGTACTGGTTCAGAGAACTGCTTGGACTTGTTTAATTATGTCCTACAACTTGTGGTACATAAATTGTCAGTGCAAACACTCAGAAGGTGCTGGATGATGTGAAACTAGGGGCTTTTTCAAAGGAACCATTACAGGGTTTTTGTATATTCAGGGTGAAATCTTCAGTGTTGACATAGGGAATAACCCATCTGTTCTGCATTGAGGGGAAGATGCTCTGATGTGAGGATTCAGGTGTATTCAGCCAGCTTTTAAACGCCTACAATGTCCCAGGCAGTGTGCTAGGCACTGGGAACACAGGGATGAATAAAACACCGGCTCTGCTTTGTAGGAACATATGGCCTGTGAGAGAAGAGACGTGGGAACAGAGAGCCAGTATAATCTAAGCACCACACATGCACAGTGCGTGATGCAGAAGGGTCCAGTCCAATGTATGTTTTCACACGTTACCTTACACTTAGTAGAAAGAGCACCGAGCAAGGCGCTTCACATTAGGTTTTGTCCCAGTGCTGCACTGCCCCGCCTGACTATGCGACCTGGAATAAGCCATTCAATATCTTCTGTGTAGGGGAAAGGATGAATCATGGTGAACTCTAAAAGGGTTATTGGGCAGGTTAAACAAATGTCTGTGAAAGTGTTTTGAAAGTACTGTCTACCATATAAATTGAAGTATATTAATCTCATTTTGAAAACAGGTGACTTTTTTTTTTTTGTACCAGCAAGCTCATATTCTTTGACTAAGCTCTCCATTTAAGCATTCATTATCAAATATTTATTGAATGCCAGCTTGATGTTAGACATCCTTCTATATCCTGGAATAGAGCAGTGAATAAAACTGAGTGGGCCCCAGAGTGGGTCCCCTTTTGTGGTATTTGTATTCTGAGGAAGAAAGACAGAAAATAAACACACAAGCAATAAAAATATAGCTAGTATTTCAAGCAGTTACAATACAGGTAATAAAAATAAGGTAGCATGATAGGAATGATTATGTAGACTTGTATGGGGGCATCAGGAAAGACCTCTCTGAAGGGTGACTTTTAAGCTGAGTGACAAGAAGGAACAAGCCAGAGGAAACAGTTCTAGCATAAGCCTTAGGCCAGGACAACCTTGGCAGGTTTCAAGAACAGAAAGAGGACCCCTATGGCTAGAGCACAGTGGATAGGGGGTAAATAGGACATACGAAGGCCAGGGAAGTGGACATGGGTTGGGTCACAGAGGACTTTGTAAGCCAGAATAACTAGTTCGGGTTTTATTCCAAGTACAGAGGAGACCAGTGAAGGCTTTTAAGCAGCAGAGTAGAAAGGTATCCTTTTTTAGAAGCTCACTTTGGCTGCTGGCAGAGACAGAATTGTAGGTCGAAGTCTTGTGGCAGTGAGGTTGAGAGAGAATGTGGGCTCATAGCAGAGGAGTTGATAAAAGTAGAATGTACATTTATAGGATATTATTGAAGATGGTATCAGTGAAATCCTCATGGCTCAGATATTGGGTGCTGTGAGAAAGAGAAGAATCAGGGATGATTCCTTGACTTTTTACCGGAGTAGTTCAATTTCTTGAGTGAAAAATAATTGAGGGGAATAGGGATGGAGGGAAGAGGCAGTTAAGAATTGTTTTGGCCATGTCAAATTGTCATGCCTATTCGAGGTGCTGATAGAGGTATCAAGAAGGAAGTTGGGTGTGCGCATCTGGAGTCCAGGAATGATTGACAAATAGATGGAAATGGGGGAGGTTACCTCTAGAGAGTGTATCTGCACAGAAAGGAGAAGGAGGTCCAAGACAGAGGCCGAGCAGAGGGGAGAGGGAGTCTCAGGAGTCTGAGAAAGAGGAACCAGGAAAGACAAGTGCAAGACTGAGGTATCCTGGAAGTAGGTTTCCATCAGGTGGGAGAGAGTAACCAACGTTGCTAGTTAGAGCCGAGGGGCTGACTACTATAAGAGCAGAGAAGTGACCACTGGATTTGGCAACATGGCCTGGGGATCGCTGGTGTCTTGACAAGATCGATGGGGAAGGAAGTTGGGATGAAGTGAATTGAGGAGAAAAATGTAAAGGAAGAAATTGGCAGATCAGTCCCTCAAGGCATTTGCTGTGAAGAGGGGTAAAGCAATGGGGCATTCAGAATAAAGCAAAGGTGTCTGTATCTTGCATTAATAGATATGATCTAGCAGACATTGTCCAGATGGCATTGACAATGCAGGGTAATTGCAGGAAGCAGATCCTTGAGAAGATGAAGCAGACTTTTTTTACAGCACAAGTCAGGGGCTCAGACTTCACGGGAGCAGGGGGCACTTCATCCAGAACAGAAAGGGACGTCGAGAAGGTGTGTCTAGACGCAGGTGAGTTTCAGATCCAGTGAAGAAAAGATGAGTCTGACTGTTTCTGTTTTTATGCATTTGAATCTTTTTTTCTTTTGCTGTGGTAGAGAGGTGGAAGGGAGAGACAAACATGTGACACAGTCACCTAGGGAAGTAAGAGAGTACCTGTATTAGAGCAATGCCGCAAGGTTGTCTGGCAGCACTGAGTCCCCTGCAAGATCTGTGGTCACGAGGCTAAAGTAAGACCAGTGAGTGAGCATCCTTGTGATTGGTTTTGTTTTATTTTGTCCTGCAGCTGGGCTGCAGGTGTGGTCTTCGCAGGTAGCTAGGTTTAACTACTGTTGAGCTTTGCTATGGGGTACGGCAGAAGCAGAGAAGGAGGATGGAGTTAGAGGGTGATTATAAGAACAGATCAAGGAATCTAGCAGGATAAGGAGGATATTAATGACTTGGGAATGACTGACAGGAAAAATGAGTTGGAGGCTTGACATGGAAGGATCTGTGGAGTGGGAGCACTGGAGCTAGTGAGCCTGAAAGTCAGGAAGTGTTTGAACACGGAAACACAGTGGTCCTCCCTTCTCCGTGGTTTTGCTTTCCAAGGTTTTAATCAACTGCTGTCTGAAAATATTAAATGGAAAATTCCAGCAATAAACAATTCATAAATTTTAAGTTGGGTACCATTCTGAGTTAACATGATAAAATCTGCTGTCCTGCTTTGTCCTCCCTGAGATGTGAATCATCCCTTGGTCCTGTGCGTTCATGCTGTGCGTTCTGTCTGCCCCTTAGTCACATAGTAGCTGCCCTGGCTCTCAGATCAACTGTTGTGACACCACAGTGCTTGTGTTCCAGTCACCCTCAGTTTGCTTAATAATGCCATAGTCACGTAACTTTTATTATAGTATATTGTTACAACAGTATATAGTTATAAATGTTCTTTTATTAGTTACTGTTGCTAATCTGTTACTATGCCTAATTTATAAACTAACTTCATCATAGGTATATACAGGGGTGGGGAAAAAGTAGGTTTACTGTTGTGAGTACACAAAACACAGAGTTTATTCTTGTATTATTATTTACTGATTATTTGACTATTTGTATTGCAGCTGTACACCTGCCTTTGCCTATCCCTGTGTGTTTGGGCAACAACATGGTACATTCAGGGCTCGTTACTGCTGTGGGTTCAGACATTCACTGAGGGTCTGGGAGCATTTCCCCTGCTGGTAAAGTGAGACTGCTGCGTGCCAAGACAGGAAATGTGAAAATCTCAGGAATGAAAATCTTGTTGGAATTCCTTGTGAGCATTTTGAGGGTTTCTCCACAGTGAAAAAGAGTCATTACATTCTCAAGTTACAAACTTTGGACTAGAGAGATGTTAGAAGACCCTCTAGACATTTCTGGCTGTTCAGAACAGGTTTATTGAATGTTGGGAAGTGTGAACACCATTTTTTTCTACCAGGAGATCTGGAAAGAGATATTTCTTAAGCATCAATCTCAGGTGACTATGAGGTCTAAATCACATTTATGTAACATGATTTTAAAATAAAGTCTGGAATTTAGAGAAAACATTGGCAGTGTGGTGCTGAAGTTGGACACTTGGAAAAAAATGTCTGCCTTACAATCTGGCTGCGTGTGTTAAACCAGGAGACAGACGTTTCTGCGTTTCTTTGTTTATTTTTTAATTCTCTCCAAAAGATCTAAGGCCCGCTTACATTTTGTTACTCTTCTTTCCTGTGTATTTCCTTACACCTTCTGGTCTTATAGCCACGGTTATCTTATCTTCCCTGCAGAGAGTGAATTTTCCAGAATGTTTTGGTTCATTTCCTTGAGAGCTTTTAGCTTTAGAATTTTTTTTTCACTGACAAAAGATAGCTGTAAAACTTTAGGGAAGTGACTCAGTCTCCTAAAATATATTATGTAAGCTGCTGAGAACTTTGTAATCAAGTCACATTTTGCAGAAATGAGCTGCACAGTATAAATGTCTTTTTGAAAGGACATTAAAAAATTATGGCATCTTGAAGATCTAAAGATTTGCACTTACTGAATCTTTTATATGATGAGATGAATTTTTAACGGTGGGGTCTACCTTTCCCTGGAAGTTGTTTTAGTAGTCTACGTGTATTACCCAAGTGTGTGTGAAAAGAAAAAATATTTACTGATCTGTTGCTATATTAGTATAATCATGTTCCTTAAAATATATTTATTATTTTAACACTATCTTGCACATCACATCAGTTGTCAGAGGGAGAGTCACAACATTTAAAGGGGTGTCGTTTTGGTAGTCTGTGGCTGTTTGGCACTTACTAGCCCTCACTTTTCCCAGGTTTTGCTCTAGGCAACACAGTCAAAGGTAGTCATGGGGGGAAGAGCCACAGGAGAATAAAAGCCCCCAAGGCAAAGAAATGTATTTGTTAACTCTTTATTTGTTTTACAAATATTTAAGTTTCCTCTACAAGTACATATTTGGCCTTCCAAATTAAATTGTTGACTGTAGAAATTTTGTTTGCTCTGTTATGGTGTTTTTTTTGGGGGGGTGAGGGGGGTTCTGGGCCATCATCAAAGGTACACTAGGTAATTTGTGTTAGGTACCATACAAACATGTCCTTTAATATGGTACATTATTCACTCTGGGAAAAAGCTGTTAAATGAGTGTCAGGGAAACGCTATGGGGCATAATACTTCTCAGGGCACGGAACAGTCAAAGCAAAAGTGGCTGAAGCAGCCCGCGGTGTGGAGGGACAGCACGTGCATGTAGGGCTGAAAGTTTCTCATTGGAATTTCATGTTGGACAGCAGGTCCCAAGGTCTCTGACTGCTCAGGGACCACCCCCGCCCCAGTAAATCCAAGGTTTGTTACGTGGCCAGGTCCTGTATAGCTGCTTGATTATTGACTTTCTGACCACAGCTTGCCTTTTCTTTAAGCCGAGCGTATTGCCGGTATTCTCTCCATCCTGTAAGGGGTAACCATCCCTTGATTCAATGTTTTAACTTATGTGGGGAATTTTGTTTCCCATTGGAAATTGTATTGATGAAGAAAGTATTGCAATTAATAAAATGCTTTCTCTAAAATTACAAATGGAGGCCCTTTAAATGTTCATACTTCATATGAAAACATTTGTGAATGTGTATTTGCATCTGTGTGTATAAAATATCTGAGAAAGGTATGTTATTATCTGATATGATATTTTGAAGCTTTTGGTAAGAAGAGGGAGTCATCCATATTTTTAGAGGCAGAGTTTTAAAAGGGAAGGGTTTTCAGGAACAACTATAAAGGACACATAAATAAAATGAAGGGGGGTGGAATCAGGGGAGGGAGGTGGGGATGGCTGGTGTGGGGGGAGTGGAGGGGGGTAAATGCAGACAACTGTGCTTGAACAATAATAAAATAATTTTAAAAAATTAGTTAAAAGTTGCTACAAGAGTATTGTATTTTTGGTAAAATGTTGAACAATAACAATTGTTTCTCTTTCTCCACCAAAGGTGAAAAGTGTTAATGATGGATTATAAACATAATAAGGCACACATGAACATGCGTGTATACATACAAATAAACTTTTTCCCTTTTATTTATTTTTTATTGTTGTTCAAGTACAGTTGTCTCAATTTTCCCCCAACACGCCCTCTGCCCCACCCATCCCCACTTCCCACCCTCAATCCTACCCCCATTGACTTTGTCCATTTGTCCTTTATACATGTTCCTTGATGGCCCTTCCCCTATTTTCTGCCATTATCCCCGCAAATAAACTTTTAAACAAAAAAAATATTATGCTAAATGTATTCTGTAAATTGCTTTTATTTTCACTTTGCAATGTGTCTTGAACACCTATCCATCTCAATATTCATAATACCTTTTTATAATACTTTTTTAAAATATATTTTATTTATTTATTTTTAGACAGAGGGGAAGGGTGGGAGAAAGAAAGGGAGAGAAACATCAATGGGTGGTTACCTATCGCACGCCCCCTACTGGGGACCTGGCCTGTAACCCAGACATGTGCCCTGATGGGGAATTGAACCAGCAATCCTCTGGTTTGCAGGCCAGTGCTCAGTCCACTGAGCCACACCAGCCAGGGCTTATAATACTTTATACATTTTCATCACACTCCCTAATATGCTGGTACATAATTTATTTAGCTATTACCATATTGACGTTCATTTGGGTTGGTGCCAAAGTTGATATAAGAAATACTGCAGCAATAAATATTTTCACACTTATATTTTTGAGTATTTGTATTAGTGTTTCCAAAAAAATAATTTCTAGGTGCAGAACTGCTGAGGCAAAGAAAATGCACATTTAATTTGAGGGATACTGCTAAATATCCCTCCAGAAACATTGCACCAATTTAATAAAGCCTGTTTTAAAGCATGAAATTAAATGAGAAATTGCTCAAATGATATGGGTCACATGTGTCCTGCATGATTAGGGCATCCATCACAGATGAAGTTGTATACCTTTTCGGGTTTCATGAAAATTTAAAGTTTGTATTTTAAATAGACACCCATTGATAATAAAATAGGAAATTATTTTTAACTTTGTATTTTGAATTTTCTGAGAATACAAGTTAGTGGCTGCAAGAGAGGGCATTTGGTCTTGGAAACAGCGGTGAATAAAGGGCATCTTTATAGGAATGAAATGGTATTTAGTCAGGTTTTCATGATTTTTAAGTAAACTAACTAAAACTGGGATTCAGTCCAAAAGGTCTTTGTGTTAGGACAATACAGATCTTTAGGCTGTGGAATAGGAATAGAATAACAAAATTTCCTGTGCATATTTGGTTTATAAAAATAACCTCTTTGAAAGTACATTTTCAAGTTTTAAGTATCCCGTGCTTCTGAACTATTTCTAGGCTATCCTGTTTCAGTCAAAGGGCTTGACTTTAATACAATACACAAGCTTATCTTTTCACTCACGAGCAAAAATGCTATATCTTTTCCAGACGTATGCAGCCATTAGTCATATACCCTACTCTCCTTCCCTCAACACAAAACCCTTCCTCTGTCTGTCCCACTTCCTCGCTGATGTATATGTGACAGGAGTGATGCAATCTCTCTGCAATGTTGGCAGTTATACTTAGGCTCTCCCCTTTGCAGAGGCTTGAAGAATCCTGGAGTAGATTTTGCAAAAGCACCAAACGCTATTCACTATGATTGGAAAAATTGTTGAAAATTTGAAACTTGGTTCTTAGGCTTATGGAAAAAATTCCTTTGAAACTGACCTGAGGGTGAAACCCAGTTAAAATTTTCATAAGACAAATTCTGGTGCTTCTAGATTGTAGCATGTATTATTGTTCTAGTGGATTCCCAATTATTAATTACTGTTATAATGCAGATGTGTTGTTGGTTATCTAGGACCTTCTCCAGGAGTTTATTTAAATCAGAGGACCCTTCTTGTGCTGAAAAGTTGGCAGCATCTAAAATCACTATTCTCTTGCCTAGAAAGTGTTAGTAGATATGGCAGTGAAGGCTATTGAACTGTTTTTTCAAAGATGTGTTCATAGTTGCATTTGAAGTACTCTCTTGAAAACTAGGTGGGCTTGCAAGTTCAAGCCTCTGTCAGACCTACCTGCGTGTCTGAGTGGGTTTGATCCACCTTTGTCATCTAGTGGTGGCTTCAACTCAGGCAGATTATGTAAATTTGCAGTTTTTTTAAAAAGACTTTATTTATTTATCTTTAGAGAGAGGGGAAGGGAGGGAGAAAGAGAGGGAAAAAACCATCAGTATATGGTTGCCTCTCACATGCCTGCCACTGGGGATTTGGCCTGCAACCCAGGCATGTGCCTCGACTGGGAATCAAACCAGTGACCCTTTGGTTCACAGGCCGGTGCTCAAACCACTGAGCCACACCTGCCAGGGCTACAGTTTTCCTGTCTGTCAGATGAGCACCATAACCCTGTGGCACTATAGAGAGAAAGGAATAAAGTTTGTGGAGAGCATAGTGTTTGTCTTGGAGAAAGAGCTTGATGTTGAGTTGCATCTTCATTCTCAGTTTTGTTTAAACTTAAAATTGTTCTTCCCAGAATTGTGCACCAGAGTATTCCTACTGCACTGGTCCCTGGAAGTGTAGCCCCCGGTAGCCTGCTACCACGATGGAATTATTTTACCTTGATCTCTGTGTAATGTACATATCCTTGCATAGAGAAATGCTTTTTAGAAAATTACTAATTAAATTACTTAATGTATCTTGATGCTTCCCCTTCTTCATATCTCTGAAATAACTTAGCCTCCAACAGATCTGCTGCATGTTCATGGTGTGACTGGGGACCCCAGCACACAATGTTCTCCTAGGCGTGAGGACCTTTGCCTGAGAGGAACTCAAGAACTATTGAGGCCCGTACGCCGTTGTCATTTTGACATTAAGAATGAATTCTTTTTAGCCAAAACGTAGTCACTAATTGAAGCAAATCATGTGATAACATTGGATTGGAAACATACATTGGTTTGGAAGGCATACTTCTCTCTCTATTTTTAAAATTCAGTTCTCTTCAGAGTTAGCATGTGCCCGAATCTGGAGAATACCATGAACCCCTTGTTCTCACTGGGGAGACACATCAGTCAGAAGTGGATTTTTAAGAAGGTTGGTGGTTTCAGGCCAGCAAAGGGGAGGGAAGGAAGCGTGAAAGGGGGAAAAAGCAGGGGTGGGCAGCAGGGAGAGAAGAGGATAAAGCAGCCTGGGGGGCCAGCGTGTGCCCTTGTGAGGCATGAGAAAGGACCCTTGGCCTGGAAATATAATCTTGGCTGGATGGGAAGGACTCAGACTTTGATGAGGAAGGCGAATGGTCAGGGGTTTTGAAGGTAAGACAACGTGGCCACTTCAGTAGAAGGGTAGGGGGAATCTCTTGGTCATGCATGCGGAGAAACAGAGACCTCTTACACAATGTGATAGTTTTAAATAACATGTTTAACAATGTCAACCGGGGGATCTATTATGTAATTACTACAGGGCTTTGTGAAAGCAAAAGATCTTCTATAGGTTTTAATAAATTGAGAGTTTTAGGATCTGGTAGGGGATGTGGGAGTTAAGACAGAAACAGCTGGATACGAGAAAGGAAAAGTAGAAATGCCCCTAAAATGCCTTCTTTTCCAGCCAGTCCAATCCCACCCATTCTTCAAGCTCTAATCAAGTCTCCTATGAACTTCCACAAAATCAGCTCTGGGTTTCAGTCCAAAGCATAATCTCTCTCTCTTCCATGTCATTTACTATCCACACCACCCATTCTTCACCTAATCATATGTAACTGTATGCAGCTATGAATCTTCTCATATTTTGTATCTTTCTTCTGTCATGCCAAAATAAATAAACAGCTCCCATTCTTCCATATGTAGATGACTTCACAAAGGCAGTTTTTGTTTTTTGTGTTTTGAATTGGAATATATGCAAACCGGGGCCTGTTATATCACAAGGCAGCAATTTGGTGGGACCGGCAGGGCTGCTGCCACAGCCCCACCAGTGCTTCTCACTCCTTCTTGTTCCCTTCTTCGCCCTGTAAACATTTCTGCCCGGTCACCCCTGCGCAGGGAATACCTCTAGGCAAGTCTCTAGGTATCTAAGAGCATTAATTCGAGACATACTTCTCCAATAGGAGAAATAATAGGGATACTTACTTAGCTTATATCGAACATTTAAAAAATATCCTTTAGAAGATTGAGACAATCTTATGTGTTATAACCAGAGGTGTATAGGAATGCTCATTTTTACAAATTTATTTTTATCTCCTTTGCTAGATATTCAGTGAATCTTTAAAAATGGCCTTTCTGAACTCTTCTCTCTGTGATAATTTACTCATTTTGGTTTTGTGTATACATTCTTTTATCACTTTTTAAAGAGACCCTGGGAATTTACCGTATGTGTTTATCTAAAAACTATCTTTGTGGTATGAGTTATAAACTTCTCACTTTTATGCTATTGCTTTTATACATACATACATACACTTTTTTATTGCATTTAGACATGTGAACTTCCCCTCCTCATTCTCTCCTCCTCCTAACCCTTGGCAACTAACCATTCTGCTTTCTGTCTCTATGAATTTGACTACTTTAGGTAGTCAAGTAAGTGGACTCTTACAAAATTTTCCTCAGGGTTCATCCATGTTATAGCATGTGTCATAATTTTCTTCCCTTTTAAGGGTGAATAGTAGTCCATTGTAGGCATTGACCATGTTTTGCTCATCCGTCCCCCATCAGTGGATGCTGGGTTCCCTGCCCTATTGCTTCTGTGAATAAAGGTGCTGCAAACAAGGGTGTAGAGTGTCTGTTCAAATCCCTTTTCAGTTCTTTTGGGTACATACCCAGAAGTGAAATTGCTGAGTTGTGTGGTAATTTGATGTTTAATTTTTGGAGGAAATGTCATACCATCCTCCACAATAGCTGTATTAATTTTCATTCTCACCAGCAATGCACAATATTTCTAGTATCTCCTCATCCCCATCAACATATATTTTTTAAAAAATTATAATAATCATTTTAATGAGTGTGAAGTCGTGTCTCACTGTGGTTTTGATTGGCATTTCCGCAGTGATTAATGATGTTATGCATCTTTTCATTTGCTTATTGGCCATTTCTATATCTTTGATAGAAAAATGTCTGTTCAAGTCCTTTGTCTGTTTTTATCCAGATTGTCTTTTTGATGCTGAGTTGTAAGAGTTCTTTATATCATCTGGATATCAATTCCTTAACAAATATATGATTTTCAAATATTTTCTTCCACTCTGTCAGTTTTTTTTCACTCTGTTAATAGTATTCTGATTTCCGGCCAAGATGGAGGCTTAGGTGGATACACTGTGCCTCCTTGAACAACAAGAATTAAGGGCAAAAAGATTTAGAAACAAGAAAACAACCAGAACTGATAGAAAATTGAACTGTACAGAAGTCCAAACAACCATTCATCCAGACGGGTAAGAGGGGCGGAGTCGTGGCAGGAAAAAGTGGAGGTTGATGGACCTGGGTGCTCAGGCAGCAGTTGGAAGATCTGAGGCTCACAGGCAGCAACTAGCGGACCCAGGGCATGGGGTGGCAACAGGCAGACTCAGTGAGACCATCCAAGGCGGGTGGCTGACCAGGTGGTCCCACATTCTCGAGCAAATAATCCAAGCAAAGGGGAAGAGGAGGAAGGGACTGGAATTCGAGAGAGAGCACAGCAAGAGCCATTGTTCCCTCTTGACCCCAGCCCCACATACAGTGTCACAATCCAGTGACTGGGCTGCCCTGCCCTGAGGAACACCTAAGGCTCCGCCCCTCATATGTAACAGTGGGACCAGACAAAAACAAAAACAAACAAACAAAAAACCCACAATGACTCAAACGGGAGAACACATCAAAGCCCCAGAGCCAATTCATCTAAGCAATAAAGAGATAGCCAACCTATCAGATGCACCGTTCAAAGCCCTGGTGATCAGGGTGCTCACAGAATTGGTTGATTTGGCTCACAAATTAGATAAAAAAATGAAGGCTACAATAAGTGAAATGAAGAAAAACGCACAGGGAACCAATAGTGACGGGAGGAAAACTGGGGCTCAAATCAATGGAGTGGACTGGAAGGAAGAAAGAAACAACCAAACAGAAAAGAATGAAGAAACAAGAATTCAAAAAAATGAGGAGAGGCTTAGGAACCTCCAGGACATCTTTAAACATCCAAACATCCGAATTATAGGGGTACCAGAAGGGGAAGAAGAAGAGAAACAAGTAGAAAACTTATTTGAACAAATAATAAAGGAGAACTTCCCCAATCTGGCAAATGAAATAGACTTCCAGGAAGTCCAGGAAGCTCAGAGAGTCCCAAAGAAGTTGGACCCAAGGAGGAACACACCAAGGCATATTATAATCACATTAGCCAAGATTAAACTGAAGGAGAGAGTTCTAGAAGCAGCAAGGGATAAGGGCACAGTCACCTACAAAGGAGTTCCCATCAGACTGTCAGCTGATTTCTCAAAAGAGACCTTCCAGGCAAGAAGGGGCTGGAAAGAAGTATTCCAAGTCATGAAAGTTAAGGACTTACATCCAAGATTGCTCTATCTAGCAAAGCTGTCACTTAGAATGGAAGGGAAGATAAAGTGCTTCTCAGATAAGGTAAAATTAAAGGAGTTCATCACCACCAAGCCCTTATTATATGAAATGTTAAAGGGACTTGTCTAAGAAAAAGAAGATCAAAAATATGACAGTAAAAGACAGCAAACTCACAGATATTAACAACCACACGTAAAACAAAAGCAAACTGAGCAAACAGCTAGAACAGGAGCAGAAACACAGAAATGGAGATCACATGGGGGGTTAGCAACAGGGGAGTGGGAGGAGGAGGGGGGGAAGGTACAGAGAACAAGTAGCATAGATGGTGGGTAGAAAATAGACAGGGGGAGGGCAAGAATAGTGTGGGAAAAGTAGAAGCTAAAGAACTTATGACACATGGACATGAACTAAAGGGGGGAATATGGGTGGGAGGGGGTGTGCATGGTGGAGGAGAATGATGGGGGAGAAATGGGACAACTGTAATAGCATAATCAATAAAATATATTTAAAAAAAAGTATCCTTAAATGCATAAAGTTTTTACTTTTGATGAAATCCAGCTTATCTATTTTTCTTTTGTTGCCTTTGTTTTTGGTGTTATACCAAAGAAATTATTGCCAAATTCAATGTCATAAAGTTTTGTCCTGTGATTTCTCCTAAAAATTTTTATAGTTTTAGCTCTTACATTGACATCTTGATCCTTTCTGAGTTAATTTTTGTATATGGTGTTAGGTGGAGATCCAACTTTATTCTCTTGACTGTGGATATATATTTTTCTAATACTTCTTCAAAAGACTGTCTTTCCCTATTGAATGCAAACATTTAAAAAATAGTATTTGTAAGTTAATTTTTCTTTCTTTCATAGAAGCATTGTAGTATAATGTGTTTTAGAATCATACAAACCTTAGTTTAACTCTAGCTCTGCTTTGGGTAAGTCAGCTGACCCTCTGAGGAAGAGGATCATCTACCGGTGTGGTTCACATATCTACTTGGATGTCTGAACTCTGTGGTAGACTACAGTGGTGTTGTTTATTGTCTTGCTGAAGTTACAACACCAACCCCAAGTTCAAGCCAAGAGATGGAGGAAATACGTTATTTTCAAAGTCAAGATACAGTAGAATTTAATTTTCCTTTTTCTATTTGATTTACCTTGTACCATGGAATGAGAAAAAAGAATACAAATTCTGCTCTGCTTTCACTGTTATTACCTAATATTTTTTCTGGCATATTTTTCTAGGTATATAAAAGTTTTATGTGCAGAGAGTAATGTTTTCTCTCTCTCTTTCTTGTTATTTATTTCACTGTTGATTTCTATTGCTTTGTATTTCTACAGGGTTTTTCAGCAATATTTGTGAATCACAGTGGTGGCATTCAATATTTTTATATTTTCTATTTTAAGGGGAACGATTCATGCTTTTCCATTACCTCGCCTACTTCTGCGATTTATAGACTATCATTTTGTTGTTTTAGAAGATGAAATATGTTGTGTTACATTGCTGACAAAACACTGACAAATACATCTCTCCTAAGTTCTTGACTTGAACATTTACTATAAAAAATAATTTTCTTTTGTATATCACATTTCTTTAAGCTTTTACATAGTATTTTAATTCATGAGCATAAAACTTAAAATCAAAGAACTAGAAGAATACTTAGGGAATATAGAGCCCTGGCAGAGAAAATAGCCTCAGCTGAGCTGAGTAGTAGAAGCTACATCGAGTACTATGTTCAGTGAGATTGAGGCTTTATTCTGGAAAGAGTTGTGTGATCAGCTAGTGGTGTTTGGCATGGGTAAGAGATGGAGAACAATATTGTTCAATTTTATTTTATTCTATTACCAATCTTAATATAATCTATTTTATAGACTTAAAAAACTGAATCCAGAAAGTACAGTGATTTGCGAAGTTCAAATCAGAAACTCCTCTAGTCTCAATAACTCATTCATCACAAATAAAAAATACATGTTTGCCCTGTGTGAAGTCTTAATCTACTTATCTTCAAATATCTTGTTTCTTATGGTGACAGGTTTTGTAAAAGTGCGTATTTGTTTCCAGAATGGTGAACGCATTGGCCACAGCAGGCATTAAGTATGTTTTTTAATAAAAAACAAGGCTGTGGATCACATTATTTCCCCCAGGAGGCTGAGAGTACATTTACGGCGCTTTCCCTGTCATGTTATAAATTGGTGGAAGAGTAACTTCTGTTCTGCAGACAAGAAAATCAAGGCACAGAAAACATTAGTAACGTCAGGGTCATTTCTAGTGTGTTTGGTATTTCATGCAGTGACTTTTGTCACCCAGTTTGAGAAGCGATCCAGTGGCTGCTGTGAAGTTGTATGTGATTTGGCGAGCACAAGGAGTGCTTGCACGAATGTAAAAATAATTCCCCCTGAGAATTAAACTAAAAAGTTGACAAATTGACCATGCCATGTAGCCTTGAAGAACTTGCAAGGTTCTCGTCTTTGAATGACTAAAGCAGTTGGCAAAGAATGTGTATTCCAAAAGCTGGTGGCTCAGATTTAAATTTTAGTTTCCTTGAGCCTCAGGTGTCTCTTGAATAAAATGGGTATTATAATGGGATCTTTTTCATGGAGTTGTGGAGAAAATTAGAAGAGCTAATGAATGAAAAATACCTCATAGAATACCTGCTTAACATCAAGGAAATACTGAATTAATAGCTATTATTATTCCAAGCCCAGGCTGTGACAGACCCAAGGTTTTGAAATATTCCAACAAGTTATTAAAAAGCCAATCAGAAGGGGCCTTAGATAGCTGTAGAAACTTAGAGTAAACAGTGTGGTCCTTGTCAGCATCCGTGTGATCTCCGTGCAGGGAGAGGGCTTGCTGGCCCAGGGATGAGGTCTGCGTGGTCGCGAGGGCCAGAAGTGCATGCATGTGTCATGTGGTATTAGCCAGAGATCCAAGAACATTTGAAGTCACTCCCTACTTTGGAACTCTTGCCACCAAGCAAATTTATGATAATAACTTAGCTTCCTATGTAGTTTTCCTAGGGGGCCAGAGGATGTAAGAATTAGGCCTCTTTCAAAGTTAAATTTCTTTTTTTTTCTATTTTGTTTGTTAGTTTATTTTGCTCATTAGATTCCAATGTAAGTGAAATCATATCATACTTGTCTTTTCTCTGACTGGCTTATTCCATTTAGCATAATAATCTCCAAATCCATCCACACTGTTGCAAAGGGTAGGAATTCCTTCCTTTTTATGGCTGTGTAGTATTCAACTGTGAAAATGTACCACAGCTTTTTTATCTACTCATCTACTGATGGACATTTGGGCTGTTTCCAAACCTTGGCTATTGTAGATACTGCTGCAATGATCATAGGGGTGCATATATTCCTTCAAATTAATGTTTGGGGTTTCTTTGGATATATTCCCAGGATTGGAATCGCTGGGTCATAGGCAGTTCCATTTTAATTGTTTTTGCCATAACTGCATACTGTTTGCCACAGTGGCAGCACCAATCTGCATTCCCAGCAACAGTGTACTAGGTTACATTTCTTATAGTCTGCCTTGGTGATTCTGACCAATACTAGGGCCCTGATAAGATCAAAGCTCCTGCTGACCCAGGAGGAAGATTTGTAATGGTGAGGATTTCACCAAGTCACAGTCTTTCAAAGTACACTGTTCAGGCTGTTTGCAGATGTTATGTGATAAAGGCTCTCTGGTCAAATTGGTTTGGGACACCATAGAAGTCAGAAGGCTCCTGGGAGCGTTTACATATGCTAATGAATGTTGTGACCCTCTACAGGGTGGGGTTTAGTGTCCACGACATTCTACTCTGATTTGACAAGGAGCCCTCTTTACTAGTATGTAACTTCTCAAAGCACTAAAGTTTCTCCAAATGCATTTTAGAAAAGTCTTCACTCCTAAAGAAATATCTCTCTGTAAGGCTTCTTGGTAGCGCATCCACTTGCTGGCGACACTTTTGTAATATGACAGTTTCATGCATTGAATATTCTTCAATTAATGGCATGAGGTTGCTGTGCCACATGGAAAGAGAAATCAGAGGTGTGAAAAATTTGTCCTGAATGGTCCATAAAGGGACTAATCCATGACAGATTGCACTTCAGTCACAATTTATAGTGTAGCGATCCATGCTTCAAGTTCTAGGAAGTGCTGCTTCTCTGTTGTCTGTCAAGGCTGTCCTGTACAGAGGTTTCTACTTCCGTTAGTCTGTCACAGGGATGCTCCTTGCGGTGGCAGAGGCCACTCCCCCAGGGCCAGCCCTCCTGCCGACAGAAGTTAACTTGCACGGTAATCAAAAGGCCGCTCTGGGGACTGTGACTCTTGTATCTGACTGAGCAGTAGGTCAGTAGCATCCAGGAACTCTAAACTTTTTTCTTCTGCGAAACTGCCACCGTATTTTGGTTTTGGTACCTAGAAAAATCCATCCCTTATTTCATGTTTGTGGATTTCCAATCTTATACTTCGAAAACCACACACATGATTAAATGCTGTAAACACATCAAGGAAAAAGTTTATAGGCATGTGTTGAAGGCCCACAAGGAAATACAAGGTATCATAGTGTGGTAGTTAAACTCATGTGCATTTTTTAAAAAATTGAAACATTGTTTAACATTTTATTTTTTTAAACTTAAAAAGTTTTTTTCTTTAAATTATGTTTTATTTTTCAGTTACAGTTGATGTACAATATTATGTTAGTTTCAGGTGTACATCATGGGGATTAGGCATTTATGTAACTTAGGAAGTGATTATCCCAGTAAATAAGCTCAGGTACTCTGAAACAAGATACCTGGATTGAATCCTGGTTCTGCCACTCATCAGCTGTGTGCCTGTGGGCGTCTTACATAGCCCTTCTGTGCCTCGGTTTCACCATCTATCACATAGCAATAATAGTAATAGCATCTAAGTCATAGGGTTGCTGTTAGGATTAACTTAATATATTTTATAAAACAGAGTGCATGAAAGATAATATGTGCATAAATCATATACTGAAAGTCATGAAAAAGCAAAAAAAATCAGTCTTTAGACAATGACATTTTTATACAATTAGAATAACAAAATTGTATTTTAAGAAATGTTTCTTTATATCCAGTGCTTATAAGCCCTATTTAGTTTAATTAAGGCATTGAGGGCTTTGAATTTGATAAAAAATTATCTACTACTGTTACTCTTCAGTGAAATAAGGATGTTGCTCAATGGTATTCTCAAGGTGGACAAATACTCTAATTTGGCATGTCATTCTTTTATTTACATCACACACCATACACACCTCAACGGCCTCTTTCCTCTATATATTAACTTCAGGCTGAAATGCAGCCACAAGATCCTGAACACTGGGGACATGTAAGCACATTCTCAGAGGTGTATTTTTTATAAGAAGTTTCACATTTCATGTTTTTGTTTTTGGGAGGGACAAACCACCCAAAGTAGTTAAGCATATTCTGACTCATTTGGATCATTAATTTATAGCATTTGTGCTTATATTATTGTCACCAAGTAATATTGCTTTGTCTGACCTAATGAGAAAAGATCAAAGGTAGGATCACTACATAAATGATATGTTTGTACCAAGTAAGGGCCAAAACCAGAGATTTCACAGCAGTTTTTTAAAAAAACATTTTATTTATTTATCTTTAGAGGGGAAGGGAAGGAGAGAGGGAGAGAAATATCAATGTATGGTTGCCTCTCGTATGTCCCTTGCCGGGAACTGGCCTGCAACCCAAGCATGTGCCCTGACTGGGAATCGAACTGCAATCCTTTGGTTCACAGACCTGTACTCAATCCACTGAGCTACACCAGCCAGGGCATCACAGCAGTTTTAATAGAGAAAACTGAGAAGGACTGAGTCATCACCCAGTATCATGCATGAATTCCATGTAAACTCAGAAAACCTCTGCTGTTAGTAGTCAGTGTTACAGTCTCATTATAGTTCCCTCAGTCAAAGTAAATGAGCACTGTTAGTTAGAATTTTATTTGTTTTCTGATTGGGTGTTTTCTGCTACCTTGTCTACCAAATCACTGATTTGATTTTCTGCTTTAACTACTCTACTGTTGATTCCCTATAATGTATTCTTCATTGCAATTATTATTGATATATTCTTCATTTCTGACTGGTTCTTTTTTATGTTTCCTGTCTATTTGTTGAAATTCTTGATAAATTCATGTACTCTTCTAACTCTGCTTCTGGTAGATTGTGTGTCTCCATTTTATTTAGTTCTTTTTCTGGAGTTTTGTTCAGTTCTTTCCTTTGGGCCATATTTCTTTGTCTCCTCAATTTGGCAGCCTCCTTGTGTTTGTTTCTGTGTATTAGGTAGAGCTGCTATGTCTACCAGTCTTGGTAGAGTGGCTTTATGTGGTAGGTATCCTGGAGGGTCCAGTGGCACAGCCTCCCTGGTCACCTGAGTTGGGCCCTTCAGGTGCACCTCTGGGTGGGCTGTACGCACCCTCCTGTTGCAGTTGAGCCCTGATTGCTGTTGGCTTGTCAGTGGGGGGGATGTACCCACAGGTTGATCACTTTTGAGGACTGGCTGATGTGTAGGGGTCAACCCCATAGAGCAGGACTCGCTTCAGGGCGGCTCTGGTGCCCGATGAGTCCCTTCCTTGAGTGTGCTGCTTGTGGAGGTGGTTGGGTGGTGCTCAGTCGTGGTCTGAAGCTGTCTACAAGGAGTGCTGGTTCTTGGGCCTCCTGGGAAGTTCAGGCCAAGATCAACTGCTACTGTGCCCTGCCCAGGGCCACTTGGCATGAGCTAGAGAGCAATCTGCAGATTGCTGCTACATGTGCAGGGTTTGAGGTACCTGAGAGACGCCAAGCTCAGAACTGAGGCCAGCTGCTGCTCGTCCTGGGCCTGGGGCCACATAGCAAGAGGTATAGAGCATGCTGAGGCCAGATGCTGTTTATTTGCAGCTTCTGAAGCTTTGAGAGATTTTAGGAAAGTCCTCAGTATGAGCCAAGAGAGGCCTTTTATATGGAAAAGTCACTGGAAATAGCTTAGGTGGGCTACAAGTTGGGTGGGTGGGGTCTCAGGGAATCACAGAGGTGGGGGTGCAGGGGTGTTAGCTAGGTTGATGGAGACTCAGATGTAGTGCCCATCTGCCTACTCTGTTGGGGGATGGCTCAGAAAAGGACCAGTGGCCTCTTCCAGCATTTCTGCCTGGAAGGGTGAAAGCTGCCCTTCCAACGCTTGCTCCAAAGCCAGATAGTTCAGTCCCTCCTCATATGTCCCTGGCACCTTTCAAGCTGCTTTCCAGCATTGGAGCTCAGAATGAGTGAGTCCAAGTAAGTTTGTATGGCTTCTTTAAGAGAAATGCCTTGGATTCCAGAAGCCCTTGTCTCACTCAGCCACAATCCACGCTGGTTTTCTCAGCCAGAAGTCAAGGGGACTTCTCTTCCCAGCACTGGAACCCTGGCTGGGGTCCTGCTGTGGGGTTGGGACTCCTTTCTCCGCAGGTGGGACCTCCACAGCTGAGATATCCCTCCTGTTTTTTTAACTGCTACAGGTAGGCGTGTGATCAGCTTGTTCCACATCTCCGCCCCTCCTACCAGTCTTGATGTTGCTTTTTCTTCATATTCCTAGTTATATGACTTCTGTTCAGCTAGATGTTAGGTGGTTCTGCATGATGCTTATTCTGCAGTGTAGTTGTAATTTTGATGTGGTTGTGGGAGTAGGTGAGTACCACATTTACCTACTCCGCCATCTTAAGCAAAAGCTTTCTTTGTATGTTCTTTTTAACAGTGTGACTAGGCTAAACAAGGTATTTTCAGTCTTCCTCCACTGAAGTTCTAGAGAATTTAAAGAACTAGCCCCAGGTCACAAAAATGATCTAATACATGCAATCTAGGTCCTTATAGATCTACTTTTGTGAGCAGAGAGGTGTTTTATAGCAGGTTATGTTATCGGATTGCAGGGTTATTGGCGGGCAGGGATGACCAAGGATATAGGATCTCAGTAATGCTTTATGTAGGATGAAACATTAATTTCTCTCTACTGAGGTCTTATTAATAGATTTGTTTTAATATTCCCATTTCAGTGGTTTATTGAATACTTTTCAGAGGGGAGAAGGGTTTTCAGGAACTACTATAAAGGACACATGGACAAAACCAAGGGGGAGGGTGGAAGCAAGGGAGGGAGGTGGGTTTGGCTAGGGTGGGGGGGTGGGGAAAATGCAGACAACTGCAACTGAACAACAATAAAGTAATTTTAAAATAAGTAAATAAATAACTGTAGTTTTTGTACTCTGATTAAATAAATGAGCTATTGTTTGTAAGGTGGAGAAGGCTTTTATTCGTAATGAGATTGCATTGTGTTTTATTTCATATGGGATACAGAAAAGAAAACATTCAACTCTGGAATGTTAATGTCATGAAGTTATTGAGAAATACAGAGGAGAATAAAATAGATTAAATATAGATATTTATTAGAACAAGTGATTTATAAGGCATCAAAAAAAATTAGTGCTCAGTTTGGGAGCACATGGACTAAAATCAGAGTGAAACAGAGAAGATTATTAGTGTGGCCCCTGCACAAGGATGATGCACAAATCTGTGAAGCATTCCATATTTTTTATGGTCAACTAATATTTGACAAAGGGGGCAGAAGAATAAATGGAGTGAAAATAGCCTCTTCAACAAATGGTGTTGGGATATCTGGACAGGTACATATTAAAAAAATGAAACTAGACCACCAACTTACATCATGCACCAGAATAAACTCAAGATGGATAAAAGACTTAAATATAAGTTGTGACACCATAAAAGTCTTAGTTTCAGATATCCCATGCAGCACTATTTTTGCCAATATATCCTCTAGGGCAAGGGAAATAAAGAAAAAATAAACAAATGGACTACATCAAATTAAAAAACTTCTGCATGGTTGAAGAAAACAGCAAAATGAAAAGGGAACCAACTATATGGGAAAACATATTTGCCAATAATACCTTGGACAAGGGTTTGATCTCTAAAATATATAAAGAACTCATATGACTCAATACCAGCAAGACAAACAATCCAATTAAAAAATGGGCAAGGGACCTGAACACACTTCTCCAAGGAAGAGATACAGAGAGCCCAGAGATATAAGAAAAAATGCTCAGTATCACTAGCCATCAGAAACATGCAGAGTAAAACCACAATGAGATACCACCTCACACCAGTCGGAATGACCATCATTAACAAATCAACAAACAACAAGTGCTGGTGAAGTTGTGGAGAAAAGGGAACCCTAGTGCACCATTGGTATAAATGCAGATTGGTGCAGCCACTGTGGAAAACAGTATGGAATTTCCTCAGAAAACTAAAGCTAGAACTGCCATTTGATCCAGTGATCCCACTGCTGGGAGTATACCCTAAGGATCCTGAAACACCAATTCAAAGAAACCTATGCATCTCTGTGTTCATAGCAGTGTTATTTACAATAGCCAAGTGCTGCAAATGGCTTAAGTGCCCATCAGTAAATTAGTGGGTCAAAAAACTGTGGCACATTTACACAGTGGAATACTATGCAGCAGGAAGAAAGAACTCCCACCCTTCACGACAGCATGGATGGAACTGGAGAGCATTATGTTAAGTGAAATAAGCCAGGCGGTGAAAGACAAATACCATATGAGCTCAGCTTTAAGTGGAACCTCATCAACAAAACAAACAAATGAGCAAAATAGAATCAGAGGCATGGAAACAAGGAACAGACTGACAGGGACTAGAGAGGAGGGAGAAGGGGGATAACAGGGGAAGAAGGGGAAGGGTCAATCAAGGAACATGTATAGAAGACCCATGGACATGGACAACAGAGTGGGGATTGACTGGGGGAGTGGGGGTGAGGTAGTGGGTGGAGCAGGGGAGAGCTTGGGGGAAAAATTGGGGCGACTGTAATAGAACAACAGTAAAATAAAATAAAAGAAGTTAATCAACTGGCAGCTTAGCATTTTGGTTTTTTAAAAGTAACAGGCTATTGTAATGAAGGCCTAAGAGGTACTAGGGAGGGGTATTACAGGTGTTGTTTAGATCATTTCATTGTGTAAATACTTACACATTTGCTTTCTCTTCTGGTCCACAACCCTCAGAAGTAACCCTTATAATAACAGCTGTATTATTTTTACATGATACATTGTAATTTTTTTTAAAAAATGAAGCCATTGCCTCCTCTGCCTGTGCGAGTTGGGACCAAACCTTAATCCTTTCTGTGTCCCCAGGATCCAACACAGTTCTGGCCCATGAAGGATGCTCAGTGAGTGTTCACTGTCAAGTGAATAAGTAAGCTTAATGAGCAGTCCAGAATGAGATTGCTATTTTAAATATCAGACCTTCAATTGGGGGTATCCAGATTTCATTGCTTTTTGGGTTTTATGCAAATGAAAGAATTAGGAAACATAACATGTGAACCTTGAGGGGCAGTTACTTACTTAGCTAGTTGTTTTGCATGCGTTACCTCCTCTAATTCTCAGTGAGTCTGCGGAGGTTGTACAATTCCCATTCCCTTTTTACAGATGAAGACTGGAGCACAGCGGTGTTAAATCATTTGTTTAAAGTCCCACAAGCAATGAGCAATAGAAACAGAGTTGAACATAGGGAATGTATTTACTCACTACAAAACAAAACTGCTGAACCATTTTGCCGTGGAGTAAAAAAGAACATAGTTTCCATTTTCACTTATTAAAATTTAAAATGAATGGTGTATATATTGTGTGAGGTTATTGATTTTGTTTTATTGGTCGTAATATTCACCCCTCATTTTACTCCTCAACTCACATCAGTCTAGCTTCCAAGATTTGATTTTCTGCCCCTACTAAGGTCATTGGGGACCTCATTATTGCCAAATGCACCAGACATTTTTCAGGCTTCATTCTTTAATCTTTGCAGGACTTGATGATGTTGTTTTCACATTTTTCTTCTGGAGAATGTGTATTCTTTTTGCTTACATAAGACCTTTCTCTTTTAGTTACTTCTCTACCTTTCTTTCTGTTTTGTCCTTTACTGTCTCTTCTTTCACCTTAAATGCTGGTGTTTTACAGGCTTTTATTGTAGGCCATTTTCTTCTAATTTTGTTCTTGGCACCCTGAGCCATTGCATCCATCCCCGTGACTTCAGCTAACACTCCGACACTTCAATCCACAATCTTTCCCCTTCTGATGCCATTATTGTATTTCCAGTGTTGATTAGACATATTTACCCGTATGGGAGCTAGGCTCCTGAAACTCATCATAGCGCGGACTGAATTTGCTGACATCCTCTTTCCTGTAACCAGCCCACCCCTTCTCTTCTCTAATGTTGCTGGTGGCTGCTCCCAAACTCAGAAATTGGAGACGTATTCTTATTTTTTTTTAACTTCCTTCCAGTTGGCCTGGGTCAGTTCACCTTTCAACTTACCTATTTCTAATCCCACCCCCACCGGTGCTTTTATTTAGATTCCTGTTACCTGTCCCCTTATTTGGGGGTCATTTCTGCCGTTCCTGCAACCAGTCTCTTCCTGCTGCATTTCATCCTCTATACTGCCATGAGAATCATCAGTTTTATAGAAAATACAGTTTCTCCCTGATGAAGATAAGCTCAGGGGAAAACTTGGCAAACACAGGAAATAGAATAAAATAAAAATTATTTGTAGTCCTGCTACCATTTCCAATCTAATTTTTAACTAATATTGAAGTGCATTAAACTTTAAAAATACAGTGTGATCCCTAGCCTGGTTGAGAACCATCACTGTGAAGCAAGATGGAAGTGCTGGCCCCTTTCGAGTCAGTGGTGGTAGGCATCTTGTTAAAGCCGTATTACCTATAAATAATGAAGGCCAAGCAAAGCATCCGTTACTGCCAGAGAGAGGGCACAGTCGCCCGTCACCTTGTATGGACTCGCACTCTACTCTTTTTGGGTTTCACCAACTTTCTTCTGCCTACACTGATTTTCAAAATTTGAAAATATCTCTAGTTTCTGATTTGACTTGAAATAGTTGTGTTGAAATTATTTTATTATAGAGGCTTTTTTTCCCTATTTGAATAAAACCACATCCCTGGCTTGTTCCTGATCTTATGGGGAAGGCTTTCAGTTTTTCACCATGTTAGCTGAGGATTTCTTATAAGTGCTCCTCTATTCCTAGTTTAAGTATTTTTATCGTAAGGGTGTTGGATTGTTTCCAATGTTTGTTTTTTCTGCATCAATTGAAATGGTCATGTGGTTTGGTCCCCCTTCATACTATTACTGTGGTGTGTTACATTGATTGAATTTTGTGTGTTATACCATCTTAGCATTCGCCGGGTAAATCTCGCTTGATCGTGCTGTACAATCCTATTACTGTGCTGCTGGGTATAACTGCTATGCCGTTTGTGATGTGTTTACTCTTTTGGCACATGTAATTAATTAATCATTTGAGAATGCGATGAATGCCATGGGACCTCTTCACAGAAGGAAAAAATCTATATATCTACAAACAGTTCTGCCTGACATTCATGAATTTTGGCACCCTTGAAACTCTGCCTTTAAGGATCTAAGGACTTGAGATTAAGAAGGGCTTATTTAAAGTTATACAGCAAGGTTGCTCCTAATCATAAAAGGGAGTATTCATCCACTTACCTCTTTTTAATGCTAACTTTTAAGGGACTTTATTGTTTTGTCTTATTTGATATTATGTTTAATTTTATTTTGGTTTTAATTAGTTAAAGAACTAACATCAGCTATGCCCTGCATTGGATGGTTCGCTCCTGGCAGTCTAAGGAAGCTCACTGGTTTATATCACACCGAGCTGCCAAACCGTGGTCCACAGAGAGCCTCTGCACAAGGATGTTGCCTTACTAATGAGCCTTTCACCCTCAGCTAGGTCAGGTTCCTGGGAAACTCTCGCCCTCCTGGTAGGTTAGTGTCTGCTTCCTGACTTCTCAGAACTTCTCCTACGTTTTCATTTATTATGACGTAAGGAGCATTTCCTGCCTGTTTGTACATTGGAACCTGCCTCTTTATAATCCCTTGCACCATGGGAACCAGTGACCACCTTGAACATTCCATCATTGATTCATTTTCAGAGAGAATTTTGTATGGACATTTATTTTACTTTATTTTTCTATACTGATTTACCACTTGTTAACAGCCAAGGTGGCAAAGCATTAGGATATGAAGGTTAAACCTTAACAGAAACTGCTGCCATAGCTTATGTGGTGAGTAGGGTGTGTCGCACTGCATTGTTCTTTCAATAGGAAGGATGACCTTGTGCTGAACTGATTGTTGGAATCAGTGACATGATAACCATGTGGGGTTATCAGTGAAATTTGTGGTCACAGCATAGTGTCTGTAAAGGACTTTTGACTTCCCTAAGTATCATGCTTTGAGCAATGGTGCTTGGTGAACATGGCAGCTGGTAGAAGTGAGAAATCCAATAGGAAAAGCCCTAATCTAATCTTCAGTGGATGACTATGAGGAGAAATGCTTCTACTATCAGAAATGCTTCTGATGGTAGAGTAGAGACCTCCAAAAGCCTCATCCTCTAAAAAGCAATGAATGCACCGGAGGCAATTTTTTAAATTAACTCTTTCAGATTTTGGAAATCAACCAAAGGCTTTTAAGTACAAGAGGGACATTTATTGAAGAAACAGGATGTATCTCAATTAGAACAATAACATCAGCTTTGTGGTGTTTTCACCTGCCTTTTTCCTTACCCTTCCCCATAGCTCCACAGTAGCTTTGAAAACCAACGCCTTGTGACCATGGCAGCTGAGAAAACCAGCAGCTTAACAGCCGCTAACAAGGGCATGAGGGGTTTGAGCTCCCCCAAAAGCCTCGTCCCTAGAGGACTGCTGCCACTCGATATGTCTGTCAGCCTTTGAAATCACCCCATTCACAGGACTAATCCTTATTGGACTTGGCACACAGCTGATTCAGTGTAGACAGCCCTATCTCCAGCACATTTGTCAAAAACCATCACTGACGATTGTTTAACATCGCACCTGCCTGAGGTATTACCACCTGGGGCACACAAAGGGCTGCTCAAATAGTGTAAAAGGACAAAATGAAGAATGAAAAGTCCGTAGGGGGCTTTGAAAAACTCTGATATATTCCTGGGAATCTATTAATAGAAGGCCACACACATAGGCAGGGCTGGGTTACTGTGCCCAGGAAATGCCTGAGAACGCCCTCATTTCTCTTCTGTGGCCGACCTTGAAGTTCTGTGCAAGTAGGAAGTAAAGGCTAAGGTGGAACCGTAAACTGCTGTGGCATTGAAGTTGTGTGATCCATCGTACACACAGAGCTCGTTAGTCAAGACTGGGAGACTCACTGGGTCAGGGCATTGACGGAGAACTCTGTCCGATTGTTATCTGACCCCTGAGCTAACTGAGCATGGACTGCAGTCACCCATGACGCGTGACAACTTTTGCACCCCTATACATTTTTAATAAATAGGGACGTTATCTTATACAAATATAAGGTCTTTCTTACACTTAATGTAATACAGGAATTATCCAGCATTAAAATGCACTGTTTCTTAAAAAACAATTGGTTTGCTTAAACAAAATCTGGTAAACAACTTTTTATGTCATGTTTAATGTAGAATAGTACTTCCTCCCTTTATCTTTTTTTTAAAATTGGAGAGTAACATACATACTGAAAATTAATATAGTCATAAGTCTGCAGCTTAATTAATTGGTAACTCTGCTCATAGATCAAGAAACAGAACATTTCTAGCACTTCGGAGTCCCCCTCCTGCCTTTTCCAATCACACCTCTCTTAAAGGCAACCAGACGTGAGGCACGCCTCTTATTTCTGTTGAGGAATAATACATACATAGGAAAGTCCTTTAAGATGCCTTAATCTTAAATGGACAGCATGATGATTTTTTGCGTATGTGCTCACCCTCTAACCACCATCAAGATCAAGACACAGAGCAATCTCAGCACCCCGGAAGTCTCCCTCAAGCTCCCTTCCAGTCACATCCCCCAAGGGTCAACTTCTGAAACTGTTGGTAGTTTTGCCTGTTGTTCTGTAAAAAACAATGATGCCGAGTGTTTTTTTTGTCTAGTTTCTGTCACTATCTTTTCTCCTTTGTATTTTTCTCAATGGCACTGGCAACTGAATCAGTTATTCTGTCCCATATGCTAGATTTTTTTCCCGTTTCCTGTTCATATCTTTTAACTTGGCCCACTATCCCCCATATTTCTTGTAAAATTGAGGTTAACATGAAAGTCTTGACCAGGACCAGTTTTATTTTTCCCTCAACGATGCACCAGTGACAGTGCTGTGTACTCCACATGGCGTTCATTCGAAAGCTACATGAAATACTTACCATCTGCTGTCCGAACCTTTGCGATGCTAAGATGTAACAGATTGTAACACCCCAAAGTCCTCACTGGAAAGTTTCCCATCCATTTTCAGGGAATGTTTTTAATTATATTATTCTTTTAGGTATTAAAAAATTGAAATTTCTCATTCTTTCATTCCTTCCGCATTTATTTCTTGGAAGTCTTGTGTAGAAAGCACTTCCCCTCATCAGCTACATCTCCTTAGTTACTCTGAAATATACTTCATACTGAAAAGACAAGGTAAATGCCTAATTCTTTAATTTTCACTGACAATTTGTTTCCAGTGTACATAGGCATTGGTGCCCTGGTTATTGCCCATTGTGACTAAAGAAGTTTGCTTCTTTTTGATTAGTAGCTATGTATGTGTTAATACTCTTTTGAACTTGTGTGTTTAAAAGAGCTTCATGTGTTTTAATGAGCTGCAGGTTTTAAAAAAATACTTGAACTGTACTATTTGGACCAATGAAAAAGCTATGTAAGAAGGTGTTTCAGAGCAGTTTTCTATTTTATTCCTGTTGTCTCCACACTGCACCCTCATTCTCTCTGCAGGTAACCATCTGTGGTGGCTTTACCATTGCCATGTTTTTTTCATAAGTAAAAGTGAGTTGTGTGTGCGTGCATGTGTGCAGCCCATCATATCACTACATAGACTGTTTTGGCAGTTACAGTGCTGCGGCCAAGGTGGTGAAAGATGGCAGGGTGGGGTCCAGATTTAAACCCAGGAATGCAACTCCCGAGCTGGGCTTTTTGTGGCTCTGCTGTCCTTACCGCAGCCTCATGGATGCACAATCCAAATCAGGCCAGAGAGGAGGCATCTAGGATTTTGCTCTTTTCAGAGTAACCAGTGGAAAGGTAATCTGAACACAGAATTAGCAATGGAACCTAGTTTTCAAAGAATTGTAAAAATGCTATGTGAGAATGCATCAGAGTAAACTTGGGCCAAGAAAAAAATGTGTTTTCTTTTAATTTAAAAGAAATTTGTTTGAGTCACAGTTTCTACTTTTGATGAAGCAGTATTGATTTAATCTGTTGGTAGGAAGTGGGAGAAAAGCTTATTCTGAGCTCTTTGATATGTGCGGTTGTTGCTGCATGATCAACGGTGAGATGGAAGTGTTGCCTTCTTTGTTCAGTAATTAATCTGAGGCCTTTCAGGAAAATTGCACCAAGATAATTTTAGTACCTTAGATCAAGACTACAATTCTAAGTAGATAAGCTTATGCTGATAAAGAATTAATAGTGGCCAGAATATAATTTGCCTGTTAGGTTATGTTCGAGACTCTTTTTCCTCTCTTTTTAGGAGTCTAAGAATTAACTCCTTATTTTATCACTACAAGTCCAAGATACTTTTCCTTGGCACTAACTAGTGTGCAGCTTCAACCAACTTGGTTTTCCATTGATTGAGGGATTAAATTATTGAAACATCTTTTGCCTGCTTATGAAATTTGAGCCTCATCAAACAGTAGTTTTTACAGAGTTTGTAACTCATTTCTGTTTTCTCCCCTGGAGAATGAAAAACTGTTTTTGTTTTGCTACTAGCTTCTTTTTAATATCTCAGTATAATGATGTTGTTTAGGTGTGGCTTTGTGTCTGTCCCATTCTTAGTATCACTTCAGATTTTTACTGTAACAGTTGCTCCTAAGTACATCCACTTGGAGACCAGTAAGTTAGGAGGTGCCTCACATTTATGTTTGAGACAAACTCTGAGGGAAATAAAATCTAAAATAGAGAATTGGTTCTTATTCATTTAATGTGAAGTATATATCAGATGTTTCCCAGATTGGATAGTTGTTAAGAGTCTGAAGATTAATAAAATATGGTTCTTACCTCGAAGGACACAGACTACTAGAGGAGACTGAACATGACATGTGTCCCCAGGGGCCCGTGTTTTCTAACACTGATTTAAGAAGACAAGATTTAAAAAGAACATGTGACAGTGCTTTGAATACGAGCTAATACATAATGACATACAAATGTTTTTCAGTAAAAATTATTTTCCTGGTAGGATTTATTCCAGTTTCTTTAAAGAGCAACTGGAAGTGTTACCTGTGACCATGAATGCTCATAGTGGCACTGTGATTGGTGTGTGTGGGTGTGTATGCTTGTGCGCGTGCTTTGTGTGTGCACGCGTGCCAGTTTCAGAAGGAGCCAGAGAAGCCCTGACGTAACCTGGGACTCTGAGTTCTTTCAGGATTTATGTTTGATTTAAACTGACGTCATCATTTCATTTGGAGCAGGCATCTTTGGGTTGATGACTGGAATACTTCAAGTTTTGCATATAATTTTAAACATACTCAGATTCAAACTATTTGTCATGGGACATCTTTTGCTTCAAAAAAAAATTTTTTTTTACTGAACTCTTACCAGACATATCCCAAATCTGTTTTGTTCTCTAGAGGTACCCTTATGATAGATGATACTTGTGTTTTTTCATATTTTGAGACAATATGTGGTTAGCTACAAGGGGGCAACTCCTCTTGATAAATAAAAACTCTATGAATTGAGTACTTCATAAATCCACAATATAATTAACATTTTCAAATGTCAGATAGTGGATGATTGAAGATAAATTTGCAAGGGAAACATAGAGGATATAGAAAGGTGGAGAAGAGATGTCAAACTTTATTTTTTCTGTATTACTATTTTTGCATTTCTCTGTCAATTAAACCAGATTGAAGCCTCTCTTTTCCTTTTCTAAAAATTTTATTTATTTATTTTTAGAGAGAAGGGAAGGGAGGGCAAGAGGGAGAGAAACAGCAATGTGCAATTGCCTCTTGTGTGCCCCCAACTGGGGACCTGGCCCACAACCCAGGCATGTGCCCTGACTGGGAATCAGACTGGTGTCCCTTTGGTTTGCAGGCTGTCGCTCAATCCATTGAGCCACACCAGCCAGAGCTTGAAGTCTCTCTTTTCTGATATCAAGGTAATGCAAGTTCATTGCCAACAAGTTTGAAAACATGGAATACTCTAAGGAACATTTAAGTCTTCCTGCCAAACAGTAATTACTATGAACACTTTGGCATATTTCTCTTACAACTTTATTTCAAGAAATATTATATGCATTTTAACCCAATTAAGTTATTGTACATAAAGCTCTAATGTTTGTTTTTCCACTTATTATATCATGGGTATTTATTTGGAAAGAAAAATAATTTACTTGGGAACATTGTGTGATGTCTACATAATATCCTGTAATATGGCTGTGCCATAATTTATTTATTCATTTATTTTTGGATACTTATACAGTTTCTAATTATTACAGACTGTAGCACAGTGACCACTGAATTTATATAGTCTTTGATGGCGTATGTTTTGTAAACATTCGTTTTATTTTGCTTACTAAGCCATGGCAGATAATTTTTTTCATGTGTAAAATAATCCTTGCTTTTCTGGTGTTTCTGTTCCCACCCCCTCTTTTACTATTATACTTTTACTGCAGGAAGTTTTCAAAGTAAAAAAAAAAAACAACAATGGGTTTTTTTTTTTAAGTTTGACTGAGATGTTTATATTTAAATTCTAAAACAGATTAGAAGGTAAAATTACAAATCCTGATGAGAGCAGTTTATAGTGGAAATGCTTACAGACCCTTAAATAGAGCTTGGTTGGGAGGGGCGGGAGTGGACCTAGTTGTTACAGCTTGTTCCAGGAAGGACGTTTGGATGGACGCCATCGATTTTTCTGAGATGTCTTGTGGTTTTGGTTTTATCTGCTTCACTTAACTTTTCCCAAAGTGATTGCTGAAACAAATGTATGTAGTCCAATGAAAGGAATTAACATGGTTATAATTCCTTAGGTTTCCTGAAGAAAGACAGTTTTTTCTTCACCAAAGACATGACTTAAATATTACTAAAAGTACTGAAGTTAAGACCGGTTTAATCCTGTCAGATAATCGAGATCCGGGTGACCCCAGAGGTCAGCTCATCTAGCCAGCTGCCTTCCTGGTGGACTGTCATTAATCTACTTAATGTGTTTGTCACATAAATAAAATTCTAAAAACTTCTCATGGTAGTTCAACGATTTAGCGTCCTCCCTGCCGAGAACAATAACACTGATATCTGAGAGTCTACTGACTGTATGCGCTGTGCCAGACACTGTCTGCTTGTGTGTAGTTCACGGTCCTCTCATAGCTGTTCAGTGTCATCCCCGTTTGTAGAGGAGGGAACCGAAGTCTAGGATTAATCGCTTTGTCAAGGTCACACAGCGAATGGGTGTCCGTTTTATCTGCAAATCCGGTGCTATTCTATATTGTCTACAAGTTGTCAGAGAATTCTCAGTCAGATAATTAACCGACTAAAGGTGAAAATGCCTTAAATTAGATTTTAAAATGTTACGAAAACAATAAACACATTTAGTGCCTGACAGTTTACAACTTTTAAGCATCATAGAATGAACTTGGATATTTAAAGTTTAACTTTCTTCTCCTTTGGAAAGGGGACCCAGTAATGGAGGGGGAAAATCCTTACTTTTCTTCCGTCCTGACTAGAGGGCTTGGCACCTAGGAGTGCAGTTGCCTCATTGCGCCTTTGTGTGCTGTGTGCACAGATGCACGTCCCCAGGCTCTCTGCCCTCACCTTTTATAAACACTGCATTTCTCCTGGAAGGAGCACAACACAGAGCAGCACTCACAGAGCAAAAGTTGCAGCTGCTAGCCCCTGCTAAGGGGTGACCCAACGCAGGAATTGTAAGAGTAGGTCTAGAATTTAACTTTAATACTGTTTAGAATGCAGGTTTCTAATAAAAGACAGTTATTATTTAGAGTTTACAAGGAGGCAGGGAAACTGAAAAATGAGACCTGCGTCCCATCTACTTCTGACTAGAATAATTTATTCTTCTTACTGTTGTCTTTGCCAGATATCATGAAAAGCATTGATAGCTGATAGGGACCCAGCACGAAGATGACCATTAACTGCCTCCTTTTTAAAAAAAAAAGATTTTATTTATTTATTTTCAGAGAGAGGGAGGTAAGGGAGGGATAAAGAGAAGAGGAGAAACATTGATTGGTTGCCTCTCACACATACCCAAAGCGGGGAAGGGTCCACACCCCAAACATGTACCCTGACTGGGAATCAAACTGGCAACCTTTTATTTGCGGGGCAAGGCTCAACCAACTGAGCCACGCCAGTCAGAGCTAAACTACCTGCTTTCCTGAGAACAGCCTGAAACAAGAGTTTCATGTCAGCAAAGATTCACAGGTAAGGGATCAATACTCTATGTACCCTACAGTGATAAAGTTCATCACTGAATCCTGGAATATTAAAACTCCAGCGTCTCTTTGAAAGTTGAAAGGCACACATTTATAATGAGTGAAACAAGTGCTTTTTAAAGCTGTTGAAAATAAACTCAGGAAATTGTACTAAAATGTTATCCTAAGAGGTGGTACAGCTACAAAAAAGTTAGTTGATTCACACACACACACATAAAAATAGATTGGTATGTTGCTGAGGGATTCAGACTGAGTTCTTGTGAGAAGTTAAGGATGTTTGTTCAGGCATTCATTCAATAAATCCTTTCTGGCCCCTCACCTTTGGGATGAAATCACAGAAAGCCAGGTTTGTTCCTGTCCTAGGTGAGGAGGCTCACTGGACCGGACCAAGCATGGCTAGATTCTTTGGCTAGTGTCCACCAATGTGCCTTGAATTACTATTCAAATCCATCACAGACACTGATCCTTTGTAAAACAGTATAAAAATCAATATTATTAGAAGAGTTAAATGCAATAAAAAACAGTATCTATAAGATAGAAGCCTACATTTTTTGTTACTAGAGTGAACAGATTATTTAAAATTACTCTGACAAATGTCCATACGAGTCTCCAAAGGCTTCTGCTCAGTTTCTGTCCTTGTCTCAGATTGCTAACGGCCCAGCATGGGTCCGTGGCCCATGTTTGAGGAACACTGTTCTAGACTTAAACACAGATGAAAACTTTTTTCTCATGTGAGTGTCCCTTCCCATCTTCATTGCCATGTGTAATACTTGCTTGTCTTTTTGTTATACTCTTTTTTTTCTGATGGATTGCAAATTATCATCATGAGAATTGTTAGGATAGGGAATGCTGCAAAGGTACAAAGCTGCATGTCCCTTTTTGAGTTTTCTGATAAAACAAATTTGCAAAATCATATGTGACATTCACATCTACGTGTACATTACTGTATGGCCTATCAGGTTTTGAGCCTCTAGGCCAGTGTCTCTTATAGTGTGGTGTAAGGGCCACTTATATCAGAATGAGCTGCGGTAAATGTTTAAAAATGCAGACTCCTCAGACCTGTCCTAACCCCGCTGAATCAAAATTGCTGCGGTTTGCTCTGTGGAGTAGGAATTTGAAATGTGAGTGACCAGGTGATTCTAATGTACATATTTGAGAACCCTTCCTTCAGGTTTGGGGATCTGTTATTTGATTCTGCATCATGTACGACAGTAGTTATGTTATAAATGCTGATTCTGTCCATTCACATGAACACACTGGGGTCCCCTGCGTGCGTCAGCAGAGACTCCGGGATATGGGGCCGTTGCCATCTCAGCTGTTTGCAAAGCATCATTGGTCAAAGGTAATGTTCTCATTTTACAGGTAGAAACAAAGACCACACGCATAAACGAATAATAGGATTTTACATCTTTCTCTGTTGGTTTTCTTTTGTTTTCAGAGCTTTACATGTTTAAAATCTGTTCCTGAAGTCACCCTGCTTTATAATAATATACTTTTGTCATAAAAAATGGTATAGCTACAGAACCCATTAACCATGCAACTAAACAGTTATGAGTTGAGTGAATGAGGTAGGATTGTATATAAACCTCCTTTAATATTTCATTTAAAAGCTCTTGTTTTTACATTAATATGAGATTAATACAAAACTTAATGATAAGGAAAATATTGCATTCTTACATGTTAACAGGAAATTGATCCATCAGGAAAACTGTTATATTCTTAGAGCTTCAATGTGTATGTTGGTCAAAGAAAGGAGATACTGCTGTAGGTGGGTCTTCAGTTCTGCAGTGGGAATTACTGAAGGAAAAAGAACCATGTTTATACCTATTCATGTACGCCGTGCAGCGTTTGGCACTGACATCTGCTTGTGGGATTCGGTCTGTTAGATACAGAAAAGTTAGGGTCATTTATTCTTGAAATAAATGAAAGCAGTGGATTACAATCCCAATATTTTGGCTTGAATGGGCATTAATAAAGGGATTTCCTTATCCTCTGAAGATGAGAAAATCAGTTCTCTGGGGACTTTACTCTCTTCCAAAGTATGATGAAAATATTCTGGATAAAACTGCAAAACTCTAACAAAGCAACATGTCCACATTGACTTTTACTGAACTCAGACTTCCACAAAAATGTCGCTGCTGTAAAATTGTTGCAGGCTCCTGGCACATCTTCCTTTGCACTTTTCACCCTTGCCCCTGTGCGCCCTCGATCCGGGCATGAGACCGCTCCGAACTGCCTTCTTGTCTTGGGGGTAACACCACCCTCAACATTGCTGGGAGGATTCTATCAGTTAATGAGATACAGAGGGCAGTTCTTGGCAATCGGTGAAAGCTAGTTAGTTATTGTTGGGAAAGTTGTATACCAGTGAGAAATGCGTGGACAAGCTTTGACGTCATACAGACTCCAGATTTGAAATTCAGCGAGTCTCTTCCTATGCTATCTTGTGTGAGTACGTCGTTCAATCTTTGTACCCCCCAACTTTCTTAATTTGTGAAGCAGGGATTGTAATAACTGTGCCAGAAGGTTACTTTGAGAATTAAATGAGAGAATGGGATTGCACACTTCCAGTGCCTGGAATGTAGGAAGTTTTTAACAGATAACAGATGATAGCCATTATTTTTTAAATTTTATTTTTCTACTATTTTTTCCATTACCATTTATTCCCCCTATACTCTCTTCCACCTCCACCCACGCCCCTACCACCACAGTTAACCACACTGTTGTTGGTGCCCATGAGTTCTTTCTCTTTTTTAAAAAAATTAAATTTGATTGTCTACTACATTCTAAGTCAAATTTTTTTAAAAACACATATTTCATGGGCATGTGTCTATTTGGTTTTAATTGGAGATCCTTCCCTTGATCTTTTAGCAGCTGTCTCATTTTTGACATATTTTCAGAAACGCTTTCTGATTTATACACAGACTGATGTGCATTTCCATGGGAAGACCCTGGGAATCTGAAAGTGTGGTGACGATGAGAGATGAGCATTCGTCTGGCTTCTTTATGGACATAGTGTAGAAGGAAAAGCAGCCCCCAAAATATTGTGGCCGATAAGCAGACACTTGCTGCAAAACTTAAATAATGCGCATGAGTAATGATGTCAGACTCAGAGGCTTGCAAAATGCATAAACACAAAGGAAATTCACGATGTGCTTTTCAGGAAAAGGATTGTTCCTTCCTGGTGGACTAACCTTGATTCTGTTTTGTGTTTTTGGTACCAGCATAAAGTGTTGAATTTTTCCATTGTCCATTTATGTTGTAATCTAAGAATGATTTCTTTGCTCTTCTCTGCTTTACTCGTAATAAATATTCTTTGAGCTTTGGGAATAAGCTACTTCAGTTAAGTGATGTCTTTAATTTTCTATGATTAATCCTTTCAGCACCCACAAGTCACTTACAATCCGAGTGTCCTGGCTAGATCAATAGCTTAGAATGTTGAGAACTCTGATCATCAGTTGGGCTTTCAGGAGACCTTATGGAGATGGGGAAAAGGAACGATTTCCATTCCCTTTTTTAAAGCCTCCCTTTCTCTCCCTGTTCATGGAGGCATGAAGTTTCTAGTATGTTCTTTACTGACCTCATCTCTCCCTTGTCCTCTGTGTTCTAGTCACACTGGTCTCCCTTCAGTCTTTGAAAGTGTCAGGTTGCGCCCCCCTGTGTGACCTCTGCACAGCTATGGGATGGTCTCTCCCTCCTCTTCCCTCCTCTCCCTCCCCACCTCCTAGTTGTCCTTCAGAGTTTGGTCCACACACTGATTCTTTGAGGAAGCTTTCTCTTGTTTTCTGGCCTGGGTCATGCAGCTCATCCATTCCCTCACAACAGTTTCCTCTTCCTTCCTAGCCTGTATCATAATAATAAGTAAAGAATCTGTTGTATATCTGTTACTTAGTGTGTCTCTCTAAAGTAGAAGTTCTGCAGGAAAGAGCAGGGGCCATGTCCGTGTTGTTCACAGTGATCTCCTGGGGCCTAACACCCTGCGATGTCATACTGAGTGAAATGCTACGGTGTTACAGGAGTGCAGTATTAGTATTAGTGGGCTTCCGCATTTTGTTCAATGTTGTTGAGTTTCTTTTTGGCCTTTCTTCCCAGAGAGGTATAGTTTTGGACAAAGGAAAAATAGCATAAGGTAATTTTGTAGTTTGACACCATGTTTCTCTGGCTGTACCTTCTCCAGCCAGTAGGTTCCTGTGATTGAGAGGGTCCTGGCTGAGTGACCTGTGTTTAAGAAACACTGTCCCCGTGACAGGGTGACAGGGTGACAGAGTGTGATGGCCTGAGTCTGAGCTCCAACATTTATCTAATCTAACTTCCTTTGCTTTTCTCCGTAAGTTTCTTTCTTGATCGACTTGGAAATCTCCTTCCATTAAGACAATGGCTCATGCCGTGGGAAGTAGGTTTCCTTTACGTAAGAAGATAGCCTGTTTGTCATAGACTATCACGTAAACATCAATGACATGTGGGTGGACTGGACCCTAGACTTCGGCTAAAGTGGCATATGTGGAAAATGTTACAATATTTGGAAGGGAAAGAATCATGGCTTGGGGGCCAGAGCAGTGGAAGCATCAGGGGGGGCCTGGGAACGTGGAGATGAGTGGCGCTTACCGCTCCACCCTGACCGGAGTGTGTGAGTCTCTCTTCAGCCCCACGGAGAGTCTGGTGGTCCGTAAGCAGGAAGTAGGCAAGAGGTCAAGATTATACACTTTCTCTAAGGATGAAAACAGGGATGCTGATGTTGTTGAGGTGTCCATTGTTCATGGGCTGTCAGTATCTTTAATGCCAGTGAACAGTCCTTTCTAGATTATTTTTCCTAATCTAGGAATGGTGACTGAGGCCACGGTGGGCCCACTGGCCACCTGTGAGTTACTGAGGTTGTAACAGGGTGCAGCCAAGAGGGGGGCCCCAAAAAGGGAGTTGGAATGGGGCCCAGAACTCAGGGTGTCCAGGAAATATTAGACAGACATATAAGATGTCCTCACCCCTTTCCCCTCAGGTGTGAGTTGAGGGAAGGGACAAATGGAGCAGGGCCATTGAGTTGTTTTGCATAGCAATGGTTTTGCATAGCAATGGTTTTGCAGATAACCTCCAGAATGGTCATTTAGCATATCTATAACCTTTAACTGGTTTCATAGATATGTTAAACAGCTGTGGCCATGCTCTGAGCCAGGGGGGATGGAAAGGACTTCCCCAAGGACGTGACTGGGGGAGGAACCCTAAGTTAAAGTGCCTGCGTGGGAGCTTGGAGAAGATTGGCTCTAGAAAATGAGGACACGCCTGCCCAAACTCATGATGGCATCCCAGTAACCTTGGAAATATACGGGAATGCTGGCAGGTGTAACCGATTGTAGGAGGAGTCGGAAATAGGGCTGCAGAGGAAGTTTGGCGCCAGTATTTAAAACAGAGACGTGGCAGCCATTAGAGAGAATCCACATGCTTTCCCAAGAGTTAGGACCCTCACCACCCTGTGAGGCAAAATCACCATGTGGCTTTAGCAGAGAATTGCCACGTGGCTTTTCCAGAGTGGGGACCCCTTCCCCACAGCGTTGGTAGAAGAAGGACCACGCGGCTTTGGGGTGCTCCCTTTGGCTGCGTGGCCTGGGAACAAGAGAGATTTTGCCTGGAAGAAGGGGCAAAGAACTCTTGCCAGTGGGCCATGAGAAGGTGCCACATGGCTTTGGATTAATTAGAGATCCTGCCTGGACGACGACACAGCTGACGGTGTCAAGAGCCTGGATCCCCGACGTGTGCTTCTCTTCCTTGCAAGTACGGTACCCTGACTTAGGGCAGAGGGAGATAGGAAGCACTGTGGGTGTCTGTCTACCTCCTAAAGGACTTTGATATTTTAATGACGTTAAGTTGCTACTTTAACTCTGTATATCATTAAATAAACATTTCCTTTCCTTTTTCACAAATCTCTGGCTTTGAGAGGCATCTTTCCATAAGGCGGCGGACAATAATGGACCTTCTGTTTGCTCTGTAACAAGGTCGCTGTCATTTTCACAGTGTTATTTGAAGGAGGCAGCACGTTGTAAATAAGCATGGGCTTGGGTGTCATTCAGATCTAACTTTAAATCCTAGCTGTTGTCACTTCCTCTCTGTGAGCCTCAGTTTCCTCATCTGTAACATGGGCCTGATACTACTATTGACCTCAGCCTTAGAGTACAGTGACACTCATTAGGGAGTAAAGCATCTACTCTGTGTCCCTGGTACATGGTAGGCATTTTGTACATTCTTGCTATTACTGTTATTTGCTGGGACACTCCCAAAAATCTGCAGTGTTTTTTTCTAAGACTCAGTCAGGTTTGCATGTCCAAAAGAGGCCTGGTTGGAGGATGGAGGGGTTCTGGAGTTCCAGTCTATTCCAGAACCAGCCCAAAGCTCTGTGGCCCCTTAAAGCTTCATGGCAAACCATGTCTGGGGTTAAGGGAACTAGAGAGGAAACTGCAGCCACCAAATGTAGTGTGGAGCTCAAATCAGTCTGCCTCTCTGCACGGCAAAAGCACGTGACAAACGAGGACGGTTCATCTTGCTTTCCTGGAAGTTTGCTAGAAAGATAGGGTCTTACAGCCTTTGATTGCATTCACCTTATCCACCAGCACTGAAAAATTGTAATGACTGCTCTGGGTGAGTCAGCAGATTTAGGAGGCCCCTTTCTCCATTAAAGAACAACGCATCTGAACCAGCAGCTCCCAACCTCTTCTCAGTGAAAGACAAGAGCACCAGCTAGATCAGTGATTGTATTTATTTTTGCATTAAAAGTGAGATCTGCAAATAACTTCTGGGTTGATATGCACAATTTTGGCTTTTCATTAAAGCTGTGTGATAATTGAAAAGGTTTTATTTCTTTATTACAGTTTGAATCACAAGTTTGCAAGCCCCATTCTGGATTGGTTAGGGTACAGTAAGCCTATTTCAGTCACCTAAATGAATGTTGTATCTGATTAATGGAACTAATAAATTTTTTTTTTAGAGTTACCAGACAGCAGCCACTCTATTCTGAGTAAATCAGACAAAAAGTTCTCGTCTTTGTGGTAACAGCCTGTTGACTTCAGCCCACTCTGTGTTGTGTGTACACACATATAACTCATTCTTTGGAATTCTCCCATGGAAAAGCAAAGGAAGGAAGCCGAGGGGAGGATGGGGTGATTGCATCCTGTACCCTTTACAGGGGTGTGGCCACAGCAGCCTCAGCTGAAGGGACACTGATAAGTTATGTTTTTTCACTTAGGATGCCTGAGCAATGATAAGTCCTGATGAAGGGCGGAAGTGACCCTCAGTGTTGTTCTTGGCGGGCCAGGAGTCTCCTGGTAGAGGTCTTCTCGAATCCCACTTAGTAGTTTATTTCTGGAGCTTTGGGGGAAGCGGAAGAGAAGCAGGAGCATCAATGACGTGGCCCTGCCGAGCTCTCAAAGGCACGTTAGGGCTCCAGACCACCTTCCCTTCGGTCTGGCCACTCCTATGAATGAAATTGCCAGTGGGGAGGCCGGGTCCATGACTTTGAGGAGAATGAACCATGCTTCTTCATGCTGCTTTCCTAGCCTGATTTGACATGATGGAGTCTACCCTGGCAGAGAGAAACTCTTTGGGATTATGTGAGGTAAGGTAACAGAAAGTTCTGTGAAATGAGTTGCTCTGTCTCTTGATTTCCGTGTTCAACTGTTGGGGTTTACAGTTCTCTCTGCCTTTCTCTTTGAAAAGTTCTTAAATGCCGTTCCCTCCCAGCTTGGTTGGGGACAGCTATTAACTTACTATGCAGTGCATTTATCAGATTTTTTCACTTGACAATCCAACGCAGGAGATCAGTGCAGGGATTAAAATACATAAAATTTGCACACGTAAGTGTGTAATCCCCTCATTGTGAATTTCTAGGGTCCGACTGGTTTGAAAGGAATTACTTGACTGTGCACAGGTTCTGGAAGAACACGTTTGAAAATGGCATTTGATTGAGTCTAAATAGATGTCATGACAGGTTATCTGCTTCCAGAATAATGTTCTTGCTGGATTTTAAAACTCTTCCCTCGGGGAATGAGATTTTAGAGGAAATTTATTTGTAATGTAATGTTTATGTGGACAGGTATTCATAGATAGCCACATTCTAGAGGCTGTTGATTTAACAACAATTTCACAACAAAACTTTAATCTGAGAATAAAACCGTGTCTTTTTAAAAAGATTTTCTTGTGGCCACTGTGGCAAACTGGCCCAGTTTTTCATAGGCCCTCTAGACCTGGTTTAATTACTTGTTTAAAAACTGGAATGAATGCAGGGCAAAATTTCACTTCTATTTTAATCCCGTATGAATTAGTTTTTCAAATGAAAATTTTTATTTTTGGCTATAAAATGCCAATCAAAGGTTCTTAGGGGGATCGGGAATTATTTTTAAATTGTCGTGTAGGATGCAATGGCATTTAGTGCCTGCGAGCTAGGGATGCCACATTTCCTATAATGCATTGGTCTGCTGGAATGCCAATGGTACCTCCTTGAGCAACATTGATACCTGCTCAGTTTAATGAAAAATGAATTGAAGATTGAGTAAAGATTCAGGTGAGCAGTCTTATCTCTGGAAAGGTCATTCATCTTCTGATGAAACCATTTTGGGGAGGGACCCATAGAGAGTAGCCATTTCTGCAAAATTATTCTTTAGGATCAGTAACAATGAATCCAGAAAAGTTGTTCGCACATACTTCTAATTAATATTTTCCAACCTAGTTGGATTAATTCCAACACAAAGTTAGCTATTACAGCTGTCTGTCCTTATAATATGAGCTTATTAAGATCAAAGGGGTAATTTACCCCTAACCAAAGGATGTTTTTGTGCTGAACATTATATTTTATGATGGTTGTATATTCCTCAGAATCTTCAGTTGTCACATGTCATGTAAAAGGGACATCTTTGAAGGATCTAGTGGTTGCTTTTAAACCTCATTTAGTATTAAAATGGATTATCTTTGAGTGAGGGCTTAGAGTATGTATGGTATTTTAATTAAAGAAAAGGAAGGAGGATATATAATCAAAACATGGTCATTCTGGCAACTTTTTACACACAGTGCTGAGACAGTTTCCCAAGTTAAACACTGCCCGATCCCGGTTTTATCGTATTGGGAGGTAAGGGCACTTCTGCCTGAGTCTTTATTAGGGCAGGCTTAAAGCTCATTGACAGAATTTTAAGCTTTGAGTAATTTTCCACCCTGGCTGCTGTGGCTCAGTGGCCTGAGCTCTGGCCTGCAAACCAAAGGGTGGCCAGTTCCATTCCCTGTCAGGGCACATGCCTGGGTTGTGGGCCAGGTCCCTGGTTGGGGGCATGCAAGAGGCAACCAGTTGATGTGTCTCTCACACATCAGTGTTTCTCTCCCTCTCTTTCTCCCTTTCTTCCCATCTCTCTAAAAATAAATAAATAAAATCTTTTTTAAAATATCAAAAAAGAAAAGCTTTGAGTAACTTTCCATCCAAGAACTGTCTGAGAGACTGAGCTGTTGCTCAGTGGCGCAGCCAACCACTGCTGACTGGACACGAGCCTGCACTTTTCTCGTCTGGTCATTTGGCACCTTTGTTTAGGAAAGCACAGTCTCCAAAAACATACGTAAGCATGCTTTTGTTGCTATGTATGTATATTTATAACAAACGAGAACCAAATAAGTGTATTTGAAATAAATTCAAAAAGTAAAAACTAACAAAACGAAGTTGAGGAATTCTGCTTTTGAGTATTAAAAAAAACTTAGCTCCCTTTGAAGAAAGGATGAAATGAACTGAACAATTAAAAGAACCCACATAGTTAGTTCCTATTATCTGCCAGTTCACCACTGTACCCTGTATTCCTCATAGCTTTCTGGGCTAGTGCTGTCATCATTCTGTGGAATAATGAAATGGAGAATCTGCAGTTTGACTTGTCCAAGGTCATAAATCCAGTAAATGAGAGAAATAGAGTTTAAACTCAGATCTGCTGTTTCTTGAAGTTCTGGGATCTTACCTAGCAGACAGCCTACCAATATCATTTCCAAGCAGTGTCTTCCTTTCATAAAACCTATAATAAATGATACGTACTTTAAAACAAAAAGCATACTTCTTGGTGAGTAGAGGGGGTTTGTGTGGACGAAATGCCAATGATATATTAAATATGCTCCATTAAGTGTTTTATGGCATTGTAAGTGATGGAGAATTGGAGCATTATATTTCAACTGATTGAGGTTGAGTGTGGGAAGGTTGGACTTTCAGGAATTGTTTGAATGAAGAGAGGGAGAAGGGCATGGTGGAGTTAGAGAGTGAAATTACAGGATGGTGGTTTGATTGGAGAGAGCTTAGAGGTGGATGAGTCACCTCCCAGGGTCGCTGGACTGAAGGGGTGGAATTGGTGCGCAGCCTTTTGCACTAGGGCAGGTATTTATAGCTGCCGCAGCCCTGTCTGCACAGGAAAGATGGATACAGGAGGCGGGTCATGTTTAGGTTATGCTCCTGCTCTTGGTGCTGGGCCTGGGCACGAAGCATTGTGAGCCGTCCTCTCTTGTCCTTGTACAGTCTACTCTGCAGGCAGCAGCCAGAATGATATTTTTACAATGCAGATCATGTCACTCCCCTGCTTTAAATTCTTCAGTGACTTTCCATGGTGGTCAGAGTGTAATCCCTGCCATTCTCTACGGACTCCATAGACAGCGTGGGGCAGTGCTGAGGAGCACGGTCTCCAGAGCAGGGCTGCCTGTGTCCACTCTGCACATACTAGTTGCAGGAGCTCAGGCAAATTTCTCAACTTCTCTGTGCCTTAGTTTCCCCATTGTTAAAAATCTGATAGTAGTACCCAAAAGGATTGTTAGTGGTTTCAATGTATTAATAATAGCAAAACAGAGTAAGCTCTCCAGTGTTTGATATTATTATTAAGGTCTTCAGGGTTGGCCCTGCCCATCTCTGATCTCATCCTTCCCCCCCTGCCTTGTTCACTCCGCTCTAGCTGCATCACTTCGTTCTGAAGAAAACGGTAGACTTGTGACTGTTTTAGGGTCTTTGCATTTTTTGTTTTTTGCCTTTTCCCGAGTTCCCCTGCAGAAAATGCCCTCAGTTCCTTCAGGTCCCTGTCCAAATGTTTCCCTAACCAACCTGCGGAAAGTAGTAGTCTTGCACCCACCTCTCTTCCCGCCCCCAACTCTCCTGGCTGTCTTTCTTCAAGCCATGTTATCCGGACCTGACATTACATTATACCTCCTGATATATACATTATTATACATTATTTTGTGTGCTTATTGGTTGATTTCCCCACTGGATCAGAATCTCCACAAGGACAGGGTCTTTGATTCTCTTATTCCCCTGGAATCCTTGTCACTTAGAATATTGGAATAGTGCATGCTCAATACATATTTCTTTATTTAAAATATTTTATTTATTTATTTTTAGAGAGAAGGGAAGGCAGGAAGAAAGAGAGGGAGAGAAATACCCATCCATTGCCTCTCACACACACCCAACTGGACACCTGGCCTGCAACTCAGCGTATGCCCTGACTGGGAATCGAACTGGCGACCTCTTTGTTCGCAGGCTGATGCTCAGTCCACTGAGCCACAGCAGCCAGGGCTCAATAAATATTTGTTGAATTAATTTTAATAAATTTCATTTTCTCCATCAGTTTGAGAATTGGTTTTCTTTCTGTCTTTAGGCCTTACACTGTTCCTTCTAATTCTTGTTAGCCCGTCATCACCTTGCCACAGATGATGGACCTTGAGAAAAAGATCATTAACTTTTCTCACGAAAGTTATTTAGCAGTAGGAAGCCTCATTCTAACCTGTCAGCCTCGGGACACAAGATAGGATAGAAGCATTTTAGTGTCACTGTTATTGCTGATGGGCCTAATATTGGATCTTGTGCTGAAGTGTTTACCAAGTGACCGAATGCTGGCGGTACTTGACCCTTTGCAAGATCTTGGGCTGACATTCTCATCATAAAGGTGTAATTGCTGGAGGAAAATTGCCATGCATACCATGATGGGGAGAATTAGTACTGACAGCAATATGTACTTCAAAGAGACTGAAGAATTTTATAAAGACCACATAATTCATGCCAATAGTTTTATCATGAAATCAGATAAAACAATTACAAATTGCATGTTCTGTTTATACAATGATATTTATTATAAATTATTACAATAACAATAAAAATAGATTTCCTGTTTGATATAAGTAAGCCTTTAGTAATTTATCCATTCAAAGTATTATCAAAGAATTTGCATTTCCTATATTTTATGTAGGAAGATATTCAGTTGGGGAGAAAATAAATCTTAATTTAGAAATTATCTGAAAGCCTTTGTCAGAAAAGAATCTGTTTAAGATGCTTCAAAAGACATTACTGAAACTGGTCATGTGCTCTTAGGTAAGCCAATCATCTTTTTGTGCATTGGTGTGACCGACTGTAAGATATAATCAGAGTTGAATGCCGGTTCAGCATAGTGGTGTGATTAAATGAAGTTGATTTGAAATTTTTGCCACAAAGACTAAGAGTTTAACAAAATTTTAAAATTTAGTTTTCTTCTCACATTGCAGTAGGATTCCATAACTTGCCTAGTACATGCTGGTAAATTTGCAAAATTTTAACAGTCAGATGGTCTCTGTGAAGGTATGTACTTCGACTTGATGTTGATTGATCATTTTGATTGAAATTGTAGCTTAGTGTTCATCTCCAAAACCCAAATCCCAGACAAGGCACATAATTTCTGAGTGTAGCCAGAATAAAGCCAGGCCCCTTTGTGATCCAATCTCAGAACATAGTTACATTATACAGTTTGTATCCAAAAAGTAATTTAAAATCAATTTAGATATTTATGCCATTTTGGAGAAAATGTAGAGAGGAATTATTTTAAAGCAAAAGAAAATTTGTGGGCATTATTTTTTCATCCTCTTGCATAATCTGGGTCATGGCATCTTTCTCATAAAAGTTCTCATCTTTTCCCAGCCCCCTGGGTTATTGATAGAAGAGTGAGGGCTTTGAATATGTTTTTAAGAATTTCTATTTTATGTCCAGTAGTGTATGAAGTTTTTGGAAATGTTAATACAGACTTTGAAACATCTCCAAATCCAATTTTTTTGGATGTGTTTGTTATGTCTGGTCATGTCCCCTGTATATTCTTTTACCTTAAAAGCCAATTTAAGAACATTTTCTTGAGGCTAAAAGTCATATACAAGAGAAAATTACTCTCTTAAAGGTACTTTTCACACTGATTTTTGTGTATGAAATATTATGGGAAAGGAAGACTTTGAAAAAATTAAAAGACTCTACGCTTATATTATTTTAGCTTTTTGTGACATAGTTTTCTTTAAAAAAAAAAGGTTTATAATCACATTATAGGTTAATATAATTAATCCTACTTCTCCAAGGTAGAAAAAAGTTATCCTGGGGCCCAGACAATGATAGAAACTTTTACTACTGAATTCAGCTCTAAATATGGCCACTTGTTTGCTGTTTCTGATGACCTGACGACCATTCATGGACCCCTGCCCCCGAAAAAATGAACACTGGGAGATAACACAGTATGTTGTCGGGACGAGAAGCGAAGGAATGGATAGGACCTCTTACTGACTGGCTGACATGTGTTGATCTCCCAAAGGGTACCTTCTTATGCATCTCCCAGAGACACTTCAACTTGATTGATAAACATTTTAATTATGCATGGTCATAGGGATCACGAACCATTCTTCCTTTCCTCTGTTCCCCTTCAACACTTTGTAAGGTATGCACACCTCTATCATAGCACTTTTTACATTGCGCTGCACCTTATGTGCCAGTCTTCCCCCTGCACTGTCAACTCCATAGGGCAGGAAATGGGTGCTCTTGCTCTTCATAGTGGGCAGTCAGTAAATGCCTTCAACTGAAGAAAGGAAGGAACAAGCTAACAAATGAAAGGGACAGTAGTCAAAGAGATGTACATGGTCCAGAGCATTGATTAACTGCTCAATTTCCCTGGAAATAACCATGAAAAGAATTTTTCCATGTGTGGTGTTTGTAGTACCTATAGCAGAGTCACCTGGCTGGGGTGCTAAAACTCAGATTCCTGTGTGGTCACTCAAACCTCCTGAATCAAAGCATCTGGAAGAGCAGAACAGGACTCAGCATTTGGAAGAAGCCCCCGGGACATTCACTGTGAGCAGTGGAGTTGGGCCGTCATTGTCCTGGAGGCTCAGTCTGTCAAAGGGGAGGGCAGCCGATGGTGCTGTGTGACCTCCTGAATGTGCAGGAGATGTTGTTAAATCTGCTTACATAAAAAATTGTCTAAGACTCCAAGATGTTCCTCCTAAAAATCGTGTGGTTTTCATTAAGAAAAGGGGGTGTGTTCCTCATGTGATTAACCAGATCTGAGAAAATTCTCTGAGCCACTCTGCTCTATAGGTAATGGAAGAGAGTTATTGTGTGTAGTGTAACCTCATATCTCTCCTCCTTTATTTCCTGGGTCCAAAAACTGTATTTGTTTCTCCCTTGGAGAAGCAGACTTAACACAAGTCACTTTAGTGTTAATTACAGAATTAATTAGAATAACCCTAAAGAGTAATTTTTTTTTTAAGTATAGCAAATGAAATCACTTTGGAATATATCATGGATTGCTAAAATAAGGCAAGAGTAGAGATTTTCAAAAGTTTTCTTGATCATTTTCTCTCACTAATCAAAAGCAAATAGATATGGAAATTACCATAGAAGGATTTTAGAGCTTTTTTGGTATGTGCTTTGTTTTTCTATTTTAGAGAAAAGGCACTGCCAGCTAGACTTGTAAAACAACAAAGAGCATGTATGAGACATCAGTGGACAAGCTTTATATAAACCCTACCAAACAAAATTGGATTTGGGGAAGGTTTTTAGGAACATGAATTAAACATCTCCAGTGTTTCTTTTTGTGATTACATTTCAGCTAAAAAGTAACCTAAGTATGTAGAATATACATGCCTATAATATCGACTCTATTGTAACTGTAAAACAGACATGTTAATCCTGTTTTTAGTAGGAAGGGACATAAAGGAAGGTAATAGTCAAAGAGCAAAAGCAAAGGTAAAACCAGGAAAATATGCCTCATGGTAGTTGACCTGTTTCTAGGTTGAGAGGAAGAAGCTAAAAGTCAAAGCAAGAGAAGGTGACTGATGGAGGGGATGGGGTCAAGGTCACCACCACCATAATGGGACCTGAGCACAAGGGCAAGATGTCAGCATGGGCACAGAAAAGATGGTAGGTGGTTGGGAGATGCAGAAACTCAGGAGATGAGGCCTCATGCCTCCCATGTTTGGGTGGTACCCTGCTCCACGCAAGAGGGTGGAAATGAGGTAGGGGGTATGAGGACTGTGCGACAGATTGGCATAGTTAAGAGAAATGGGGAAAAGAAATGACCAACTGTAAGTGGAACAATTGGTAATTGGTTTTAAAGACTAATGATATTTCTTTGATCTATCAGAAACTTTATTCAGTTAAAAGAAGAAATAGGTTTATAATTACATTTATGTTATCCATGTAGGGGATTTATTTTTTTAAACTTTTTTTATTGTTGTTCAAGTACAGTTGTCTCCATTTTCCCACCACTCCCCCCCACCCTAGCCATTCCCACTTCCCACCCTCGGTCCTACCCGCCTCTGGTTTGGTGCATGTGTCCTTTATACATGTTCCTGAAAACCCTTTCTTTGGTGTACATTTTATACTCAGTTATTTTTTCTTGTTTGGAGTAGGGACATTTTTAAAAGACTGACTTACCTAGTGTAGGTGTTCACTGGGGGTGGAGGGTAAAAAAACTCCTACACTCTGGGAAAAAATATTCTGTGCTTGAACATCCATGAAAAAGCGATCTGAGCGGAGAAATGTCTTTGGAAGGGAGTTCCTGGGCCAGCCTAGAATTGACTGCCACCTAAATGAAGGCATTAACCTACTTAAAGAAAAAAGTTTTCATCTGAAGGACCTGTTACAATTGGTCTTCTTCTCTGTCAGAAATCTCTGGAGAACATGTACAGGTTGAGCTGGGCCTCAGGCATCACTTCTGCCTAGAGCTGAGTCTCCTCCTCCCATCACCACCCCCTCGTTCTAGTTCTGCTCCTCAGTGGCCCATCTTCCCAAGGTGGTTACGTCAGAAGTGTGTACTTAGTTTCTCTTCGCTGAGTGGTCAGGGGGGAAAGAGTTCAGTGATACTGGAAATGCAAACTATCTTATAGTGAGGTCACCATTAACAAGTACAGTTTTGTTACTGTTAATTTTTATTATCATGATCTTAGTGCTTGCTCCTTAAAACAAAATTTAATGCTGCCTCTTCTTCCCTGAGGCCTCAAGAAGAAAATTTCCCATGTGCAAAACCACATTTTTTTTAAAAAAAGCATTTTGAATAGCTGGATTCTGTGCTTGTATTCTGTTGCACTGTCCTCACCTCTCCTAATTTCCCCCCTCTTGCTTGGAGCAGTGTACCATCCACTCATGCCCATGGGGTCCAGCTTTCCGTGTCTTCCAAGTGACCAGCAGCTAATAAAGCAAATTTATTTGTGAAAACTTGAGAGTCCCTCTCCCCACCTAAGTGAGAAGGATCTGCTCTAAGGAGCCACAAGACCAATAGCCACAGGACACCTTTCAAGTGTGGTTTCCCGCAGTTGCCTGAGTGCCATCTAAATGTCAGCGCTGTGTCTGTGTTTTGGTGATGGTGGAGTTGTGCCCTTGTGTTGTTTGTTCAGGTGTAGAAGTGATGCCATGAATGGCTTATGCCTTTCCTTCTATAATGAACGGAGGCTGCTGCTTGGACTTTCACAAAAAGAATCTTTGACTTGTGCTGCGTGCAAATCACATGAAAGGACTGTTCCTCCCAAGGTTCTGTCGCTTCTCAACGTGATGAAGCCAGTGGGCCACAGGGCAACGGCAGACAGAAGTCCCTCAGAGCTGGATTGTCTGCCCCCTCAGATGTTTTTTCTTTTAATGCTCAAAAGAGGAGAGGTTTTTCCTCTCAGACCTATTCCCTTGGGCTTGGGACCTTTTCTCTCTTTCCTTTTTAGCATAGCTCTTGTTTTGTCTTGTCTGGTTGATTTCTGATCTCAGTTAAAGTGTATCCCTAAGCTTTCCTCTTGGGAAAGGGATTTGGTGAAACAAATGAGGTACATTTGATTTTAAGAGCCAGTGTCACTGTACACATTTTTGTAAACCTATGAAACTCTGAATGGTCTCCTTTTCTTGTTTTCAGATTAACTTCCTATTCTGGGGCTGTAGGCCAGAGGTTCAAACTAGCCAGATGTGAACAAGATGTATAGAATTTGAATCCCCTCAGCCTTCAGGGTGGGGGGCAGCGCCTGGGCAACCAGAGCATCCCTGCCTGTCATCTGAAGTTGTGTCTCTTCCATTCATCCCAGTGTGGCCACAGATACCACCACTTTCTGTGTGTCATCAGGTCACACAGCTTGGATAATGCTACTTGCAGGCCTGTTCTTTGGATCTGGCCTTTCCATCCTTGCTCCATGCAGAAGTGTAAATGCTATCTCTTTCTTTTTCTTAAATTGGCTCAAGGCCTACTGCCTTTGGCATTGGGAGATTTTCCTGGCAGACCTGATGACCTGGGCTCTGCTCATGGCACACCTGGACTGTGTCTTGACTCAGTTTTATAGCTTGACATCCCTTTCAATGCCCTATCTTCAGTTCTGTTATATTCTTCCAGCTCTGCTCTCCCTTTCCTTTTCACAAAGGGTCTTACAGATGGGAGCTCAACACCTCTTTTCCAGGTCAGCCTGTCACTGAGGCTGCAGCAGCTGCACCCTTGGTTCCTTGTAGTTTTGTGCTTTGGCAACAGTGAGCAACCTGGCCTGGCCCAAAGATGCTGTCTCCTTCCCTGCCCCTGCCCACCACACCCCTCCCCAGCCCTCCCTTACAAATGCAGGTGTAGAAGTCCAGGGTAATAATCTGCAGGGGTGGGGGGGTAGTATTACTAATAGTGTTCATTAATATTTCCCCTTTATCCTTTTCCTATTTATCTTAGAATTTCTATTACTCTTTGGGCTAAGAAAAGACAAAGGTTATAATTGAGCTGAAAAGTATTTCTTCATTTTTTTTTTCAGATGAGAATTCTCCAGCCAACTTCTGGGATTCTAAAAACAGGGGTGTGACTGGCACACAAAAAGGGCAGATTGTGTGGAGAATTGAGCCTGGACCCTATTTCATGGAACGTGAGTAACCGAGTATGATGTGCAAATTTGTTACTCACATTGTGTAAATGTGCGGAGATCTGTGGGGCCTCTTCTGAGTGGTATTTAAATTTTTTCAGCTCTGATTGATTTATGCCGTATAACCTCAAACTGGAAAATATATTGTTTCAGAAAATGCTCATTAGAGAATGTTCACATATTTTGAAAAAAGTGTGTGTGATGCACATGTATCATGTGAGTGTATGATACATAAACTGTGTGTGGCTATTTTAATGCTTCACACATTTTATGTGTTGTTGTATCTACATTTGTCATTAATATTTAATTACTAATATTTATTTTAGGGAGCAGAGAGAATAGTTCAAGATTTAAGTTAAATTTAAGAATTTAATTGAAAAATTTTATTCACTAACTTCACTATTATTTTTCCCAGTAGCAGAATAACTTTTGCTTTTGGGTCCTGGTTTTTACAAGTGTAGATAAGTCAGTCTGGGACTCCTGTAGAAGCCAATTTACTAGGAATCAGAAATTGGCTGCAGGTAATCCAGACATCACCCAGTTATCTGATGTTACAAATTCTTTTATACAGTACGTGGTTCGCAGAAATATCTCATCTCTTTTTATTTTGGATGAAGGGGAGTATTTATATTCAACACTAATATTGAGAATATAGTAAATAATGTAGTTTTTGGACTATAAAATGCGCCCTGCCCCCCAATTTGGGAGGAATAATGGTTGTTAATGCTGCTGTTGAGTTCTGTTTACATTTACATCTGTGAAATATCATGTTATGTTATTAAATATTTTACCACGTTTTTTTGCTTCAATTTTTTTTTCCTATTTCCCTCCTCTAAAACCTGGGTGTATCTTATGGTCCAAAAAATATGGTACATTTTTGTCAAGTAGCTAGAAGCGTGAATAAATAAATGATTTACTGGTTGGTCCAGGTTAACTTCCACATTTACAGAATATTTCTTTCATGTAGAAATTTTCTGACATATTTATCTCTGTATAAGAATTAAGTTTTCTATATACAAGGGATTTAATGTTAGAGTGTGTGTAGATGCTAGTTACATGGATCATACTTATTACAGCTTAAAATATAAAATAAGGTTTTGATTAAATAGCAACCTGATGTAAGCATATTATTATTAAAGCATATAGAACTTCTGTAATATAAAAAGTTATTTGAAAGATTAACATCTATTACTTTGGATTGCCATTAAAGGCATCAGATTATTTCTTCCTCATTTTTACTGGTAGGTCAGCATTCTGGAGCTTTCTCTAATCCCCCTAAGGAATGTCTTCTTTTCAGTTCAGTTTCTGGCCAACTTGTCTCTTTAAACTCTAAATGGAATGCAGATTTTAAGGGAAAATGCTCATGATATCAGTGAGGGGGTGGGGGTGGGAGAGGCAGAGACTGACAGAACAATCCCAACTCATAGCGTGGTGTGTAGGAAAAAAGTCTGGAAGGATATTTGCCAAAATGGAAGCGGGGTTGTTTCCGTGAGGTGAGATTCTGGGTGATTCGTTTTTCTTGCCTATTCCTACTTTACTTTACCACATTGGCCCAGCTGGCATTACTATCTAAGTAATCAGAGAAATGAGTGATGAAAGGACATGGGGAAACGGAAGGGGAATCACCACGCACACTCTCATTGTGATTCCTCCTTTGAAAGGGTCCCAGGGTTTAGCTGAGAAATACTGCCAACTGAACTTCAGGGGAAAGGGTAAAACTTATCTGCTCCCAAATGCTGAAAACTGCTAGGAATGATTGCCCCTTGAGGGAGTGTGCAGGTTCACATTATGGCCTCATGTGAACACCTGGGAAGAAGTCAGTATGGCGTGCTGCTCCAGTTTGGAACACTGTGTGTGGGGGTGGGGAACCCATTTACAGAGCACCTCATTTTCTGTGATTGATTTTCTCTCTCCCTTCTCCCTTCAGAAGTGTTAGAGGTTCCTGATGCCCTGGCTGAGTAGGGTATAGTAAATATTTCCATCTCAACAAAGATTTTTCTTTACCCCTCACTTTAGTATTTAATAGAGATGGACTTGACATTGAAGGTAGGAATTGGAAATGAAGAGTGGGGTTTCTTTTCCTTTTTCTCCTCTAATTTAGTATTTCCACCTCAATTCTTCCTACACAAAGTTGAGGGTATTGTGCTGTATGAGTGTATAACTGGAAATATTCAATAATGTATTTTTTAAGGACTGAGAAAAGTTGCATAAGTTAATGTCCTGCACAGTTACAGGAATTACAGACTGGTTTGGCTTTATAAGCTTATCTTCGTTAATCAGGTGAGGCTTCCCCCAACACACATCTCCATCCTTTCAACATCCATTCAATGTAAAAACCTCAGCTGATGTTGACATCACTGCTTAGAAGTATGGTTCATGTCTTTCAGACATTTTTTACCCCATGTCTGAGGAGAGCAGACCTAAGGGGACTTCATAGCATAATGAAGTTTTGCTTGAATTTCCGAGCTCATCGTGTGTAACTTAAAAAATCAGGGTGTGGGGGTTGCTGGATACGTTAGACGGCGTCTGTATTTTCCACCTCTGATCTTGAAAACTTATGACATTTAAAAACATTTGCTTTCATTTTCAGACAGAAAGTTTATCTTTAGCTCATTAGAAGTCCAGGCAAAGTAAAATTCTCTGAAAATTGACCTACATTCATGGATAAACCTAGATTTGAGCACTAAGCTATTTCTGAATGTAGAGATGGCTTCAGTTTGTGTGGATAAACCCCTAAAGGAGGCAGGCAGCCCAGACTCATGTTATTACAGGGCCTGCTTGCATGAATTTGAAGGATAAAGATTGGTTTAATTTGGAGTAGACGACCTTCCTAGACATTGGAGAGGAGGATCACTTTCATCTGCACTTGTCATAAGACTGTCAGATGGTCCTCAGATGGGCTGATGCTCGCAGAAACTGAATTGGTCATCTGTGCATTCTTTAGTTTCAAAAGTTGTCTTGGCATGACAGGATATCTATTTCTATAGACTATAGTCATTCATTCATTCATTCATTCATTCATTCATTCATTCAGGCCTACTTTCTCTCTTTCTTTCATTCTCCCTATTGGTTTTGTCCATCTCTGTGTGGAGAATCCATTCTTGAGTAGATAGGATCATTCATTGCTCCTTAGTCCATATCTTCCATCTCCCCTGCCCATGAACACAGCTGGCCCTGTGAGCAGTGAGCTTCTCCCTTACCTGCTGCTCAGTCATCATTCCTGCATTTGCTTTTAGTCGTCCTTGTATCTGTTCCTCTTGCAGTTAGAGGTTAAAATTGTAGCTAAAATAGAAGCACAGCCTCACGTTCCCCTTTCAACCCTTTTGAGTATTCTTTCCAGTAACCTCTTCTCGTAGCTAAAATGTTGAAGAACATCATTCAAAATGCTACTTCTCTTTTACTTAGAGGGGATGTTGTTTAATTACACTTTTTAAAAAATCTTGACTTATCTCCTAAAACACTAAATAATCTTTGAAATGAAAGCTGCCACTCAGCATGGAACAGTCCTGTATTTTAGGGGCAGGGATCTTTGCTGGTATCCTGCTGAGGGAGTGGTTGGTTTCAGTCCAGGTGCAGACAGCTGTCCTGTCTTTCTCTCTCTCGTGACCAGCCTGTGCGTTTGTTTTGGTAGTGGGTGATCTGCGTAAAGCCCTCTGCTTTGCACCTAGCCGTAAGCCTGATGGAGCTGTGAGCCCTGCAGTGTTCTGGGTGATAGGTCTGCCTACAAAATCTGCTTTGTGCAATTCAGAGTAAATTTATCTTACAGTTTTCGAGATTCTAATGTATCACCAGAATTAGAGATTTTTGTTATAACAAGGAATAAAATAACACCCTAACAGGTCAGCTAGCAAAGTTGGCCTGGCTATCAACATCCTACAAATAAAAATAAGCAGTCACTTTTTTTTTGTCTTATAGTCTGTTGCCTTGCTGACTGTTTAGAGGAGATAGCATCCTACCTTGAGCTTGGGAAGATGTCTTATGAAAGTGCACTTGTCCTTACTGAGAAATGAGCTGCTCACTTGCTCACCATCGATTCGATCTTTGAGGTACTGCTGCAGGGAGAGTCAGACTGCTGGTCGCTGGCATTTAGAGGGTGACACTAATGAGCTCGTGCCTGCAGAATTCAATATGTCACCGAGCTTGTTCTGGGATAGTCCTCGTGTACTTTGCTTAGCTTTGTTCTTGCAGAATGCATGCTGTTGGTCTTGGAAGAAAGCAAGTGGGAGAGTAAGGTTTGCCTAGATCTGTATAGCTATTACTATTTCAGTAATAATCGCAAATCTGTGCTGGTGTTCAGGAAGGTCATTTACGGCTGTTCCCAGAGAAGTGAAGTAATGATAAAGCTAGAGTTCCCTCGAGCGTCATCTTGCCATTCCTCAAAGCCAGCGTGCTCTTTCTGTTTCCCCACCTTGGCCACTCCTGTCTCCTAGCCTTCTCTGCCCCCGCTTTTCTCATCTGTAGACTTGAGTCCTGACCTGTTTGTTCTGGGAGCCTTTCTCACTCCGCTGTGCCCTCACTACTCTTCTGCGTGGTCTCCACAGTCTTCTACTTGGCAGCTTTCCTTTTCGCTGCTTGTCTTCTGTCTTTTGTCAGGCCTGTGCTTGTCACCCCAACAGCTACTCTGTAAATCACCTGCTAAACCAGAAACCTTTCGCTGATTCTCTTGAGTGCCTCGTGTAAAGCTGGGCCTGCGTTGTATTGGGCCCATGGTAAAAATCTTTCACTTGGCAGTGCCGACTACATTTTGAATCACCACTTAGTGATCATAATGGGAAGACTTGGTATTTTACCTCATGACAGACTTTGTTTTTAGTATTTCACCATGGATAGGAAACATGCAATAATATAAATCCCTGAAGGAGGGTTTTTCTTTAATCATTATATTTTTTCTCTTAAAACAAGTGAACTGAGTACTCTGTAGGAGTTGATTCGATGCAGTCAGGAGAGTCCATGGAAGGTGAGCTTCCTTGGGAAAACACATGTAGTACCCCATTTGGGTAATCCAGGTGACTCAGTTGGGGAGGTCCGCTCCTGTAGGCTGCCACTGTCCCTGGGGCCTGCCTGTCAGTATCATTGCCTATATTGAATGACACCTTGGGGAAAAAGGCATTTGCATGACACTTCAGTGACTCAGGTGCTCTGTATACAGAGAAATTCCAGTGTCTGTGTGACTTAGCTTTGACACATTCTGACTCTATGGTCTTTGATATTATAGTTACTTTCCAAAATCAATAAATGGCATTTGTATCACTCTTTACCAAGTTCAAGTTATATTATATATAATTTGAACTTGATATATAATATCTATAAATACACACATACTTGTGAATATATATCTACATCTGTATCTGTATTTGTCTGTGTCTGTTCCATCCATCTATTCGCATACTGGTATATATGAGAGGTCTGTCTGGAAACGGTCCAGCCATTATTACTGTAATGAGGCCAGTTTGCATGACACCGAGGTAACCTGGCAGCCAAGGAGAGCGGACTGGATTGCACATGTGTGAACAATGATGACTTCACTGTGCTAGTCAGTGGGGGTGGTAGACACCATTGAGTGAGCAGGTGTACTGTGTGACTGTCGTATTCAAAATGACTGAGTGAGTAGAGCAACGAATCGCATCAAATTTTGCGTTAAGCTTGAGCATTCTTCCATGGAAACTATTTGTGTGATTCAGGAGGCTTTCAGGAATGATACAATGAGTGCAGCACAAATAAAAGTGTGGCACAAATGCTTCAAAGATGGTTGAGAATCTGTTGAAAGTGATCCACGTTCTGGAAGGCCTGCAAACAAGTAGAGCACGTGATAATGTTGAACATTTACAGGCTGCAATCAACAAAGATTGGCAGCTGACACAGAACTAGAAGCTGATCTGGGAGTTCCAAAAACTACTGTGTCTGAGATTTTGACGCAGGCTCTTGGCATGAAATATGCTATGGCAAAATTCCTTCCGCTACTAGAGCAGAAGGAACATCATTCTATAGTTGCTAATGACTTGATTCAGACCACTACCAGGGAAGTAGATTTCCTCAAGAAAGCCAGGACTTTGAAGGGGACTGAGGTGTCATTGTCTTTTGTACAATGTTTCTTGTATCTTCTTCAATAAAGGTCTCTATTTTTCATGGTACATGGCTGAATACTTTCTGGACAGACCCCTATATACCAGTGGTTACTAAATTTGATCCCTATGCAGTAGCTGTGTGCAGATTCCCAGGCCCTAGCACTGCATGGTCTACCACAGTATTTTTTCATGCTTGTTAAACTCTATTTCCGTGGACAGCTGCAGTCAGTCTATATTGTAGAGGTTAGGAGTGAAGGCTTTGATATCAGACAGATCGGTTTGAGTCCTGGCTCTGTCATTTCCTGTTTGTTTGACCTTTAGCACACCTTAGCACTTCATCTGCAACACGGGGACAGGGATGTCTGCCTCCCAAAGTTGATGTGAGGGTTAAATAACATGACCAGAGACATAGCACTATGTCTGATATGTTGTGGAGCATGTCAATAAATGGTAGCTGGTGTTATTATTATATCTACTACTTATATTTCAGCGTGTTTGTGCCTTATTTTTAATATATCTGACACTGTTGTTATGCAATTCCATAGACACATATGAAGTGGTATGATCAATCTGTTGCCTCTAACTGGAAAAGAAGGGACCATTCAAACGGTCATGAGTGGGATTTTCTGAGAGGTGGTGTGGCGAATTTCCTCAGCTGATTCCTGGATAACTTGTTTCAGTGTTTAAATTATTGTTTTTCTCCAATCACTTCGCAGCGGAGATAAAAATCTGTTTTAAGTACTACCACGGCATCAGTGGAGCCCTGAGAGCCACCACCCCCTGCATCACCGTGAAGAACCCCGCTGTGATGGTGAGTGCCCCTTGTTGCCAGCTTCCTCCTGCGGCCCCCGGGGCCTTGCTTCTATTTTTGTATGCCTGGCTCTGGCAGGGTTATGGGGAACAATGGAAAAGGAAACACAGGACAGCGTGGGCTCCGTTTAGTAAAGGAAATTACTTGCAGGCTGGTTTACCTGCATCCACAATACTAGTCAGTGGAAAAATACGATTTGATTTATAACAATTCTATATAGCCAGCTCTTCATGAAGCAAATTAGTGAATGCCCCACCACGGAAGTGTTTTCTAGCTTAATTTGGGTGACAGGGTGGTAGCGAATGATGGCTTGCATCTTGTGTGAACTTAATTTACAGGAGCTCAGTGAGTAAAAGGGAGAACAATAATGATTTAAATAGTGCGTGAGTCTACCTGTCAGTCATCGAACTTTCATTCCAAAGAGAGTGGGAGCTGGGGACCACGAATGTGCTTCTCCCCAGGAGGTCTCAGTGCTGTGTCCCTCTGTGTGCCGAGTTGGGGTCTGGTGCCTAAAGATGCATACATATTTTTGGTAAAGCATGGCCATTCAGTGAAGGCCAAACTCTTCACCAGCCCCTCCACTGAAGGAAGAGAGGTTTAGTTTAGTTTTGGAGGACATTGGTTTTGTGGGACTTTTAAAGGAAAGTGTGTCCGTTTCCAACATGGTACTTTCCAAAGGATTACTTTTCACAATTTTTTTATTTATTTTTTCACTCCATCAACTAACTTTAGAATCTAACAGCTTTACAAGATGCCATCCATTGTACACAGATAATGGGACTCTATACAGTTTGGGTAAATTCTGAGAGTGTAAGATATATAAATTATTTCAGTTTTTATAAATTATTAGTAAAAATCTGGTCATAAAAGCATAGAAGGAAAATATTGACTCCTATAATAATAGAATCTTGATAACATTGTATGTGTGTGTAGATTTACAGATGCATGCATTTTTGGATATAGGCAAGGGGCCAGGTTGACTCCCTGAAGTTCAGAAAGTAATCTTGCAGATGGCATTTTGCAATTAATTGTCCAGACCCACCACTCCCGTATCAACCAGTTTTTCCCTTTATCCATTCATTCAAACGAATATTCATTGGGTGCCAGCTAAGTGCTAGGCATTGTGCTCACCATTAGGGATGAAATGATAACCAAATCATAGTCTTTGTTCTCATTGGTCTTCTGGGGAAGGAGAGATGTCAATTAAATTATATTTATTTGAGCCATAATTACTATGAGGGGGTGTAAAATGGGGCTATGAAAGCATATAGTAGTAGGATTTATCCTGATCAGAAGGGTGTTGGAAGGCTTTCCTGAAGAAGGTGTGATTGCAGGGCAATCTGAAGGATGAATAGGACTTGCTTAGGTGAAGAGAGACAAGGAAGAGCATTTTAGGTAGAGGGAACAGTATGTGCAAAATCTAAGCACTCTGCTCACATTTGAGTTATATTTGAGTTCTCACTGTAGTGAACATAGTATAGGATATTAAAAAATAACCCACATTTATTGTATAAGACTTGGAAGTTCACAAGGAGAAAAACAATTGTTGACTACAAAATGTGCCACGTCACATAGTAAGCATTGGAACATGCTTTAATTAATATTTTAAAAAGAAAAATTACAAAACTAGAAGTGTGGAGCTGTTTGTAATAAAAACCCTTTGAAAAATTAACTGTGTGTGAAATTAGACAAGAGCTTTCAAACATGATTTTCTGAATTCTGATTTTTTTTTTAGACTTGAGCAAATTCAATGATCAAATATCATTGAAGGCAGTGGGATTTTATAGCCTGGTGAACATTGATCTCATTCAACTGATTTTTACATTGGGATTATTCTTTCAAATCCTGCAGATAGTTTAGAGATAATTAATTCGGTTCAGACAGGTTTTAGAGTACCTTCAATCCTCTCTGATACAGCACTCGCGGTCAGAATAGACTGTTGTAGTTCAAAGGGTGTCTAATGGGACTGTCTGGTGGTCCACAGATTTCCGACCAAGCTTGAGATGCTTGGGTCTGCATCCAAAACTGAGAAACTGTGCCACATGAACACCTCACTGTGAGGGTGAGCGCTGTATTTGTACCACAGCGTGATGTTCATCCAGACCTACGGCCTGTGTTTAGTTATTGAGGCTGATTAACTGCACTGATATTCACAAAGCCTATTTAGTGTGCTTATTCCAGGACCAGTTGCAAAGAGTAGTCCCGGAAGGAGTAACTGAGAAACTCTATAGGGAAGGAAGTGAGCAGACATCTTAACCTACTTTTGCACGTATCCTTTTGCAGTGACTCAAGGAGAAGAAAAAGTTGTGTCTTTTCTGTTGTTGGTACTTTGACGTCATTGTCGTTCATCCAGAGTACACGGTGATATGTATCTCAGACACTTGGAACAGGAAATCCTTTGGCTCCAGGGACAGATAAAGCCCTCCATCACTCACTACCATGTATTGTTTCAACACTTGGTTGACAGTGTTGCTTCTGGGTTTTCCTGGAATGAATCTAGGGAGTGAGTTTATTTAAAAACCTCTCTCCAAACAGCGAGTGCAGTTGTGTTTATTATCACCGATATCCCTATATCTAGGGGTAGTGTTTGATCTTTCCTGGCTTTATTGTCATCAGTGATGAAACTGAATTCTTTGAGTACTGTTTCAGATGAGCATTTTGCACAGTTGTAGTAAAGGACACTGTCCGTAACTTCTGTGAAAACGGTTTTACATTAGCCTTTTGCCAGACAGTGAATTACATTTTAAAACCAAGAATTAAAGGGCATTTTCTTTTGTTTCTATAATACCTTACAATATTTTAAATAGATTTTAAGTCAACCTATTTAAGATTTATTTTAAAAAGACTATGAATCTTTACAGTCTTGTTTAACTCACTTTGCATGAGTAACCCTTAGCAGGAAGGGACATCCCATCTTTGGGGGCAGCGCAACTCACAGGGCCCTATGGTCCATTTGAGGGAGGCCATGGTGTATCAATCAGCTCTCTGGCTCTGGAGGGACAGGGTGCTGAGTGTCTCAGAGGTAGTGTGTACTGCCTTGCTGTCCACCACTCTGCAGAGTAGTCCAGGGTTGTATGTGCTGAAAGCAGGAGGAGATAGTGACAGCGATCAGCTGTCTGGCCAGTTTGCTGTTGTCCCTGCTCTGGTTAACCTGGGGGTGATGAGTCAAAGGGGTGGGACGTACTATGATAATCGGTAGGTAATTGTTGGGAGCCAACCCAGTGTCATCCGGGAGTTGGTTTTATGGACGAAATGACAAAGACACCTGGATGGGACCCTAGTATATTGCAAATGACTAGGGAAACAGTCAGGAAGCAGTTAAGTGTCACGCAAATGAGTTTTGAGTAAGTTGCAGGAAATAGAGAAGGAAGTAGAAGTTTATATTTAAAAGTTTGAATGGAACTTATTTTGAAATTTTTCAGCTTTTCATGAATTAGTGAAAGTTTTATTTCTTGGTGGCATATGATTTTTACAGGGGTGTGAGGAGTGCCACACAGATACAGTGAAAGGGTCTAATCTAAATTTTAGGGTTAAAATGCGGTTTCTATTTCCTGACTATTCAAAATATATTCTGCCTTCCATTCTATCTCTTACAGTATTGTGTATTTTTTTTAGACAACCATGAAACTCTTTTTTCCTAGTTTGCCATAAACCGAGCACTAATTGTACATAAATTGAGAGAAAGGCTAAATCTGCTGTGTGGTCGATAAGTGACTGGTTTCAATGAGATATGTTTTACTCTGAAGCTTGTAGGAAAAGCTTCACAATACAGTAATTGGTATAATAGCATTGTGAATTATTATTACAGCTAATTATAATAGCATGTGCCAGGTACCTGCAGCCCCTGGAGGGTGATGTGACATCCACATGGACACTCAGAAATGTTTGGCAAGGGAGGGCAATTCTACATATATATGAATGAGTCTGGGAAAAATCACCTGTTTAGTTTATTCCAGGTTTTTCTAACAAATCTGAAGGAATTTGATGTTTGAATTTTTTTTTGCTTAAGGAATGTTTTAATTCATTTCATTTAATATAAGTACATTTACTATGTATCAACTATATTCTTTTCAAAGAACTAAAAGGACATAAAATAAGTTGATTCATATCCCAGAGAATTTAGAAGCTCATATTGGTTTGGGCAAGTATTAAGGTATGAAACTTAGGTATGATCCTTTCTGTCATCTCTGAAAATCTGCATTTGTGTCTCAATTCCAAGATTTGTAGCATATGAAAAGCCATAAACTAGGTACATGTTTGGCACAAAATCATCGTATTTGTAAACACATGTGATTCTCTAGGAAGGCCGAGTGGTATGATACTCCCGTGAAGCTTCAGATAACATGCTTTTCGTCTGCAGATGGGGGCAGAAGGCATGGAAGGAGGCGCCGTGGGGACTCAGCATTCTCGGAAACTCGTTAGCTTCACGTTGTCCGGTAAGGCTGTCTCTACTTAAGTGTGACGTCCAGTTTGAAAGTGTGCTGTTTTACAGACACGAAAGTCACTTCTTTCTGCAGATTCTCACATATGATATGTGAACTAGTTATTTATTTATTTTGGATGTAATACTCCTGAAACTCGAGTATACCTTGAATTAGGTAATTGATAGAAACTCAAAAGTTATTTCTTCCACCAAGTTTTCTGCTGGTAAAAAGATTGTAATTATGTATAGTTACTTTAAAAAATGTAGTGTGTCAACCCCATGCTAGGACTTTGGTTGTTAAAACTTGGTTGTGCTTACCTCGCCTGGAGAAGGGAAAAATGTGGGGACTTGGGGGGAAGTCAAGGGATTCTCCTGTTTCTATGGAGAAATCTGCATGAAATTGGAAAATGTATAAGACAATTTTTTTATTTTCTGGTTACTAAAATATTCTAATTGCTTGTATGTTTATCATAAGATGAAAGCAGTGGTTGTGAGTTGGAACTCATTTGTGATTTATAAGACTTATTTAGTTGAAAAGAAAAAGGACTCATAGATGTTGACAACAGTGTGGTGATTGCGAGGGGGAGGGAGGTGTGAGGGGACTAAATGGTAATGGAAAAAATACAATGAAGATTAAAAATAAAATAAATAGCACCATGCTATTATAATTTGGAAACAAAAGGTTTATATAGTTGAAACCAGCACTTAGCCTTGGTGGTTCAGCTGGTTGGAGCATTGTCCTATAAACCACAAGTTTGAGGGTTCGTTTCCTGATCAGGGCACATGCCTCGGTGGCGGGTTTGATTCCTGATCCCCGGTGCAGGTCCAGGTGCGTACCACCCCTGGTGGGGACGTGTGTAGGAGGCAACCAGTCCATGCTTCTCTCTCACATCGATGTTTTGCTCTCTCTCATCCTCTTTCTCTAAAAGCAATGAAAAAATGTCCTCAGGTGAAGATGAAGAAAGAAAGAAACTAGCAATTAAAAAAGGGATAGAAAAAAGTCAGTTTACCACCAAAGGGAAATAGATTTTCATAGAACATCAGTTTATACAAACTGAAAAATTTCACACAAGAAAATATACACACTTTTGTATGTGTAGACTGAGTTTTAATGTAAAATGTTATTTCATATTTAGGTCACTATCAAAAAAGTTTGAAAGCCACTAATTTTTAAAAAATTAATTGGCAGTCATAAAGTCAAGAATATGCTAAGAAAATCAGTATTTGGAATGGACTTTTAAAACAGACAACTATACTATTAATGCATATGAAATAAAATCTAACAGATGTCCGTTGCTGTAAGATGTTTTGTTTTTGTTCTTCCATCCGTATACTGCTGCTGAAATTTAAATTAGGTTCACTTTCTTGGGTGCAAAAAAAAATATGAATGAAAGTAGATATTCCCAGAGTGAGCGTCAGAAGCCTGATCTTGAGAACAGATATTGCGTGATGCACACTCATCGCACATGACAGAGGGGCCTGGTCAGTAGTTCTTTGCTGGCCCACGGCCTGCTGAGCATCCGTGTCTATTCTCCCATGCTCCTCCTCCTCCCTGCAGGAGGTTACTTACTATGAAAGCCTTTGTTGTTTTTGTTTTCTAGCAAATCTCAGAGATTGTAAACTCGTGACTTATGGCTCAAATTTGGCCAAGAAATATGTTTTGGTAGGAACCCTCGGGGTTTAAAAAATATCTAGGTTTTAGAAGGGCCCTTAGCAGTGCCACTGCCTGTGACACTCCCCTAACCCATTGTCTGTCTGTCTCTTGCAAACATTTTAGTTGGCTGCCTGCACTTTAGACCTGCACAGGCCTAAGGGACTGCAGGTGCAGAAATGCTTTCTTATAAGCAGGGAACTCCTAGCCAGCCCACATGGCCCAGGAAATTTAGTTTGACCATACCATGGTTCTTTCAGTTTAGAGGCGTTGCCTTATACTTCCAAGGGATCAGTATCATTCTAAATATGATACACACATACTGATTTTGACTTCAGAGGGGTGTTAATGAACTCACACTGGGAGAATGGCCACCTAGAAGATGAAAATCTCAGGATGTTTTCCCGAAAAGTAGGACATAAGCTTTGGGGCACAGTCAAATGTTTCTTCTTTAAATACTTCTTTGAACTCTCGTCTCAATCCACATGGCGGCCGGCTAAAAGTAGACCTTGTTTCCTGCCTTATAGTCAGACGTTTGCAAATATTATACAAAACGGCTAAAATGATAGAATATGAAAACAATTCTATAATGCAGGTTCTAAAATATTAATCTAGTTGTACTGGCCGTGAGTGATAATGTTTATCCAAGAGCTCTGCTCCTGATCATCTGTGGATAAGCAGGGGCACAAATCACTGAACTCTACAGCAGAAACAAAAACCGTGTTTGCATTAATCCCTTAAACCTCTTCTCCAAATAAAACTTCAGACCACAATATTTAGCATGTCATTCTTTTGTGACTTTGAGTCTTTCACTGGTCTATTAGGTGATGTGGATATTTATGGGCAATAAAAGAAAAGAGCAGAAATGAGAAGGCTAAAGGGAACTGAATGATGAGACTACACGTAATGGGTAGTTTATTGCATTTCTTAATGAAGACTTATTTGTGCAGTGTCCCTAGTGGAAAAGTTTGGTATGAGGGTTAACAGTGACTTCTTTCATTACAATGCTTAATCTTCTGATGGAATTCTTTGTGTTCAAAGGAATGTTTTGCATGAATAATTTAGCTCAGTCAGACTTTGTGGAAGCCATTTCTGTACATGTTATTCCTCATTTGCTGCAAAGAAACCCCTTGTTTAGAAGTAGATTTAATATCTAAAGAATATCATTCTTCTGTGCTTGAATGTGAAGTGAGCATAATCAAGAAAGTTAAGAAAATAAATATGTAAATTGCATTTTTCTCTCAAGGAGTTTTATGTTAAATAAAGCCAAGTAAAAACATGTAGCATTATTAAATTGATAATAAAATGCAAATGCATTAGGAAATGCCAGGGATGGGAACTAAAGGCTAATGAGATTACAGCAGTTTCTCTGAAGTGCCTGTCTAATTATTTACTTGTCTTTCCCTCTCCCACCAGTTTTCAGATCAAAGATTTTGCTCTGTTTCATGCGGTGTTCTTAGCATAATGTGCTCTTGGCTGAATTTTTTAATCTTCACCAACATATCAGACTGCCTCCCTCTCCTGCCAGTTGTGCATCATGAGACACTCCTGGTCTGTTTTCATTACACAGATATCTAGGCCACAAGTAGTTCTTGTCGGCCTAGATGAGGAGGCGAACCTCCTTCCAGGGAGCAGTCCCTGGAGATTATGGTTCTATGGGCAACCCCAGGCCAGTTCTGTCCTTCTAAAAAGACTTGGTGTATCGTAAATGAGATTAAGTAGGATGACCCTGCTGACCTCCTATAATTTAGGGTCACTCTTCAGGGTCTCCTCCTCAGCTGATCTGGATAATCCAAAGGTCTTTGAAGGTTCATAGGCCACCTGCAGAATTTGTCTGAATCAGTGGTCAGGGCCTCCCTAGGCTGAACACAACTGCATAGTTATGGAAATTGTCTATTTTTCCAGAAGCTTTCAAAAGCACTTAGCACTCAGGCCGACCTTATTCAAACTGATATTCTCAGAAAAGTGTTAGGGACTCAGTCAAGCCAGCTTTATTTCCCAACATTTTTATATCCCTTAGCTCAGCCATTGAAAAAAAAAAGTCAGTCTCTCCACTAATCAGACTTCAGCCAGAACGTTTAGCAGCTCATAGTGTGAAATAATAGCTGGTGAGTCTAAGATGAGTTATAGGACATTCATCAAATGTTTAAGTTAATTAGGCTATTGAAAACGTAGCCTCACAACTATGTAATACAGCAGGTAGCATTCAGATTTCGGAAACATCTCTGGTCCCTGTTTCTTCCTAATATTCATAGCCCTTGTGGAATAGATGTGGCACTTTAAATGGGGTGTAACTGGATGTGTGCTCTGAAGTGTCATCCCCAGTTAAACTTGGGTCAGTGTATTTCATGTATGTATGTAGAAGATTACTTTTTCTCCCATGAAGGAAACTGTTGGGTTTTTAAAAAATAAATTTTGACTAAGGATTTCTCTCAAGATACTGTTTGAAATGCTGGTTGCCAAACCATGTACGTGTTAGAATCAAAATGGTTCCCAAGTGTGTGTAGGTGTGTAAGATGTAAACATTGGGTTTCCTTTTTACATCCTGTTAGGAAACCCCTCTGCTGGAATTAGTCATAACCCATTTGTCCTCACTTATATAACCAATTGTAGTGTGGAAAATTTTGTTAGTGTTTTACCAAATAGCTTCTGTATGATTATTTAAGAACAAATTGTTATGGAACTGCTTGTCCTTCCATCCCTTCTTTCTCTCCCTCCTTTTTGTCTTTCTCTCTCTTTAAAGATCTAAGAGCTGTTGGGCTAAAGAAAGGGATGTTCTTCAATCCGGACCCTTACCTTAAGATGTCCATTCAGCCCGGCAAGAAGAGCAGTTTCCCCACGTGTGCCCACCATGGGCAGGAGAGAAGGTCTACTATCATCAGTAACACCACTAATCCAATTTGGCACCGAGAGGTAAGGTGATCCTCAGAGGTCTTGTATTGGAGCTGAGTTTGGGTGTGGACAAGATGGTTGAGGTGTCTACAGGATCTCTTAGAAAGAGGGCACAGTGAGAATGAGGTACTCCCTTTCAGCCAGGGCTGGGTCTAGGATAAGGCACGTGAGCCACTCACCTCGGGTCCACAATTTCAAAGATGCTGAAAGATTCAAAAGTCAAACACAGGGTCTGGCAGAAATAAAGCCTGCTTGAGTGTGGTTGGTAGGATAACAATATGGGTGTAATAATTTATCGTTTTAATTTGAACATTTCACCTAAAATGTCATATGGTATGTTTGAGTATGATGTTGTTATGTTACAGAATTACATGCTTATGATTTTGAAATAAAAGATTTTGCAATAAGAAAGGAGCATTATTTGTGCCAGACCCCGTACATTAATGCAATATATATATATTTTTTTGTATGTTCTGCTGAAGTGAGCACATGCAAGATATTTTTTAGAAGGCAAAATCAATGCAAAAAAACCCCACCCAAGAACAAAGTATTAAATTTTGAAGTAAGGATGGGATCAGTAACAATGCCTTTCAGAGTCATATTGGACCTTGAGACAGAAGGAAAAATCTGTGATGATGATTCTGTTTTTATTTAAAATTTTGATATTTGTTCTAGCACATATTCAGTACAAATTAAAGGCCTGCAGGCTTTGGTAAATATTTTTGAATTTCTAGATTTCAGTAAATTAAATGAGCCATTCAAAGGGTTGTCAAATCTTGAGTGAGGCCAGATTGTGTTGATGGTACTTTAGACCCCCTCACAGCTGCACTATGCGACCAGTCACGTTAGGGCACCATGTCAGTGACATCAGGCAAAGGGTTTTCTCCTAGAACTATGGAGAGTCAAAGGGTGAACAAGGAGACATCGATTCTCATCTAGGGAGCAAAAGATGAGCTCTCCTGCCATTTCTTTAGGACCCAAGACACATATCAAATACTAGTTAGAGTGTTTATGGATAAACATTTATTGGTATAAATAATTAAAATAATTAAATCATTCCTTAAATATTTAATGACAATAACATGTTCTAATGATGTTGTAGAAATATTTCCCTGGAGAGGGAGACAGCTCAGGGACTCTAAAACCAATTGGAGAAAAGATACGGCTATTTGAGAACTTGCCAGCCCAGCAAGATATTTCTCCTGGGCAATTTTTATGGTTATTGAAATAGATAAATGCATGTTTTCTTATTACTGGTTTAAAAAACTAGTATATACTTAGTATCTCCAAATAGTAAATCACTTTTAAAAACATACCACCTAATTTAACACATTAGAAAACATTTATCTCCATAAGATCTGTAGAAGGCACAGAGTGGATATAGTAATGACACTAGCAATAACTTTGTTTCCCTCACATTTAATATTTACAAAATTCTTAACCACACTACCAATGTGTGCCTGATAAGGGGCGGTTGGGGTGGGAGGGAGGGTGTAAGGGATGAGATTATCATCTCTCTATTTTTATGATTAAGAAACTGAAGCTTGAAGTGTTAATATAGTTATTTAGAAGCAGAAGTAATGCTTAAACTCAGCTCTTTATTTTAAGCAAGTGCTTTTTTTCATTGAGCAGATTACTAAACTGCATGGCTCTTGGGAGAACTTTATAAAGACTCAATAAACTTCATGGTGCCTAAGTGTGGCGCTGGCTGGCACTAGTCCTGTCACCATGGTTTCCTGGGTACTGTCGGGGAAGATGCAAAGTGATTCTGGATAGATTCCTGAGATCGTTGTGTTAAAAAGAAAATTTTACCATTGTAAAGATAAAATGAAGCTAGTATATGCGAAAGATTTTCCAAATGAGGAAAGCTCTTTATATAATGATATTTTATATGGTTATTAATCTCCAATCTTATTTTCTGCAGTGATACTCTTAAACAAAGCAACAAAGCTTATCTTAACCTCATACTTTTATTTTTCTGTCCCAAAGGAAATGACCCTGTGTGCCTTTTAAATTAATTTCCACTTAAACATTGTTTTTATTTTCCTATTTACCAAGGAAGCCATATTATTGTGTAGATGTTTGTAAAACACTTTAACCACTAAGCGAAGGGGTGTTTTAACCTATATTGTACAACTTCTAAGTAACATGGGGTAAGGAATTAAAATTGCCATTAACCAAATGTGTTGGTTAATTCTAACCCGTTCTATAACAGGGTATTAAATGTCAAAAAATTCATATAAACATGGTGAGTACTAAAATTATATTGCGTGCAGGTTAATATTTGAAAGCATCTCCTAAAACTGTCGGACCAGGAGGGGTGGATGACTGAAGGGCTTCCTTTGCCATGCAGATCCTTAACGGCTGCTTCTTACTCGTGAATGTGGGTGATTACGAGTGAACCAAGGATTGACGACAGCTGCAGACATTTCTAGCAGCGCAGACTCTGTGTGTCATTAGGATTCGAGATACCATTTTCTGTCATATAAATGATATAATTTCATGTTTGCCTTTAAAAAATCAACCTGTTATCTGTTTTCAGAAATATTCCTTTTTTGCACTTCTCACTGATGTCTTAGAAATTGAAATTAAAGACAAATTTGCCAAGAGCCGTCCTATCATCAAGCGTTTCCTGGGGAAACTGACCATTCCGGTCCAGAGGCTGCTGGAGCGTCAGGCCATCGGGTAACCAGCCCTCGCGCGTTGGGGTGGGGTCTTTGGGGGATTAGTCTGTGCAGAAGCAGCTGAAATGATCCTCTTATTTGCAGCCCTCTGGCTTTTCTTACCCATAAGAAGTCATGACAGATTTCTTTTAAAAATGAAAATGTGTGTACAGTAAAACAGGTTGGACAAAAAACCACTTTAATTATGTACCAGTTTTTGTGGGTATCTGTCTTTTCCAAGATGTACCTACTGTTAGCATTTCGACATCCAGTATTGTAGTGCTCAATTGTTTTTGCTCTGAGTGCCTCTCACTAGACCAGAACCCTAGTGTGGGGGGACACTTCCCTTATCCTGGGTGACCCCATCAGAGAACCTGTGGTTCCCGGGAAACAATAACCGCCTTGTTTCAGGGCCATGTAAAACAAGATGTAAACTCTGAGGAGGTTTTATGGTACAACTTCTAGATCTATACATTCTCTCAGGCAACTAAAATTTACTTTTAATGTCTCTTCTCTGTCTGGGAGCCTTTTGTAAGTTGTGGAAAAAGTAGTTAAGAAATCATAACATGCCTCCATCCCTTATTATAAATGGTGTATTTATTTTTACATGGTAAGTACCAGAAAACTCAGTTACACTGGTGCTCTGAGGTGGCACTGAGAGGCGGAGCTTTGGGACCTTTCTCATTGTCAGAGAACATTAGAGCTTACGGTGGTGGTGGTGGTGGTGGTGGTGGTGGTGGTGGTGGTGGTGGTAGTAGGAGGAGGAGGGGAGGAGGAGCAGCAGCAACAGCAGTAGTAATAGCAGTCAATGGCGGCAGGATCAGTGATAACAGGATTAGTCGTTACAGTAGTTGTAGAGCAGTAGTAAATGGAAGAGGTGCTGAGAGCTTACTCTGTGTCAGGGGTTGAGTTCTTTACGCTCATTAGCTCATGTCATCTTCTCAGCAGCTCTGGGGGGTAAAGAATGGAATTATACTCATTTCAGACCTGAGGGGTTTGAGGCTAATCAGCAAGTGGCAGCGCTGGGATTGGAGTTCAGATCAGCCTGCTCTGGAACCTGGGCTTCTCCGTAACACCGTCAGGACTGGCAGGACAGGCAGGTCGCTCTAGCTGACTGCGGAAGGGTGCTCACCCGTATTCACTCTGCAGCTGATCAACTCTGGCGGCATGTCATAATTATTTTTCTCATCTGAAAAATAAAGCATTTAGATCAGATCATCTCTAAGACCCCTTAAAAATCTGCAACTATGAGATTCTAATGGATTCTACCTCTCTGGCCATCAGAGGCAATGGAGTTTGTGGGTGAGTCAGCCCACGTGAAGTATAAATATTATACTGAAATTCCAGCAGCCTGGCTTATCTGATCCAAGCCGGGAAATCCAATTATCTTTAAGCATAATAATTATTGCTTCTAGAGGAGATAATGTACTTTGGAAAGCTTTCAAAATATTTTTAGGATTTATGGAAAGTGAAAGATTACAGAAAGTGAGAATTAACTATGGGAATTGTAGCTGCCATTTAATTTATATAATGATATAATTTACATAATAAAAAGTGACACTTGGCAGAAGTGTCAATTTATGTATGCCAGTAAGAATGATCAAGGAAAAATAAAACTTTGTCAGTGTTTGAAATTGTTGTTGACTTGCAGGCTTTTTCATTTAATCCTTTAAAGAACTGGACACCCAGGGAACTGCCAGTGACTGTGCCCATGTGTACTGGAAAGAAGTCCAGCATGAGTTCATAAAATGTTACAGTTATGAGATATTTCTGTGTATGTACATGAAAAGCATTACCTGATACAGATACCTGGGGATTTACTTTATTAAGTAAGAATCATACATACTACATATCAGTAGATCAGATATTAGCATTGAAACATGTATTTCTGACCTGATTATTGTATTCCAACTAGTAATTGATATATCTTGAACAATGCTGGGTTTTCATTCTTATGTATTTGGTAGACTGAAAGTATCTGAAATAGCTGAGGTTTTCCAGGGTGCGGTTTTCCAGGGCAAGCTAAAACTCCTTACTAATCACCTGCTTTGAGAGCATTTGTTCGAGTCTGGCATTTTCCAGAGAGGCCTGCGTTCTGTCCAGAAGCACCTCACTTTCCCATGCTTTGTTAATTGCTCTGATGATGTCAGTGAGAAATGTTTTAGTCAGATAGCAAGAGTTCTTTGGCACTTATTCTTTAATTATATATCATAATAGTATATAATTTATTGTTCATAATAATGTATCACATCAAGAGGCAGGATGAGTCAGATGAGACTTGGTAAGAACAAGAAAGCAATTGAGCCCCCTGACAGGCACCCAGCACAGGACGAAACCCCTGACTCAGAGTCTCTCAGTACAGAGGATTTCCTGTATTTGTAGGCTCAGTAATTGAATTGAGTAACTTGTCAGTTTGGCTAATAAACAGTGCTAACACCTGTTAAAATTACTTTTTTCAAGTAAAGAGTCTCATTTGTTAATGAGTCTATTCAGCAAATGTGTGTATGGGTGTATGTGTGTGTGTACATAAAGAGTGTCTACTAAATGTTTAGCACTGTGTTTGTTGGGTATTGTGGATATTACAGTGAGCAAAACAGATGGATGCAGTTCTTCCCTTACAATTCCTACTCAACATTGATTTCCCAGCTAAAATTCATCACTTTGTAAGTCCTCATCATCAACACTTTCATTGGCCAGAGGAGAGGAGTCAATTTAGTTTTAACAAACACAGGAAGGTTTTATTATTCCAGGTCTGCATGTCCTAAGAGATGGGTGAGGAACCGCAATGCTGGAGCAGGTCCGTGTGATTTGCCGCTGGGTGCGGGCATTAGTGGGTGGAGACAGAGTCCCTGTGTCAGGCCCTGTGTATAAGTGCTGGGAAGACAGGGGTAAAGGCATCCCTGCTGTTAGGCAGATTGCAGCCATTATGTATATAACGTCATTTGAACACTCCGATGTAGAAGCATTTAGCATACCTGTAATGTCTTAATAGTTACAAATGCCTACATGTCCCTTCACAGAAAAAATTTTAAATACTATGTTAAGTAGAAAAAGCATTATGGTGGCAGTCACATTGAGGTGAGCCAGGAGTCAATATGTGTCATTAAGATGCATGTTACTAGAAGCAGTGAAGAGTCGCTGAGACTGTACATCAAATAAGACTGGTATGGTGACAGCAGGGCAGGGGCTTCCGTGTCAGATGAACCGCTGTTCTAATGCTGGTTCTGTTACTGCATAGCTGTCTGGCCTTGGGCAAGTCCCACACTTCCTGTGCCTCTAGGAAAGAGGGCTGGTGGTCCACCTCCCTCTGGCTTTGCTAGGAGGATTCAGAGCAATGATGCATGAAAATTCCATAGCAGAGTTTGAATGACACACAATAAACACTCCATTTAGGGAGACAAAAGTATTTTAAAAGCATCAATCCAGAAAAAATATTGTGGTGTTTCTAGGGAAGGAAAACAAAATGGTAAAGGATATAATTTTATTGTTTTATGAAATTCTTGCTATGAAGTCAAAGAAATTCGTAAGAACTGAACTGGGATTTTACATTAGCATGCATTCTTTTAAACGGATGACATCCATTTATAATTGAGGAGGTGGAGAAGCACAAATAATTATGAAGGTTAATACTAATCAGCTGACTAGAACCTCTGAACTCAACTCTGGTGCAAATAGGTAGAAGTATTATGTTCTTCTCCTGAAGTTGCCACGAGAGGGCAGTGTGAGAGCAGAGATGGGCGACTTGGTCCTCTGCCTGTGGTTATTGCCCTTAATTAAATGTAAATCAACTTCAGAATGAAAGTTGCTTGCATACAAAGAAGTGATGTGACTGCATTTGTCTTTGATAAATAAACACGGAAATGAAAAGATGGACAGCTTCATCCTTGAGGAGGCTGGTAGCAAGATCCGGGGGCCAAGGTGGGCAGAAAGTGGGCAGGCCCACTTGAGGTCCCCTTTGGCATGCCTCCAAGTGTGACAAGATGCACCACAAGGGCACATCTGGTTTCTCCAGCTGTCCCATCAGTATCACTCCCATGCCATCCTGAGAATGGGCGATGGCCAGGTGCTCCTACAGTGAGGGCTGACAGCTCCAGCCCCCATACTTTCCCGGTGAGGAAGGGGAGGCTCAGTGGCCCCTGCCCTTCACACCGCTGGAGCAGCCCCTGAGGCGTGGCTGTCCTCACGCTGCGCCCTCCTAACTCTCTGCCCCCCCTCCCCTCAGAATGAAGCAGCATGGTGCCCTCTGTGGCTGCATGTGACACACTCGCCTGGGTGGTCCTTTTAGAACCAGCTTCCTATTGTGCTCATTGTTAAGGAACCAGGCCCACTATATTTCACACCTGAGTCCCAAAGCACCCACAATTTTCAGCCTTTCACAGCTCCTTGATGACTTTCAAAATGTCCTTTCCCTGGTCACCCTTAGGAGCAAGAGAACAAATCAGCGCACTTTAAAAAATAACCCTGTGTTGCATCTTCTGCTTTTACTAATAATTTTTCTCCTGACAAGATTTCCTCTTATCTCTGGGTTTATGAATATTCACTTGTGTGAATGAATATTACATTGGACTGTAACATGCCTTTGAGCCTTTTCTTATGAGTCTGAAAGATTTAAGAGAAATATATGGGACTCGAGGGGTGGTCTGTGGGAAGAAGACGAAGGCGGACCCCAGTGTATAAGGATGAAAGAACCATTTCTCCTTTTGCAGTGATCAAATGCTCAGCTACAACCTTGGCAGGAGACTCCCCGCTGACCATGTGAGTGGGTACCTGCAGTTTAAAGTAGAGGTTACATCTTCTGTGCATGAAGGTGAGATACTGGCATGAATACATCCCTGTAGGAAAAACCTGTTAAATCGTACTCAGTTTTCAGCCTGCATTTGAATAGAATCGGATTTGTGTCCTGTTCTGAAAATAAAATAGCTATCCAGCGGTTACCTGCTGAAGTTGTTCAAGCAGTGATGAAAGCCTGTTTATCACAAATATCACTTAGGTTCATACCTGCACTTGGAAACTGGGCTGTGGAATTTCCAGCAGCAGTGAGCACACACACCTCATGTGAGAGAGTGATTGGCAGTGTGCTTGTTAGTAGTGAGCAGTTGGTGAGACTGGGAGGAAACTCAGGGTGAGGGGGGGTTGACTGAATTATTTCAACTGATGGTGGCAAAGGAATAATAGGATGTTCAAAGTTCATTTGTTATAATACTACTTCATTTTTGTAACTGCTGTTTTCTCCTTCAGATGCCTCTCCAGAAGCTGTTGGCACAATACTTGGGGTCAGTTCTGTGAACGGAGACCTTGGAAGCCCCTCTGATGAGGAGGACCTGCCAGGGGGCCACCATGACAGCCCAGTGTGTTCCAATGGGCCAGTTTCTGAGGACAGTGCCGATGGGACCCCCAAGCATTCTTTCAGGACTAGCTCTACTCTGGAAATAGACACAGAGGATTTAGCCTCTACTTCTTCAAGGACCTCCCCTTCCAGAGGACGTCAGGATTCACTCAATGATTATTTAGATGCTATTGAACACAATGGTCATTCCAGGCCGAGTGCAGCTACCTGCTCGGACAGGTCCATGGGAGCCTCTCCGAAACTAAGGAGTAGTTTTCCCACCGATACAAGACTCAATGCAATGCTTCATATTGACTCAGATGAAGAAGACCATGAGCTCCAGCAGGACCTGGGCTACCCATCTTCTTTGGAGGAGGAAGGAGGGTTAATAATGTTTAGCCGGGCATCAAGAACTGACGATGCAAGTCTGACGTCTCAGACAAAGCCAGAAGACAACCCTTTGGAGATTGAAGAAGCTTCCACAAATGATGCTGCTTCCTTGGAAGAGAAGCCGGAAAATCTTCCAGAACTTGCAGAGAGCTCTTCCCTCTCCGGTCCTGTCCCAGATGGAAGTGAAAATGGCCCAGAGTCTCAACCCAGTGCTGACCAGGGCAGCACGGAATTGTGTGGCTCTCAAGAGGTAGATCAGCCCGCAAGTGGGGCAGACACAGGGACCTCTGATGCATCAGGAGGAAGCCGGAGAGCCATCAGTGAGACTGAGTCCCTTGATCAGGCGTCTGAGCCTTCCCAGGTGTCCTCTGAAACAGAGCCCAGCGACCCTGCAAGGACAGAGAGTGTGAGCGAGGCCAGCACCAGGCCCGAGGGAGAAAGTGACCTGGAAGGCCCTGACAGCTCCTGCAACGAGAGCGTTACCACGCAGCTGTCCTCGGTAGAGACACGGTGCTCATCTCTTGAGAGTGCGCGGTTTCCCGAAACCCCAGCCTTTTCTTCTCAGGAGGAGGAAGATGCAGCCTGTGCAGCAGAACCCACCAGCAGTGGCCCGGCCGAAGGGTCACCAGATTCCATATGCACTCCTGGCTCTCTACCTGTGGTGCAGGTGCCCAGTGGAGAGGAGGAAGGACCAGGGGCAGAATCGGCCACTTTACCTGACCAGGATGAGGTCGGGGAGGTCTGGCAGCGGAGGGGCAGCCTAGAGGGGGCTGCCACTGCTTCTGCTGCTGCCAGTGCTGAGAGCCAGCCCCCAGAAGAGGGTGATGCGGGGGATACCCAGGGGGCTTGTGAAGGGGCCGCTGCCCAGGAGGAGGGCGCTACTGGAGGTAGGATGTAGAGGACAGCATGGCTCTTCGCTCAAGCATTCCTGTTCAAAGACAAGTCTTGTGGCTTTGTCCCTAATGTAAATTATACTGCAGGCTGACTATTATCTGAATTCTTCACCTTGGTGTCTTGGTGTTCAGTGGTTAGTTTTTACTTTTATTTTTCAATGGACCTTCTAATGCTGAGATAAGAGGCCTGTTGAGTAAGTCTTCAGACTAAAATAATGAATCTTAAGGCTCCACATCAGGAATACAGTGTGGGGACCTGCTGTCCCTAGGAAGGTGGCCTCTGGGGTGGAAGTGGGGGCAGGAGTGGCACCCCTGTCCACACAGGCCTGGAGGGCCCAGATGCCCAAGGGCAGAGGCACAGGAGAGACCTGCACATGTGCCTGCTGAAGCAAGGCATCCCGGGTTCCCAGGGCCGAAACCCCCTGGCCTGGGCAGTGGGAAAACAAGAACAAACTTACATAATGAATCACTAGTGGGACCTGGGTTTGTAGATACAAAAATCAAACAGACCAGCAGCTTCAACGTTAGTGTAGTCTGCAGAGGTCACACCTTCTTGCATAAAACTTTCCAAAGAGAAAGTAATAAAGGCTTTGCATCAAATGTACTATTTTTGCCTTCTGTTTGAATGTCTTAGGATGCAGACTTACACAAAAATTGTATTATGTCTCAGTGACTGTGGCTTGGTAGAATGATTCCTTTAAAATGTTCTATTATAGATGCATGAAAAAGTGTAAGGATAATTTTATATGCCTAAATAGAATAGTTTTGAAATAGGAATAATTTTCTTATTCTGTAACTTATTTTTCTACCTAAAGTATGCCCCTTCGTTTCTTCCTCTTTTGTTTTGTTTTGTTTTGTTTTGTTTCCTTCATTATCTTGTGGCCACACATAAAGTGACCCTAAAGCACCAGTGCATGAGCAGGACAGAGGCCTGGGAGGGAAAAGGCAGGGGCGAGGGCGGGTGGTGTGGGTGGAAATCTCTCCAGAAGACTCTTTTCTGACTAAGCCTTCCTCTCCTGTTTTCTTTGGTTTCTGGGTCTGCATATGGGAAATGAGACGCGAGAGAAAAGAGACTAGCCCCGTGATTTATGTTAATTTTTTAAAAAAAGTTTTTATTAAAGCATAGTCGGCATACAATAGTACAATCGTACATTAGTTTCAGGTGTGCGTGTTAATCTGTTTAAGACTGTTTGGACACTGAAGGGGAAAACAATGCCTGGATGACGTTTTACCTTTAATCCTAGGTTCTCAAACCGACGGCCACCAGCCCCTGCGGTCGCTGCCTTCAGTGCGCCAGGATGTTAGCCGGTACCAGAGGGTGGACGAGGCTCTCCCACCAAGTGAGGACTTGTTCACTGAAGGGCTCACCTTGATCAGAGGGTGCAAGGGTGATGGGACCCACAGGACCTAAAAGATGGGTGCCAGTCCCCGAGAGGAGGGGGTCTGGGCGCTGCCACCTGACCTAGCGGATGTCGTCGGGGGATCTAGGCTGGTGACTCCTGTCTGGCAGTGTGCTGTTGCGTGGAAGGGCAGATGGGGCGGAAGTGAATACTGTGGGGCCGTGGAGTAAATAGGGTGGTCAGGGAAGTAGATCCAGATATTTTAGACAGTTGGGTGTATAATATTTTTTTTTGATGATTCCTAATGGTGGCATAAATTTTCAGTTAGTAGACAAATTGGTACAATCTCTTAGAAAAAGCCTTACTGTAGGTAATATACTGCTCTTTATTCACTTACAACATTTTAAATCATTAAGTGTAGGTTCTGGGGGGGTTTCTTATACAGAGAAGTGTTATTGATTAATCACCATTTATTTGGGACATGACAGTTATTTGGGGATTTGGAAGATATTTCACTTCTTTCCCTTTCAAGAACTGTGTAGCACAGGGGAGATGGCTGAGGATTAGGGATGCTGGGGAGTGGTTACACAGTCGCGTGCGGAGGTCTGGGTGATGCCTGCGGCCAGTCATGGTTTTAACACTAGTCTAGCTTCTAGACTCCTTGAAAACAGCGTTGCTCTGCGACAGCATTTTGATGAATACTGCTTTTAGGAACATGTTGGAAAATACATTTTTCTATCTTATTGCTTTCCCTTCTTATTCACCCTCTCTTCACCCATCTTATATGTGATCTTGGCAAGAGGCTGATGCCCTTGGCCTGCTGTATTTTAAAAATGGTGGGACGTAATGGGGTCAGGGGAGTATGCGTTTAAAGGGCTGAAATGCTGAGTGGCTGGTGTTTGTGAGTGCCACAGAAAAGCAGAATGGACAATTTGCCAGAATATTGGCTTGGTCCTTTGGAAATTCTGTTGTGTGCAGATCCCTTGTTCATGTACTTTGGTAACTAAGGGTGGTTACTCATAGGAAACATATTTTAAGCAGTTTTTCAAAATCAGCCAACAGCCCTGACTGGTGTAACTCAGCCTGTGGGGTGTCATCCTGCAAAGCAAAAGGTTGCCAGTTTGATTCCCTGTCAGGGCACGTGCCAGAGTTTCGGGTTTGGTCCTCATTGGAGGCGCATGTGAGAGGCAGCTGATTGATGTTTCTCTCCCTCTCTCTCTCTCTCCCTCCCTTTCTCTCTCTCTCTAAAAATAAATAAATCTTTTTAAAAAATCAACCAAGAGATTAAGCATTGTGTCACTGTAAGCAAGCAGGAGAAAAAAGCTTCCTTATTGTTCACCCTTGGAGAAAAGATTAGAGGCAGAAAAAAATATTCCTGGGAGATATTTAGATATAATTGGAGAAAAATGCTTTAGGAACAGCAGAGGAGAATTCTGAGCGTGGCTGCATGCAGGTGTGGTTTGCTAACGAGTCAACAGAGTCATAGAGGGTAGGGCGGGGCAGAGCGTTGCATCTGCCTGTGGAGAGAGGACCTCCCCCCGGTCGCCTCCAATTGCTCCGGGTTTTTTTGGACCGTGGTTTTGGTTTCTAGGTTATATTTTATAAAGACAGGTTCTTTCCTGCTGAGATTATGACCACTGTGATATTTCAATGCATTTGTTTAAACACTGATATTTTCATCACAGAATGTGTCTCAGGATTTTAAAAATATAAATAGTTAGTAATTCATTTTAATAAGCTGATATATTCAAAAGTCTAAAAACACAATGTAATAGTATATCCAATTTAATGAGTGACTGCTGAATAGGCAAAAAATTCTTTAAAAAATCTATTCATTGATTTTAGAGAGAAATTGGTTGCCTTCCATATGTACCCCAACCGGGAAATGAACCTACAACTTAGGTATGTGTCCTAACCAGAGATTGAACCTCCAGCCCTTTGGTGTGTGGGACAACGCTCCAACCAACTGAGCCACACCAGCCGCGGCAGGAGTAGAATTCTTAAGAGTTGTTTTCTCTTATGCAACTTGCACAAGTGAATGGGGGTGATTTATATTATATTGGATAGGTTACAGATTGTGTTCTGAGCATACCTACCTCATCACTGCCCAACTCTGTCCCCACACTGCTTCGTTCCCTCCTATTCCCAGCCTGTCTCCACCTTCTGGTAGTCTGTTTAATCACCTGGCTGCCCCTGCTCGTTGTCTGTCCCGAGCACAGCTAGTCCTCGGCCTTTGTTTGCTCTCTGGGCAGCTCTGCCTCTGCCCCTGGCCATGCCTCTGCCCCGGGGCTGTGGCATTCCACATTCGGCACTGCCTTATGCCTTCTCACTTCACACAGTGTCTCCCAGGGGGCTCCGCTGAGGGCGGCTGGTTGGAGTGTGCAGATTGGTCCATCTCTTAAATGGCCTGGCTGAATTATTTTAAGGCATTAGTCATACTTTTAACACTATTAATTATAATATCTCAAGCTAGTACTTTTGTATGTTTTCCTTTTTTTTTTCCTTCAAATTCTTTGTAACAGTTTGGTGAGGTAGGTCAAGCAGGTCTTATCTGTAATTTATAGACCAATGGGTATAAATCAGCTAATCTGATTCTCTCATTTTATAGATGGAGAAATGGAAGCCCAGATAAATTAGTAACTTGTTCAGGATCCCATACTAGTGAAAGTTGAGAAAGTGTCTCACATTCCCTCTCCCCTCTCAAGGATTCTGATCTAAGATTTGAAGGGAAGGGAAGGGGTAGATGAGTATAAATTTTGAAAGTTCGGTCAGTGGCAGTGGTGCCTTCTATTATGGACCATTGTGCATTAGGTGCAAGCCACACCTCCAGTCAGAGGCGTTGGGGGTTTCACCAAAACTTTATTATGCTGCAGTGTTTTGAGATCAGACTCAAGGAGGTTGAAAAAGTACTCTCTCTTCTGGTTTAAGTTTCCTCAGCAGGACCCTTCCCCAAGAGTACCCTGGAGGGTAAGAGAAGTAGTCACAGTGGGAATATGAGCGACTGTCTTGTGGCCCAGACAGGTTGCTCAGCTAAGCATCTGCGTCGTACTCAGAAGTGTCTCTCTGCACAGGCCACTGTCTCCAGACCCACAGGACAGGTGACTGAAGCTTTGTACCTTGGTCTGTGATGGCCTCCATTCTTGATTCTTTCTCCTTATTAGTATTGTTGTCCATTTACCTTGTTTGGTGAGAAAACCCAGCAAACTTAGGCTTCTCTCTGAAGATACACAATTCAATTAACTGGAGTCCTTTGCTATGCGGTTTCACGCTAACATCTGATTGCATAGTAGTTTGCATAGCAGTGTTGTAACTTAGTCTCTGAACACCTGTTTGATCTCTTTTTATGTAAAGCAGTGTTCCTTGTTTCTTTGCTTCTTCTTCCCATCTTATTTCTCCTATCTTAGAATCAGGAACAGATGTTGGACTTAGTACAAAGATCGTTCAGCAGCGATGATGATCTCCCGCTTGGATCTCAAAATCTTCCTCTTGCTTTAGGCTGCAGACCTTGTGCAGGGACCTTGTGGGCTATGGAACTTCAGCCACTTTTTGAGAAATATTCTGATGATTCGTGGAAAAGAAGAAAGCTCCAGGTCTTGAGAGCAGTGTGTCCCTGTTGAATGCCTTCCAGGGAAGCAGCTTGAACTTGAAAATACACTGAGTCCCTTAAGAATTTGCTGTATCTTACTCTGCGGTGATGGAAGGCACTGGCCCCTGGAGGCGTTCAGGGCTGTAGTCCGCCAGAATTAATCAGCATGACAGGTCTTGATCCTTTAGCATTAAGATAAGTGCAAAAAGATTGGCCAGCTCAGTTCCTTCTGAAAAACTGTCATTTTTCTCTTATTGGCTTTAATGTAATTGTGACTTAACCTATTGCTGCACCGGAGACAATAGGGAATTGTCAAATAAATGCCCCCCCCCCCAAAATGATAGGAATAGATTCAGGATGAACAGTGTGGATTAGCGGACACTTAGAGAATCCCAGGGTTGTTACCACATTGTTAAGACAAGTGTATTACTTATGGGTTCAAACGTGTAATGGGGGAAAAATACAGGGGAACATTTATCATTCTCTGTGGTTGTATACTTCCATTTTAAAATCATCCTTTGAAATGAATGCCTAAAAGTAGGCAGTGAATCTGAAAAATAAAATTAATCTTAGAGTTTCCACTATGCTGAAGGGTAGCGACTCTTATTTTCTAGAGTTTAAAAGTTAGTTTTAAGAACAAAATTGATACCGTTTATCTAAAAAGCTACTTTCTTCAAAATTGAAGATATTAGGTGCAGAATATACAGCTACTTGAGATCTTTTAAAACTTCTTATTCAAATATACATGCAGAAAAGTGCATAGTCAGCCTGCTGAATTCCCCCAAGCTGGGCGCACCTGTGCATCCGGTGCCAGTCACTGGGCCCAGCGAGGCCTCTTGTACCCCTTCCAGTCACTAACCCCCACTCCCGAAAGGGCACAGGGCCTGCTGTCCTGGCTCCAAAATCATAAAATAGTTCCATTTACTTTTGTACTTTATACAAGTACAATCATACTTCCTTGAATATTAAAATAAGAAAATAATAATCTTTTTACACTGCCATCTAGCATTTATCACAAAGCTTTTTTTTCCCCTTAAAAAGTACCTTTAGTTCATTAAAACTTCATGTCACCATTTTGATGAAGATACCAAGGTTATTATACTCTTGGTAGTGGATTTATAAATACACAGCATTCAGGTGCTTAACTTTTCTAGGTCCAGTTATAACCAGTTCAAGCCCCCACTCCTAGTGCCCTCACACCTCTGAGTCCCACAGGCAGACTCCCGCCGGCCTCCCTTGATGCGTAACTGACACTGTCTAGTCCCTGACCGGTTGCTGACCCTCCTCCCAGTCTCAGCATTCACTGAGCTGTGTTCACATCTTTGTCTGCTCACCACTTGGGTAAAGAGTGGCTATGTAGTTGGTGAATAACTCAAAAGCATCACGGTCTTTCCCAATCAAATGCCAGGAGTCTGCTTGAAACCAGTGTATAGCACTTCTCTTAATGAGGAGTTAAGTAATAACCTCAATTTAAAGATACAATATTTGATAGTGATAGTCTTAATGTGCATCTAAAGTTGCATGTTCTTAGCAAAATTTTGGAAGTTGTTTTCTTATTTTCCTCCACTGCACATAGAAATGTCTTGATTGAAATACAAATTAAAGCTATTCCTTGTCTTTGTGGAAAGTGAATGCAAGAATCATTCTTTTTATGGATGTGTGTTATTTAAATTCTTTATTCATCACATGCCGTGTGCATGGCAGTGGTGAACATTTTTGGAGATTCCCCACTTTTCCCTTCTTCTTACCTACGTGGCTGTTCTACAGGCCACGTTTCATGGGGTAAATTCTTACTTAGTGTGTTTAAGGGAAAAGTTCCATCTTTCAAGATAATTTTTGTCCTTTCTTTTGTCAGAAAATGGAAAGTATGCAACAATGTGTTTTCTTTTCTGCTTTAACTGCCAGAAAATTTAGCCAAATTGTAGTTATAACCTTATCTTGGGAGTTTGGCAGCATCTCTCTCTCTCTCTGCTTCCTCCAAGTTGGTTTCTTTTCTGGTTTTTGTCCCTAATTGACCTGGTCCACATTTTAAAAAAAACCTGGAAGCTACTGTAAACATTCTTGGGGAAGGAATGGCCATTTGTTCTCATGTACATTTGATTTGATACATAGTGTGCACTTGAATTATCCTAGCTCTAATGAAAAGAGGAATGAAATTGGAATAATTGGTTTTTAAAATCTTTGAGATAGGAAAGTATGCAAGTAACAGAGCAAAACAGTGGAATAGACCATGGGTTTTTGGAAAATGGTTCCTGAAAATGCTTTACTGTAGTTACTATTTATCAACGTATGGAAGGTTGAGCGTGAGATCTTTTGGAAATGTCCTATTGACGGGATTGTAGCTGTGCCCAAAGAATTTACATTTGGCAGGCTGGTTCATTGTAAGTCTCTGCTACTTGGAGCATGAATGACATTTTTTTTTTTGTCTACATGGTGCTTTTTCTCAGCCCAATTTTTCTTTCTCTTTCCTTTTGTCATAAATTACAATGTGCTGAGGTCAGCAAAAGAAGAACTTCCCACTCCCCACTGGCTGGGATCTAGTATGCAGGTCTTTCCAGTCGGAAGGCCTTGGGTGGAATACTTGCTCCTTTCACCGCCAGAGCAATGCCATGTGTGGTCAGGTGCAAACATGCCTTCCTCCTGGTCTCCAGGGTTAGGTCTGTGGTATCTGTTGATAAGCTATGTAATCACATGCAGAGTCTTGAAATAATCAAGCTGCTTAGGAGAAAGAGGCTTATTAATTTTAAAAAATTTATATAGAAATAGAAATATATAAGAACTTTCCTGGTTAAAGAATAGATCTCTGCTGTTGTCATACATCCCTATATAAATTACTCTTCCCAATTGCAATCAGTTTTAAAATTTTGCCTTTTGAAAACATTAGTTCATGCTGTTAGGGTTTTAATAGGGCAATAGCCTTTTGTAGCATTACAGAGATGGGATTTTCATCTCTGAGGACCAGTCTGCTAGCTGTTTTTACTGACATGCACCTTCATATTTGTTTATAAAGACTGCCACACATAATCAATGAGATTGCTTAAACACCAATTTAAATAATCTTTTAAAACATTGTATTTATTTGAGGTCAGAGGCAAGTAATTATCCTTGCTCTGAAAATGCATTTCTCTTTGGGAAAGTGCAAATAGAAATGTGTAGATAGAGATACTGTTTGATGACTAGGCTTGCATTATTTTCTCCTGAAAACTATATTTACTAAAATTGTATGAAAATGTACACTTGGACGTTTCCAGCTATGAGTGTTTCATGTAAGCTGGGGAAAAAAACAAAACAAATCATATTTTGGTGAAAACAAACATCAGTACCAACTTTTGGGAGAATATCTAAACTATTACGATACCAATTACTTGTATTTTTAAAATACTGGTGCTCATATATGAAGGATGAGCATTGTGGACATATCGGAAGGATTCTCTACATTCAGAGATTCTTTAAAGGGTTGGCATTGCGCACACCTGGGGGTATGTTTACTAACTGGTCGCAACAGATTCTGGTATGGACTGAGGGGAAGTGCTGGATTATGCAGGGATGTATATGTTATTAGCCCCAAATTATAGCATGTCAGAGAGGGAAAACATGCTGAAGTTAATGAAACCACTTGAATGGCCTCAGCTCCTCCTCCTAATACCTCTGGATGCGTTACTACTGTTTAGACTGGGAGGCACGCATAGACAGCCACGGCAGGATCTTCTACGTGGATCATGTAAACAGAACCACGACGTGGCAGCGGCCAACAGCTCCCCCCGCCCCGCAGGTGCTGCAGAGGTCCAACTCCATACAGCAAATGGAGCAGCTGAACCGGAGGTGAGGACAGGCATTTCTGCTGTCACTGTTCTGTTTTGTGGTTGGGCTAATTTTTACATGGCGCAAAATGGAAACCACAGTTGTCTTTCTTTCATCTCTGTGTGTCCTGTCATTAAGGTGTAGCTGTTACCTCTTTTGATTCACAGGTTTCATTGAACTTCTCTTGGTTAAAAAAAAAGTAATCATAATAACCACATCTACACCCACATACACAGCTGGTTTGGAAATTGGAGATGAAATACGTGATAATGACCCTTTTAGTCAGCCCAAGGCATTGATTTTTAGTAAAGCAGAATGTACCCATTTATAATTTGAAGTCAACAATAGTTTTAAATATCTAGAATCTTCATTCATGATGTATCTTTATTATCAACCTAAGCTTTTTAAGTACTAATTGCTACAGAACAAAAAGTTGTTCTTTTCATTAACAGTAGAGGGATTTAGTTTTCTTTGGTTAAGAACCACAATTTAATTTTTTATCAATTTGGTAGGAAAATGTCCACAAACAACAAACAGAAGAAATGTAATTTACTTAAACTACAGATGGCTTAGAAGGTTGGGGGATGGGGGGTTGGGGAGGAAATGGTTGAGGCTGAGAAGGCATGACGGGGCTTGAGGGGCAGCAGTTGAGACCCACATTTTAGAGGCTGCTGTGATTTGACTCGAAGCTCACGGTTTCAGATATCAGAGCATCCGCAGAACCATGACTAACGAGAGGCCAGAGGAAAACACCAATGCTCTTGATGGGGCAGGGGAGGAAGCCGACTTTCACCAAGCCAGTGCAGGTAAGAGCCTTTGGGTTGGTTTGTTCTATATTCTCACAAATGTAGAAGAGAAATAAGTAAGGATTTCCAAGAAAGGAGGCCTATCTTTTAGAGAACTTTTGATCTTCAGTAAGTTCTGGTAATCCAACTCAAAAAGTAGAATTCACCAGAGACATCTTAATCCTTGACTTTTTAATAGTACTGAGAAAAGACTCACAAAACCAAATAGAATAGAAATTACTTTAATCTCTACAGTCTGTGGGATAGTAGAGAAAGATTGAGTCTGGTCACATAAAACATCTAAGGATGTGTTAAAATGTGCATAGTGATTATAGATATTCAATTTCATTGTAGTGTAACTAAGAGCAGTCAGGTTTTATGCATGAATTTACATCAAAGATAACAGTATTTGGGGGATAAAATAATACGACAAATGATGTGGGTGTGCACCAGTGGAAGGGAATAGATTGGTTTCTACCGCGCGGAGAGCTCTCTGCAGTCCTCTGTGCTCTGCCCCGCCCAGATCTCCGCCGGGAGAGCGTCCTGCCCCACTCTACCTCCAGATCCAGGCTCACGCTGCTGTTACAGTCGCCCCCTGTGAAGTTTCTCATCAGCCCGGAGTTCTTCACCGTGCTACATTCTAACCCTGTGAGTATCAAGCCTGAAAGTGTGTGATGAAAAAGCAACAGGCCCTAGGAAACCATCCTCCTGGTGTAATAGTGGTAAGAACGACAGCTAACGTTTACTAAGTGTGTTCAAGGCACTGTGTTAGTGCTATATATGCTTTGACCGATTTGTCCAAACAAACTTATGAATTGGGTAAAAATTCTATATTTTTATAATTTTGTTGCTTCTTGTGATTTTTTTTAAGATTTTGTTTATTTTTTTACTTTTAGAGAATGGGGAAGGAAGGGAGAAAGAGAAGGAGAAAAACATCAATCTGTGGTTGTCTCTCATGTGCCCCCTACTGGGGACCTTGCCTGCAATGCAGGCATGTGCCCTGACTGGGAATTGAACTGGGACCCTTTGCTTTGCAGGCTGGCACTCAATCCACTGAGCCACACCAACCAGGGCAAATTTGGGGGTTTTTTAGATTAAGAAATTGAGGCACAGAGAGATTAAATAATACCCCCAAGGTTATACAGCTACTCAGTGGTGTCATTGAGGTTAAACTATCAGAGATATTGACTGCAGAGTCTATGCTTTTAATGGCCACCTTATTTTGCCTGCACAAAAATAATTAAGTATCTGAGCACTGACAGTGGAAGTGGTCAGATTGGGCTTTGAGACTATGGCACACGCTTCTCAAAAGGAAAAAAGAATATATAATTGATACGTTGTTGTAATCTGAATAATAAATTAATAAAGAAAGCAATATTTGAAAAATGTATGAAATTTGTATCGAAGATCAGAGTTTTTATTGTTTTTGGGGGGTGGGAAGGAAGACATAGCAATGTGATTAGGATGAAGTAGATTTAAATTTCCTTCCTTTTACTAATGTGCCTTTTCTTTAAAAGGCCTTCTCATCTATGATTTCACTACAGGCCTGAGAATATTAGTCTAGGCTAAAAAAAATATTCTGTTAACCAGAAGATTGTAAGAAATTTTAGGCTTTTAAACATTGTTCTCAATAGAGAGAAATTATTTTGACTCTCTTCTTTACCTATTTGCTTTCATTTTCTCAAGCTCTGACCTTTGACCAAAATTCTACCCTTTTCCTGATCTAGGTTCCTTAACCAAGAAACTCCTCACAACCTCCCCCCCCCCATCATTAAGTAAGCATGACAACCAGTTTTTCTAACTCTACTTATATGCCCATCTGTTCCCTACACTTATTTTGAAATCACAGGCTGGCATGGGAAGTTTTTTTTTTCACTCAGGAAGCGTCGACCTCCCGGAGGCACCCAGGCCTGTGATGCCCCTGCGGGACCGTGAAAACTCTCGTGCGTCTGTTGTCCCGTGTGCAGTGTGCTAGTCAATGAAAACATTTCTAGAAAAAAAAAAGAGAGGATGTCTTGAAAATACTATCTAATTTATGCTAAAACTTTTGTGAAGAAAAAAATTAGAGTGTGATCGAAAAAGTTCGCATTTCTTTGTGATGTGAGTCTTAAGTTCTCTCATGGAATAAATAGTGAACATCAGTTGCCAAAAATGGAGTAGGAGGTGGTTCTAGGTGGAGGAACTGTGTGAGCAAAATAAAAGTGAAAAATATGTTCCATGTGCATCATGAGTATTTCGTTCATCCAATAAATATTACTGAGAATATGACTTTTACTAGGAACTATGGTAGATAGGGAATAAGATAAAGTTCTTACCCTAGCATAGAGAGAATAAGGACAACTTTAGAAAGGTGGTTACAGAATGCTTCTGGAAGAAGTAGTTTTAAGTGGAAACGTAAAAGATGAGACATCATCAACCCTGGGGAAATGCAGGGGAAGCTCTTTTCGAGCAACTGAAACAGCAAGGGCAGGGTGCCGAGACTCTGAGAAGAGCGGCTGCTGTGTAGTGATGGAAAACGGGAGTGATGTGACGTGATACTCGGCTGGAAAGTCAGCAAGATCCCGATCACAGATCTGGCTGTGGGATGTGGCAAGGAAGTTGCATTTTATTCTGGGATCGGTGGGAAGCCACCATGCTTCAGTGTGGAATCTGGAGAGAGACGAGAGTGAAAGCAATTGATGAAAATGAAGGCTTTTCCTTGGCCCAGGGGAAGACCATGAAGCCTGAACCATGATGTTGGCTGGGAGCTGAAGGGAAATGCATGGATTCAAGTGATATTTTGAAGGTAGAATCATAAGACTTGCTGCAAATTGATTGTTAGGGAAGAAATAAGAAATGCTGCTAGTGCTTTGGTTTGACAAAGGACCTAATCTTGGTGGATGAGCGGTGCTAATGGGGGAGTACACGGCTCTCAATGTGACTAAGTATGAGGGAGACCTGAAGAAGAGATTGTATTTCTGGAAGGTGCTTAGGTAGAACTCAGTGGGCAAAGGGGGATTACTCCACAAGTCTCTGAGGGCTGAGGGGTGCCTTGCTGAACGTACTAGTTAGAGCAAGGTTGTCTCAGCTGCACGTGGAGTAAGGGAAACGCCATAGAAGTCCACCTGTATGTAACCCATTCATTGTGGCGTGAGTTGACAAGAACCTGCCTGGACTTGGAGTTAAGGAAACAGAGAAGAAGGATTGAGTGGGAGAGGAGTCCCAGGCAGTGAGCTGGCAAGATTTGGTGAGTAAATAGATTGGAAACTGAAGATGACTCTGCATGTTAAGGTCATTGCAAGGAGCAGGGGGGTGGGTGGAGATAGAAGATGGTATGGGGGGGTAAGTGATAATGGAAAAAATACAACAAAAGTAAACTGTTAAAATATATAAATAGTAAACAATAATACATAATTAATGAATAATAAAAGGAAAATTGGAATGAGAGACTTGTAAGGGAATGGAAGAACGTATTGAATTTAACAAAATGGATTATATGCCTTAGGAAAAATAGACTCTAGGGAAAAGTAGAAGTCAGCATAGTCCTATCACCAGGGGTTGCAGGTGAGGTTATTTGTGTGTACATGTGTATTGATGTTAATGTATTCAATCTCCTTTCATTGGCTTTGCTTTATAAGTATAGCATCTGTTTGGCTTTACTGCTCATTATCTCATAGTTTATAGGTTTAGCATGGAACAGAGAAGACATGAGAGGAGCGTGAGCAATGAGTAGCATAGTAGCTGTCCTCACATTCATGTAAGAGGGATTAGAGTCACCATTGATTCCCTATTACATCCTAGGCACTGAGCGAAGCCCTTGAGAAACAAAAACAATTGTGGGTCCTGGGGCCCTAGACTTGAAAACATTCCAGTGCGATGAGCAGTTATGACTGTAGGATGGAAGCTGTAGAAAATACCCTGCTGGAGTGAGTGTTTAACTCCAGGGTGAAGGCTGGTAGGAGAAGCCATAGGTGGATTTGCATTTAAGATAGATTTTAAAGGTTGATTGGGAACTTGCCCTAGAAATGGGAAAGGCCAGGACATACTTGGTAGAAGGAGCATTTGCAAAGTTCAGGAAATTGTGTGGCTGTCTTGATAATTACTACAAAAGAACTGAAACTGCATTATTAATATAGCAATTTAGTGTTGCTGGTGTGTTGAAAGCATAGGACACCAGTGAAGGTCAGATTTGATCCTGGAAAGGCTACAGGCTTTGAAGCCAGGTTATAGGAACCTAGCCTCGTGTGTGGGACAATTCTAGGGGGTGGTAACTGACCCACAAGGAAGAATAAGTTCACATTTAGAGTTGTCACTCTGACAGAAAGTATCATGCTGTGGTAGGAAGAACTTTGTGCTGGCGGTCAGATAAACTGCCTTTTCCTTTGTTGTTTGTTCATGCATTCATTCAACCAGTATGTATTACACACCTGTGATTTGCCTGGTGCAATCTAGACTCTGCGGACAGAATGGTAAACAAGACAGAGTGGGAGAAAGGTGACAAAGCAGTGAACAAGAAAAGACAACTCAGACAGTTGCAATGTGGCACAGGCAACTGAAACAGTATAGGTGACTCGGCTAGGGTGACTTGCAGACAAGTTACTGGAGGCAGTGGCTTTAGAGCAGGTGGGTGGGAGCCATGTTCAAGCTGTCTGTCGTGCAATATCAAGAAGCCAGTCAGGTAAAGTCTGGAAGCAGAACCTTCCTTGCCAAGGAAGAGCAAAGGCAAGGGGGCATGTGCGAGTGTGATGTGGTGCATGGTAAGGTCAGAGAGGTGAGCTGGCTTCAGAATGCAAGGCTTGCGTGTTCCTGCAAGGGCTTTATTCCAAAGGGACTTGACTCTATAGAGACTTCCTATAGGGATATAGTTGTGATTTTTAAAAGCTTCTCCTAGCTGCTCTGTGGAGAATGGGGTTTAGATGGTGAGATTGGCATCAGGGAGACAAGTGGAAAGAGCCTGTGCATAGAAGGAGCTTGGACTAGTGCAGGAGAAGCAGAGATGGTGACCAGTGGATGGTTATAGGACATATTTTGAAGAGAATGCTGACGTTTTTGCTAATAGATTAGAATGTGGGGATGAGGAAGAGAAGGGCCTCAAGAAAGAGCTACTGATTAGGTAGTAGTCTTCAGGGGTTTTCTACTTAATATTTAACCAACCTGCTCTCTGGGGAAAAAAGTGTGTGTGTGTGTGTGTGTGTGTGTGTGTGTGTGTGTATACATATGTATGTGTGTATATATATTCATACATGTATAATATAAATTTTACTGATGTAAAGGATGTGTAGCATGCAGTTTACAGCTAATAAAATATAGTGTTTGTTGATCTTTGCTGAACGCTGGTATCGGCATTTACTCTGCAGTTGTAAGTGATGAATCAGTGTACTTCCAGCATGAATGTTGCCATTTTTGTTAACAAGTGAGGCAACAGTGAAACAAGGGAGGCACATGTTAGAACTTTATATTCCTCTGTAAGGAAGGCCAGCCCCTTCTTCGTTGAGCCAGATAATAGGTTTTAAATGCTGGACTTAGATTTCTTCATTTTGCATGTATATGGTGTTTGTTTTGGAACAGTACAACTTGAGGTTCAGTCTGTATTATTAGCTTATTATTTTCTCCACCAACTTCTTAACTTTAGACATTATGTACAGAAAAAGGCAGTAGATTTCTTCTGTAAAGGGACAGTGAGTAAATATTTTCAGCGTTCAGGCCGAGGACAACCTGTTAAACGAGTGGACATGGCTGTATTCCAACAAAACTTTGCAAACAGAGCCAGCCTGTGCATGGGTCTAGACTTTAGCTACTCCTAGTCTAGAGACCCATGAGATGATGTCAAGGCTTGATTAGCATTTACCAATTGCTGTAGTGTTAATGCTCCCACGGTGGCCCATTTCAAGCTACCAATATGACCTCACCAAGCACTGAGTTCTAACTTCTCTATATGGGCTTTTCTGTACAAGTTCCTTATCAATATCCACAGTTTCAAGTAGAGGCCAGATGAATAGACGTTGGCTTATGATATAAGACTGCTTTTTTTTGCAATTGGATTTATTAGGGTGACATCGGTTAAGAAAATTATGTAGGTTTCAATTATGTAGGTGACAGTTCTATAATGCATCATCTGTATTATGTGTTCATTGCCCAAAGTCAGGTCTCCTTTGATTGTCTTTTTTTCTCCTTTTCCCCTTTTCTATCTCCCACACCCCTTGGTGATCACTATACTGTTATGTTTTTTGTTTTTTGGGGGTTTTTTTTGCTTAATCCCTTGGCCTTTTTCACCCACTGCCTCTCCAACAGCTGTCGGTCCGTTCTCTGTATCTTTGAGTCTGTTTCTATTTTGTTTGCTAGTTTGTTTGGTTCATTAGACTCCACATATACAAGAGGAGACCCCCCAAAAGGGAATTATCTTCTGGAGGACAGCCCCTTGTAGTACAGGTTCCCCCACTAGGGAAGTGTTCTGGGAACCCACCTGTATCAGTGTACAAGCTGGCATTGTGGTGAGAGGCTGCGTTTAGCTTCAGTGAATTTTTTTTTAAGACTTTCTTCAACACATCCCATTTCATGATGGGTGATCTATGAGTGCATCTGTCCATACCACACTGAGCGTTCAGCAGTTTTGGATCAAAAACAGTATGGCCCTCATGCCACATTCACCCGATCTCATTCTGAGAGACGTTTTTTGTTTGTTTCTCTGGATGAAAAAAGTCCTCAAAGGGAAACGTTTTGCCCATGTGGAAGAGGTGAAACAAAAAACAGTCGAAATACTAAAAGGCATCAAAATTGGCAAGTTCAAAAACTGTTGAGCGATGGAAAAAAGGTCTCAGTAGGTGTATTGCATCAAATGGAGTTTACTTTGCAAGTGACTGAAGTTTAAATGTAAGACTAAGTACACAACTTTTTACAAATAAATCCTGTTTTTGGGAGGGTTCCCACAAGTGAAATCATATAGTATTTGCCTTTCACCGACTGGCTTATTTCACTTGGCATAATATTCTCTAGGTCTATCCATGCTGACGCAAAAAGTAAGATTTCCTTCTTTTTCTACAGCCAAGTAGTATTCCACTGTGTAAATGTACCACAGCTCATTATCCACTTGCCTACCGATTGGCACTTGGGCTGCCTCCAAATCCTGGTTATTGTAAATAACAATGCAATGAATGTAGGGTAGCATATATTCTTTTGAATTAGTGTTTTGCGTTTCTTTGTATATATTCCTCAAAGTGGGATCACTGGGTCAAAAAGCAGATCCATTTTTAATTTTTTTAGTTAATTCCATACTGTTTTCCACAGTGACTACACTAGTCTGCATTCCCACCAACAGCACACGAGGGTTCCCCCTTTCCACATCCTCACCAATATTTGTTTGCTGATTTATTGGTAATAGCCATTATGACAGGTGTGAGGTGGTACCTTGTTGTGGTTTTAATTTGCATTTCTCTGACAATTAGTGACCTTGAACATTTTTTCATATGTCTCTTGGCCATTTGTATGTCCTCTTTGGAGAAGTGTCCATTCAGGTCCTTTGCTCATTTTTTTTTTTTAAGATTTATTTATTTTTAAAGAGCGGGGAAGGGAAGGAAAAAGAAAGGGAGTGAAACATCAATGTGCGGTTGCCTCTCACACGCCCCCTCCTGGGGACCTGACCTGCAACCCAGGCATGTGCCCTGATTGAGAATCGAACCAACAACCCTTATGGTTCACAGGCCCGCACTCAGTCCACTGAGCTACACCAGCCAGGGACCTTTGCTCATTTTTTAATTGGATTTTTTGTTGTTGTTGAATTGTTTGAGTTCTTTATAAATTTTGGATATTAACCCCTTATCAGATGTATCATTGGTGAATATGTTCTCCTACTCAGTGGGTTGTCTTTTCATTTTGTTGATGGTTTCCTTTGCTGTTCAAAAACTTTTGAGTTTGATGTCCCATTTGTTTGTTTTTTCTTTTGTTTCCCTAGTCCAAGGAGGCATATCAGAAAAAATATTGCTATGGGAACTGCCTGAGATTTTACTGACTATGTTTTCTTCTAGGACTTTTATGGTTTTGCAACTTATGTTTAAGTCTTTAATCCATTTTGAGTTTATTCTTGTTTATGGTGAAAGTTGGTCTACTTTCTCTTTTTTGCACATATCTTTCCAATTTTTCCAACACTGTTTATTGAATAGACTATCTTTACTCAATTGTATGTTTTGTCTTCTTTGCCTAATAGTAATTGACCATAAAGTTGTGAATTTATTTCTGGGCTCTCTTGGTCTATATGTCTGTTTTTATGACAGTACCTTGCTGTTGTGATTACTATGGCCTTGTAGTATAGCTTGGTACAAAGTGCAAGTTTTTAAATTTGGTAGACTTTTATAAATAAATACAAATTTTTGGTTTTCAAACATTAGAGATTCTGGATTGATAGGTGTGGAGTAGGTCCTAGGAATCTTTCCTTTTTTAAAGCCCCTAAGTGATTCTGATGTAACTGGTGTGTGACCTATACTTTGGGATTTCCAAGTATGAAGAGATGTTTCATTAAATGTCCTCATTGCCTTTGTCATACCTTAATTCATCAGGACCTTTGACAGCTAACTTACTTTAACAGTCTGAATAGACTCAGTAGCTTAAAGGTTTTTTATTTGGTTTTCATGTTGTCTTTGAATTTCCCTATTCTTTCCATGGGCGTGATTTTAAAACTTCTTTTGCTGGGAAGCCCACCTTGATTTCAAATAATTCTTTTTTAAAGCATTTTAATTGTTTTCTTCTTTCTACCTGAACTGCATTCATTACTGACTTAAAAATGATCCTATCTGTAGATCTCTGCATATTTTTAAGATTTAACTTCTGTTGGGTTTAAGAAGGCTGTTTTTATTCTGATTTATGTATGGCAGGAATTATAGTAGCTGGACTTTTCTTTCCAATGGTCTCAAGGTATGACTTTATGAGGATAAGTCAGCCATGTTTTGGTAAAGGGCATTAGTTCCTGGAATTTTTTTTCCCTAGATTAGCAGAAAGTATTACAAAACAAACTTTTGTTTCATCTCCTTATTTTGAGATTTATTTTCAAGCCTTTTTTTTTTTGCTTGAATTGTTTATGATCTAAGTGTTCTAAAAAATCCCGTATTTATATTATTGAAAATGTTCAGTATACAAAAGGAGTATATTAATTTAAAAACTTTTCTGATTTTTTTTATGATTTGAAGATATCAATTTATCTTATAAGCTAGTCATAAAAGATTGATTTTATGTAGCAGTAATTTACCTAATCATCTTTATTGAAAAGAAAAAAATTATGTGGTTATAACTCTAAAGGAAAACTTGAGAAACAATTTTTTTTCTGTTTTGCATTTTGGCTGCCTTAAGATATATTCTACTGCCCTCTGTTGGTTGTTTTCAGATTTCTTCCAAAAATATTCTGATAAACCATTTCTCCTGAAAAGTCAAGATTTAATTGTTAGTGCCATGTCTTTTATGCCTGTGTTTTTCTAATAATTGTCATACATAAATGTATTCATTATATGCAACTGAATAATATTCCTAACATACATGCCAAAGAATTATTACTCTGACTTTTAAATAACTCTTGAAACATATTAATTCCATCATATAATCTTTTTAGTGCTTAATCAAGGAAAGTATTGTTCCAAAATATAAATATATTTTTGCAAGTCAGGAATTCCTGCTATTAAAAACTAGATCAATGAAGCATTTACAGTTAGTTTGGTCAATAAGTTAAATTTTCCCTCCATTTTACTCCTTAGCTAGATGAGAGCAATCTAAAATCCCTATATTAAAAATATAGACAAGCCACGTAGGATAAAAATAAAGACAGGCTGTGTGAGAAAGAGCTGTTTTCATATCCTTGCACACAATGTTACTTGATTTTGTGTATAATAAATTTCTTTAGTGAGTAATGTATGCGGATCTCACATCTGTTTCTGCGTCTGAGAGACATTTGCTGTAGATGCAGTGGTATTTTTCAAGTGTGAATTCAGAATACCTATTCTTGATGAAGGATTTTTGAAATATAGAAGATAGCTTTTGTTTAGCAGTAATGTACTTACCTGTGTTATTAAACAGAACAGAATTAGATGAAATCAAGAGCAGGCCAGGTCATCCCAGACATACAGACATTATCAAACAAACAAACAAACAAACAAACAAAAATCCCTACCACAGACTGCAACCTGCCACAAACTGCCACAGAAAGAATTGGCTTGATTGATAAGAACTGAATGTTTACATGTAATTTTCTTATTCTGCTGCCAAATGGCAATTATATTCCCCTTGATTTCTTTCAATATTTTTCACTTCTAACATCTCAACCACTTAACTAAACAAAACACATTAAGCTCTAAGGCAGGGATATCCAACCTTTTGGCATCACTGGGCCACACTGGAAGAAGAGTTGTCTTGGGCCACACATTAAATGCACTGTGACACATAATCACACACACAAAAAACCAAAACCCCGCCATAATGTTTCAAGTAAATTTACGATTTTGTGTTGGGCTGCATTCACAGCCATACTGGGCCGCATGCAGCCTGCAGGCTCAGGTTGGACACCCCTGCTAAGGAGTGTTATTTTAAGAAATCTTCACACACAAAAAAAATTCAGGTGATCATTCACTCAGCCGTCAAGAAATAAGGAAGGCAAGAATCAACCAAGAGGAGGGTTGGGAATGGGAGTTTGGGAACCGAGAAGGAATAAGTAAAATCACACTTTAAATCACATCAATGGAAAACAAAACTTGTGCCATTTAAAGATCATTCAAGGGGCTCTGTCAAATTGTTAACAGCTGCCAACTGGCCTTCAGTGCAGCCGCTTTGCAGTGAGATCATTCTATGCGTTGTCATGAGACTATGCTAAGAAACAAGTCCCATTTGCCCTTCCCTAATCTACTTTTGTTTCAGGTTGAAAATCATATTCCTTTGCTGCATCTTTTCCTATAAGACCAAAACAAAAGACACAGAAAAGAATCCTCACCCAGTTAGAACCACCAACCCCCAAAAAGAATAAATGCTTCTCTCTTAACCCACATCTGCATCACTGTCAGCTTCCATGAAGACGAGGCTCTTTCGAGCTGCTCCCACCTGTTGGGCGTGTCTTGCTCTTTGGCCCCTCTCACTCTTAGCTCTGCCAGTTCTGACAGCATTTTCGCTGCCCTTGTGGCCTTTGTTGTCCGAACTCTACTTTCTGCCTTCAGCAAACCTCTTCCTCCCACCTTCCGCTATAATTTTCCTTCCCCATCCTTTTGAGCAATCAGGCTGTGCTCACCTCTGTTTCCTCAGGGGTTTTAGTTCAGGGCTTAGCACATAATTAATGAAAGGTTCTGAGACCCTTCTTCAGTTAATGGAAAGTGGGATTCTGGCCCAAGATCTTCAAAGACCTCAAAGTAGAAAACAATTTTACTACTATCATTTATCTGTTTCAAGTATTGTGGGTATAATCCCTTATATATTCGCTTACTAGCTTTGTACTTTTATAGTTATTTTTACCTCTTTGTAGATCTTTTACATCCTTATTCCGTTGGATTTGAATCCTATACACTTATGAAGAAAGCAGGACAGTTGTTATTATCCCCTCCTACAGCTGAGCAAATTGAGGCAGGGATTAAATGACTTTGTCCCTGTCCATGAGTGACAGGACTGTGACTAGACTCTACACTGTAGTTCTGCACACTGCGGTTCTATGTTAGCTGGAGCATAAATATCCTTTTAGAACCATATATAAAAAGATACACACAAATAGTATATATATTGAATAATATATGTAAAATATATTAAAAATAAAATAAACATATGTAAGTAAACATGTATGTAGTTTCTTTATTAAAATGTAGCAGTCTGTGGCATGTTTCTGTTTGGCTTATGAATGGGGACCCAAAATCCCCCAGAGTTTATTTATAAAAATTTATATATTTATTTTCATGAGTTTAAACTTCAGGCACCTTCAAAGGATTCTCCATTCGATGCAATACACCTATTGAGACCTGTTTTCCACTGCTTAACGGTTTTTGAACTCAACAGTTTTGGTGCCTTCTAGTGCTTCTACTGTTTTTGTTTCACCTCTTCCACATCGGCAAGATGTTTCCCTTTGAGGATTTTTTCATCTGAGGCAACAAAAAAATGTGTCCTGGGGTGAGATCAGGTTAATAGGGAGGGTGGAGCACTGGGGTCATGTCATTTTTGGTCAACATCTGCTGAACACTCAGTTCGGGGTGAGCAGGTGGGCACGTAAATCACCCATCACAAAGTGGGCAAAGGCGTTGAGTCTTAAAAAAAATTCACTGAAGCTGAAAGCAGCCTCTCACAACAAGGCCAGCTGGTATGCTGATGCAGATGGGTTCCTAGAACACTCACTTCGTGGAGAAAGCCTGTAGTACAAGAGTCCTACCCTCCAGAAGATAATTCTGAGGCTTTTGGGGGGTCCCTTCGCATATACAGGCTCTAAGAGTCGTATACATGTTATACAGACTTGTAAAACCAATGGTGCTAAAGGTTGTTTGCTGGTTACTAATGAAAGAAATCTTTCTTGCACTTAATTTCCTTTGGTAGATGGTTTTTGCAAAGATCAGTCGAACTTGGCACTATGTTACATGTCTCACTGAGTGGAGAGGAGGAAGATGAAAGGACATAATTAGTTTTAAGACCAGTCTAAGACTCCTGTGCTTAAAGAGTTGTCCAACCCCAGGGAATTACTTCCAGCCTGAGGCTGGGACAGGTTCCTTCACCTAATTACTACTACTTCGTGTCCTAATGAAGTTCTGCTTCTTTTCTTTAGCAGAGCATTTCTGATGCTCTAGTTCAAGAATCAGGATGTGGCCAATTTAGTTACTTTAATGGGGGGAAACAGAAATGAAAGGATCAAGAGATACACCTATGCAGAGCAACAGTTAGTGTAATGTTTTATCTGACAAAGTTATCCCACCATAATTTGTCTCCGAAGAGACTTATTAGGGAATATGACTTGAAAGCTCATTACCATTGCCTCCAGACAAGTTAGCGTGGTCTCAGGCCTCTGAGCTTGCAATGGCTTATGTGAAAATGTATCAGCAGCACGGAGCCAAATGCAGAAAACAGATGCCATGCTGATTGCACATTAAACTCCAAGGCTGGTCGGCCATAGGCTAAACTATTAATTAGCTAACGTTTGTCTCTGACAGCCTTTGACTTCTTTTATTAGCCTCCTTCTCTGCTTTCATGGGTTCACCTTATTCTCTCATGCTCTCTAATTGCCCAAAGCCCCTGCATAGGCCTGCCTATTTTGGCACCACTCTGTGCTCTGAACCTCCCCATTTCTCACGGCCATGAAAACCTCCTCTCATTTAGACTGCCAAGTTGAAATATGACTTCAAAATATTGTATAGTCAGCTGTATTAAGGAACTGTAGCACACTGGTGTTTGAGGGTGGTATTGTGGCCTTCCTTCCTTCCTCCTTTCCTTTCTTTCAACTTGATAGGGGGAAAATATTTTAATGCAAAGTAAAAAGTATGTAATGATGGTGAATTCAGAATAACTGTACAATAGTTATATCATATAGTTTAGGTTACATGTCCATAATGGCAAACAACACATCTCAGTGACTTAAGCTAACAAAGGTTCGGTTCGAGTTCCAAATTGGGTTGTCAGGTTCTCCGATCCTGGCAGTCAATCGGAGATCCAGGGCCCCAGACTGGGGAGAGCCACTATTTCAGACATTGCCAGTTGCCGTATCAAAGAAAGAAAGCACTAGAGGGACTCATGTTGGCAATGAATGCTTTGACATGGGCATGACACATCTGGAGGGACCCTGGAAAGTTAAGAGCAATGTTGACAGCTCTTGTACTCATTCATCTTTTATCCTCAATAACTACCACAGTACTGGACACAGCAAAGACAGTGAATGTTTATTACAATGAAATGATTTCCAGGGATTCTGATTTTTGGGGGGTTCACCTTAGTTCATCTTAAACTGAAATAAATAACAGAACCCACAAAATAAAACCAATAGGCTTCCAGATTCAGGTAAGAGGAATTTCAAGCCCTTTGAAGCTATATGAGAAGAACAGAATTTAATTCCAGGATAGAGCTTTCACGGCCAGGTCAATTTCATGAGTATCATATTCCTTCTGATGATTAAAGGAAACCTTGCCACCTGGTATTGTGTAGTGAATATTTGTTGACTGACTCCTATGTGGACAACCCATGGCTTATGATCAGTTTTTAGAATATTCCTTAAGTATCTTAGAGATAAAGACTGTAGTGTTTTTTAAAATTTATTTTAGAAATAGAGAAGAAGAGGGAGAGAGAGAAAAAACATCAACTTTTGTTTTTCCACTCATTTATACATTCATTGGTTGATTCTTGTCTGTGCCTGGACCAGGGATTGAACCTGCAACCTTGGTGTATCAGGATGGCACTCCAACTGATTGAACTACCCAGCTAGGGACTATAGTTTTTGAGAAAATACTTTTTTTGTATGTGATTGTAAAGTGGGATTTTATTAAGTGTGTATTTCCAATCATATAAATTCAGTCATCTATATACACAGGAAAAACAGAGAGAGACAAAATGTGCATGGAGGTAGACAGTCCAGGCAGTTCTGTCTTGAATTCCATGCACTGAGCTTAGGCCTCTGAGAAGGTGTGAGATGAAACACCTCAATCTACTGTGGTCTCAGCTAAACACAACTCAACCGTGAGAGCTTGCATGTGCTTCTGATATTCCAATACATGACTGAGCACTTTTCCCCACAACTTGACTTCTAAATGGGTGCCCACCGCGTCATGTGGCATTCACCCAGAGAGCCAGCGATCTGTTCCAGGGCTGAAGGAAACACTGGCCATATTGGGGCTCACTGGAAGCTGCTATAGTTATCTCCAGCATGGTGTGATTTTGACTGTGTGTGTCTTTTTGTTTTTGTTTTTGTTTTTTCCTAACACCAACTTTAGGACCTAACATCCTGGATAGAATAAGACTGCGTGCATTCTTATCCATTAGATGCCTAGACATCGTCAGCAAAGGTGCCCTTACTTTCTGTAGTCTTTCCATATTATTTTGATCACCATATGTTGCTCAGTCTGCACTTTCCACGTGTGGGTCTTTTGAAGACTAGGTACCCCCAGAAGACTAGGTATACCCATGTGTATATATTGCTTTTGCGCATCTCGAGTGAGTTAACATCAGTTCTCCATCCTTTTCTTCTCCAGAGTGCCTACCGCATGTTTACAAACAACACGTGTTTGAAGCACATGATCACCAAAGTCCGGCGGGACACCCACCACTTTGAACGCTACCAGCATAACCGGGACCTTGTGGGATTCCTCAACATGTTCGCAAACAAACAGCTGGAGCTGCCGAGGGGCTGGGAAATGAAGCACGATCACCAGGGCAAGGTAACCTGCTTGTAGCCTTGGCGCTTGGCTCTGCCCTTCAAGTGAGGGCTGAGAACCCTTTGTGAGGTGCAACATTCCACCTCTGGGTTCGAGTGATACCTGGACAAGCAGGTAGTTCCGACAAACAGTTCCCACACTCTTCTGAGGTCGTGCATGCAGTGGACGGGTGTGAGGGCATTTGTTCTCGAATTACTCACTTTTGCCTGGATATTCTCCTACCTGTGTCATCTGTCACCATTTGCTGCTGATTATAGAAAAGGTTTCTTAGGCAGTGACACTTCCTTCTCCCTAGTTAAACAGCTCGTGTTATGGGTAGTTGAATAAAAGTTGTATTGTTTGGAGGAGGTGGCTAGGAGGTTGCTAGGCAACTGCACGAGGTGTGTGTGTGTGACGCCGTCTGGGTTTGGGCCTCAATCTTGTTGGTTCAGGACCCTGATTTTGTTAGCACATTAAACAAGAACACAGGCTGATTAATTTATGAGGAGAGTGGCGCAGCTGTGTCACACAGGCCCGTGTGACCACATGTGCACTTCCTTTGGAGACGGCTGATCCAGAAATCCGGGTTAGAACCGGAGGTTGTTACATGAGCATGAAGTTGGCATGAGAAACTTAGTAATTTTTACAAGGTGTCCCTCAGCTAAGATTTTATTGTTTGACTCTTTTAGCACCTACTGTGAGCCATGAAAGGTTTAAGCTTCTGACAACAGCTCCATAGACAGTGCTGTTATTATTATCGCCACTTAGAGTGAAGCAGCCGCAGCGACGCGCCCGGCACAGAGGCGGGCGGTGACTGAGCTGTGCTCGCACCGGGCAGCGTGGCTCAAGGGTCCATAACCCCGATGCCGCGCGGTACCAACTTCAGTTTCCCTGTTGGTAAAAAGACTCTACATCACTCATAGGGTGGGGAGGATTAAAACGACATGACACTTAAAGTAACTCTGCTTGGCTTATTCACTCAATAAATATTTATTGAGCACCTGTGCAAGATAGAACAGCCAACTGCTTCATGTGACTGCCATTCTCATGGAAAGAGATGGATGGGATGTAAACAAAGAAATAGTAACATGCCAAGGGCCATGTCAATCAAGACAAATTAATGCTACCATTTAAAAGAAAGCAGGGGTCAAGTCTAGAGAAGAAAGTGAAGAGTTTTCTTCTACAGGGTAGCTGAGGAACACCTCGCAGATAAGGCTATAGGGGAACGGAGACCTGAACAAAGTGAGGAGAAAACCGTATCAGGAGAAGAGCATTCAAGGGAATGAAAGTATGCAGTACTCAGAAAATGCCATTCTCCCCGCAAAGTATCCTCTAGCAATGATACCACAGCACCGTCTTATTTATCCTGACAACCTGTGAGCAGTCAAAATAGATCTTCCAGAGTGCATGTATTTTAATGCATGGGAGGAGCCCTCAGACTCTCCTGGAAACTATTGACTTGATTTCTGTACTCTTTTCTAATAAATCTCTAATTCCCAGCCTAGAAAGGATTAGAAGTGGCAAGCCTCAAGGTCAGAACAGATAGATGAGAACGGATTTGTAATTATGTCCCTGGACCACTGGTTAAATAGCATTATATCAGAGTCAGGTGGCAGAGAAGCCTTTCTAGAACACTAGGAAGCTAGGAGCAGGGATACCTGCCACTTCCTGCACTCTCTCCACCCAGAGGAACTTGTCACATTGAACCAAATTTGGCTGGTGCCGAATTTGCTTCAGTAGCCTGAGACCCAAGTGTTTGGAAGCATTCTACTGAATGGAAGGGCATAGATGGTTCAAGTAAGGACTTTGAAAAATGCTGGTGGTATTTATTATACCTGGGTAAGCAAGCGCAGTAGCATACCTAGAATTCAGCTCTGTTCTCAACTCTGACAAGATATTTTCCTGGTGTCATGAAGAGCTGTACTCATCAGAGAACCTCTGGTCCAGGAAAAACCCAAGTTGCAGTAATACTACCATATATTTCTGCTCTGTGTAGAGACCTAACTTGCTACAGGAAACCAGGAACTTATCATGCACCCATGGAGGAGAAGGTCCCTTTCAGCCAGTCGTAACTTGCCAGACATGCTTAAGGAGAGAGCTTCTTATTAATAACCCTGGACCTTGAGAGAAGTTGAAGTTGTGTTTAGGATACTGTTGATGATGAGTTACGATCCAGTGTTAAGAACAAGTTCTGTCTCATAGCTTTTATAAAAGTTTCGATGGTTAAACAGCAGTAAACATGATCTTGGCTATGTGAGTAACAACTCTTCATCTTATTGCCTAAGGGCCTTAGACTCATGTGGGGATTTCAACCAAAAGGCGTAGGCATTGTGAAGAACCCTGACTGTGGGCTGGAGGATAGTTGACCTCACAGTCTGCTGGTGGATTAGCCGTCAAACGCTTTTTGACATGGAAGACATACAAGGACCCCTGCCTTGTGGACAAAAACGGATTATCAGACAGGACTGAAAACCTATTACTTTAGCCTGATCTCTCTGCTTCCTGCATTAGGACTTGAACGATGTTTTTTAACTAAGCTGGACACCTTAACTAAAGCAGTCATGCCCCTGTGATTCCTCCCTATCCTTCCTTTACCAATGACTGGCTTCCAATGAAGTAAAGTAACTTAAAGGAACATGGGGAGAGGCTCATGCTATGTCTGTGTTTGGCTGCGCTGCTTTTTCACTGCGTGTTAGAAGCCATAGCCCTCATCCTCCAGGCAATTCAGAGGTTGTAGCATCCCTTGAGTTAATGAATTGCTTTGCTTCCAGAGCATTTGAAGGTTACACTTTTTTCCATTTACTATAACATTAAAAGCTATTAATATTACAAAATTTATTTTCCTCCAGTGGTGAGTGATTTCTGGAATTGATGTGGAATAGGATGCCCGGATCCTCATCTATGTGAAATGATTCTTAAGAGAAATGTTCTCACACTTAGCTCTTTGGGCTTATGATACTTGACTCCATTTTCTCTTCTCAAGTGCAAACTTTTCCTTTAGAGTTTTCGTTTAGTCATTCAGTACACTTCTGAGTGCCTACTGTGTGCAAGCCACTGTGATAACAGTGATAAATGCTAACACTTAATGTAGCATTATGTGCTATGCAACATTTACTACATGTCGTTGTGAGCCCTCAGATTGCTTCCTTTCATGCTCATAGCAGCCTTGGAGACAGCTGCTCTGTTTACCCACATTTTATAGACAAGGAAACTGAGGCACAGCATGGCTAAGTGAATTGACCAAGGTCCCACAATTAATAAGAGATGGAGTTGAATTTGAACCCAGGCAGCCGAGTCCAGAGGCTGGGCTCTTGTCCTGCCTCTCACTGTGAGCAGGGTCAGTTGTAGCGAAGGCAGTAAAGGTGCTGTGGAGGAGGTGGGGGCTTGCAGACATGTCACTGAAGGGCAGGCAGCCCTGTGGGTGTGTTGCTCTTAGCTCCCCAGGCATAAGTGACCAGTCCTTCCTTGGGTTCCCTCACCACTTTGGTTGTACTATTTCATAATGTCCATCCCCATTTTTCTCATGGTATACTTGTTAGCATGTTTTGTCTTCCCAGATGTCCCCTTCTTAAGAATTCTTTTATTTATATTTTAATTGCTCCCTTTTCTACCCCAGTTCCTGTCACATAGAAAGTTCTCAAAACAAGTTTGATGAATGAATGAAACTCATCACCTGTAGTTTCCTGGTTACTCAGTAATCTCTACTCAGGATAAAGAAGAAACTTGGGAGGCTCCCTCCCCACCCCACTCCCGCCTCCTCCTGTGCTCTCACCAGAAGTGGCTCCTAGACTTACCCCATCTGACCTCTCTTGATGCATATGTTGTCTTGGATTTTTCATGTTACATGTTTGAACAAGGTAGTAATTATGCTTGCACTGCACTTCAGCTGTCTTCAATTTTGAAAGACTTTTTTTTAAAATTACTTAAGGCCAAGGGTTTAAATTGGGTGAGATTTTACAGGATTCTAGATCTAGCATGTCCTTGGGAATTCTAGGTTGAAAAATGTCCTTGACTCGCATGAAAGAAGTAAAGTATTCTTTTAAAATTAACTAATACAGAATAAGAGCAGAATGATGATGAGGATGGCAGTGATGGTACCTGCATTTGTTCAACTCGTACCATGTGCCAGGCACTGCAGTAGGTCCATTTCCATGGATTTTCTTATTTATGCTTCATGGCAATTCATAAGTTGGGTATCTGTGGCAGGGGTGGGGGTTGTCTTTGGAAATGAGAAACACTTTGTTATCCCAGGGAAGAAGAGTTTCAGGCAAGATGCTGGAATACTGGTACCCTTCAAGGCTGGGTCACATGTAAAGGTCTTGATTTGATCACAGATGTTCTAGCCAAGGCCGTATCAGCAGAAACACAGACATGGCTTCATGCTTAAATATCATAGAGTCCTTATGGTATTCTTAATGGCTAGAGACACATAAAATAAAGTAAGGGAATGGAATTCACAAATATTGACAGCTTATTAGATGCCAGATTCTATATTAGATGCAAGTCTCTATGCTAGAGATATTATATTAGTTCTTTTAATTTTTATAATAATTCTATGTAATAGGTTTTACTGTAGATGAAGAGACAAAGGCTCAAAGAGGTTAAGGATGCAAGTAGATTCTTGGATACAAATCCATGTTTTTCTGTATTCAAAACCTATAATTATTCATCTGTACAAGGTTAGTCTAATTCTCACTGACCACTAATCACCTAACTTGAAATAATATATAAATTTACTGTCATATGATGTCAGAAGTTTACTGTCATAATGTCATATAAATTCCCTTATTTCTACAAATGAGTAGGTTGATCATCTTTTTATATGCTTTTTGGCCATTTATATATCTTCTTTGGAAAGAATGTGTTTTAGATTCTTTACCCATTTTTTAATTGGGTTATTTATTGTTTTATTGAGTTGTAAGAGTTCTTTATATATCCTAAAAACTAGTCCTTTATCAGATATATACTATGCAAATATTTTCTTCTGTGGATTTTCTTTTCACTATCTTGATAGTATTGTTTGTAGCACAAAAATTTTAATTTTGATGTAGCCAAGTTTATCTGTATTTTGTTGCTTGTGCTTTTTGTGTCATGCCTAAGATCCCAAGTTTACAAAGACTTTCCCCTGTATTTTCTCCTACAGTTTTATAGTTTTAGCTCTTACATTTAGATCTCAGATTAATTTTCAGTTAATTGTTTTATATGTTGTGAGGTAGGGAATTCATTTTTTTTTTTTTGCATGTAGTTATCAAGTTATCCCAGAACTGTTGAAAAGACCATTCATTCTTTTTTTTGGGGGGGGGGGACATATTCTTTTAAAATTTTCTATTGTTATTCTACTACATTTGTCCCAATTTTTCCCTCTCTGCCTTCCTCCACCCAGCTAACAACCCACTCCCTGAGTGAATACCCACACTGTTGTCCATGGGCAAAAACTAAAAGCTTTCCCATTAGCATCAGGAATAAGACAAGGGTGTCCACTTTTACCACTTTTATTCAACACAGTACTGGAGGTCCTAGCCACAGTGATCAGACAAGAAGAAGAAATAAAAGACATCCAAACTGGAAAGGAGAAATTAACAGTGTCATTGTTTGCAGAAGACATGATAGTGTACATAGAAAACCCTATAGTCTCTACCAAAAAACTACTCTACCTAATAAGTGAATTTGGCAGAATAGCAGGATACAAAGTCAATAGTCAGACCTCAAGGCATTTTTGTACACCAACAATGAAGTATCAGAAAGAGAAACTAGGGGGGAAATCCCATTTACTATAACAACAAGAAAAATAAAGTACCTAGGAATAAACTTAACTTAAACTTAACCTCCTTAACCTAAGAAAAAACAAAGAAGTAAAAGACCTGTACTCAGAAAACTACAGAACATTGAAGAAAGAAATTAAGGAAGATAAATAAATGGAAGCATATACTATGTTTATGGATTGGAAGAATTAACATCATTAAAATGTGCATACTACTCAAAGAAATCTATAGATTTAATGCAGTTCCTATTAAAACACCAATGGCATATTTAGCAGATCTAGAACAAATATTTCAAAAATTTATAAGGAACCAAAAAAAGGACCCCAAACCCCAAATAGCCTCAGCAATCTAGAGAGAGAGAAAAAAAAAAAGTAGGAGCGATCACAATACCTGCTATCAAACTATACTACAAGGCCACTGTAATCAAAACAGTCTGGTACTGGCATAAGAACAGTCACATCAATCAATGGAACAGAATAGAGAGCCCAGAAATAAACTCATGTCTCTATGGTCAACTAATATTTAACAAAAGGGGCATGAGCATAAAATGGAGTAAAAATAGCCTCTTCAATAAATAGTGTTGGGAGAACTGGACTGGTACATGTAAAAAAAAAAAAAAGAAAGAAAGAAACTAGACCACCAACTTACACCATATACCAGAATAAACTCAAAAGGGATAAAAAGACAAATATAAGTCACGACACCATAAAAGTCCTGGAGGAAACACAGACAGTAAAATTTCAGATATCCCATGTAGCAATATTTTTTGTGCTATATCTCCTAGGGCAAGGAAAAAGAAAAAATAAACAAATGAAACTACATCAAATTAAAAAGCTTCTGAATGGCCAAGGAAACCATCAAAATGAAAAGCAAACCAACTATATGGGAGAACATATTTCCCAATGATACATCAGACAAGGGTTTGATCTCCAAAATACATAAAGAACTCATAACTCAACACCAGGAAGACACACAATCCAATTAAAAAAAAAATGGACAAAGGACCTGAATAGACACTTCTCCAAGGAGGACATACAGAGGATCCAGAGACACATGAAAAGATGCTCAGTATTGCTAGCTATCAGAGAGATGCAAATTAAAACCACAATGAGATATTACCTTACACTGGCCAGAATAGCCATCATTAATAATTCAACAAACAACAAGTGCTGGCGAAGCTGTGGAGAAAAGGGAACCCTAGTGCACTGTTGGTGGGAATGCAGACTGGTGCAGCCACTGTGGAAAACAGTATGGAATTTTCTCAGAAACTAAAAATGGAACTGCCTTTTGACCCAGCAATTCTAGTGCTGGGTCTATACCCTAAGAATCCTGAAACATCAATTCAAAACGACCTATGCATCCCAACGTTCACAACAGCACAATTTACAATAGCCAAGTGTTGGGAACAGCCTAAGTGCCCATCAGTAGATGAGTGGATCAAAAACTGTGGTACATTTACACAATGGAATACCATGCAGGAGAAAGAAAGGAATGCCTACCTTTTGCAACAGCATGGATGGAACTGGAGAGCATTATGCTAAGTAAAATAAGCCAGTCAATGAAAGACGAATACCAAATGATCTCACTTAAAAAAGCTAATGAATAAAAATAAACTAACAAGCAAAACAGAACCAGAGGCATGCAAACATGGAACAGACTGAGAGCGACCAGAGGGGCGGGAGATAATGGTGAAAAGAAGGGGAAGGAAGTAGTCAAAGGATGTTGGCTATAGATTTCTGATATATGGCCTAGGACTATTCTTTCTTATTGATATTATTAGTTGTTAGGAAAATGCAAATCAAAAGCATAACGAGACCCACTTGATTGGCCATAAAACAAAACAATACAAAACAAATCTAGAAATAGTAAATGTTTTCAAGGATGTGGAGGAATTAAAATCCTCATCTGTTGCTGGTAGGAATGTAAAACAGTGAAGCCACTTGGAAATGGTTTGACAGTTCTTTAAAAAATGTTATACAAAGAGTTGCCACATGGTCCAGCAATTCCACAACTAGGTATATGCCCAAGAGAAATGAAAATATACTTCACACAGAAACCTGTACACAAATGTTCATAGTAGCATTCATTATTCCTAATAGCTAAAGTGTGAAAACAAACCAAATGCCCATTAACTGATAAATGGATAAATAAGTGTGGTAGACCCAGACAATTTAATGTTATTTGACAGTACAAAGGAGTGACATACTGATACAACATGGATGAACCTTAAAAAATTATTGCTAAGTAAAAAAAAACTATTACAAAGATTACCTATTGTATGATTCCATTTATGTGGTATGTCTAGAATAGGCAAATCTGCAGACACAGAAAGATTTCTGGTTTCCTTGGGTTGCAGGTGGGAAGGGGAGTACATGCTAATGGGTACATGGCTTCTTTTTCTGCAGTGGGGGGAAGATGTTCTAAAATTAGGTTACACTGTTGGTCGCACAATGCTGTATATACTAAAAGAAAACCAACAATAAATTGTACACTTTAAATGGGTGACTTGTATTATATCTGAATTATATACCAATAAAGCTGTTTAAAGAATTAGTAAGTTCGATTAGAGGAGACTCCCTTTTTAGCTCCTAGATTCTATTAGAACCCTGATTCTTCAGTCTTGAAGATTAGATGATGTGGTCCCAAACTGGTTTTGACATCAAATATGTAAGGTGGTTTTGGGGGGGCCTTTTAATTATATTTGGAAAGGTCTCTTGCTCAACATTTCATAGTGTGTTTTATTCAGCATTTTGTGCCATTACTTGATTTCCTTAATTATTTTGATTCTCTAATGGTGAGACTGGCAGTTAAGCCAAGTTTTATTTTATGTAGGGTCATCCTTGGTCGACATCTGTGTGTTTGTTGGATTGAAGGCCCAGGACTTTCATCTAACATAGAGACACATTTTGACTTGCCTCATTTTAAAACAAAACATATAAGCCAATGTTTTGCTTTCTCTTGTAGTAGGCTTAGTTTTTAAAGAGCGTTACAAAATTCTGCACACATCAGCAAATGCATGAGAGAATTTGCTTCTTCCTGTGAACCAAAACCATTTTTTACCTGGTTATGGTGCTTTGGGAAACTTAGAGGAATACAATGATTATATAAGCAAAGAAAGTGACCCACTACAAAAAAAAATCCTGCTTGCTTCCTATTGTCATAATTCTTAAATTTTTGTACACTCTCAGGAGTACGAAAATCAAGGGTAATTTGGGATCTGGGCTACAGTGTTGATATAGACACTCATATTTTTGCCAGAAATATGCTTGAGTAGTATTAAAACATGATTTGTTTTAAATGCTATGGTTCTTGGCTGGGTTTGATCATTAGTATGTGCTCATGGGGGTAATATGTATATCTGGGAGACAAACATCGGGTTTAATAAGGAAAACCAAATGTTATTTAAGTTAAGAGTTCCCTCCCTCCCTCATTCCCTCCCTTCCATGCCATTGTTAATTTAATGAAATTAACTTGAGAAAATAACGCCACAGTGGGGTCAGGATTTCTGGATCATCACCATCCGATCTGGCCTCCATGAACCTCAGCTTTCTCTAAAGCAAGGGTTAGTAACCTGTCCTGTCCAGCTCCTTAGGCTGTGGCTAACATCAACATAAATAATGGAGGGATTACAAATGGAAAAAATATTAGGATTATAACCACAATTTATTCAGTAGTTGATGTAATATTACTTGGTTTATGATTTAAAAGATAAAAGCTATACAATAAAAACCACTACAAGTTTATGATTTAGTTTAGAGAAAGCAAAGATATGGAATGTATAAAATACCTACAAAATAAAATGGATCATTTTATTTTATTTATTCTTAGCCAGGGATGCTGCTAAGTTGGTCATTGCTACCCAACTCACCAGGATCTTGGTTTGAATGGTTGGGTAGAAGTAAGGATCTATATAGATCATTAATTTTGAATTTTATAAAAATGATAAAGATTTGTTGTTAATGGCTGCATCCTTACTCTAAGGGGAAGTACATAATGGTCTTATAAAGGAGGCACCGTAGGGTTAATGAGTGTCCCATTCCATCTCTTACCGAACTGCTGATCGCCCTTAACCGTGGTGGTCCAACAGAATGGCTTTTGCAAAGTAGGCTTCCTTTTGTTGTTCTTGGTCTTTGCTGTCCACATTGTTCATGACCACTGCAGAAGGGTCTGCCCTCAGGTGTTTGCTCCTGCCTTAAAGCTGTTTAACCACCCAGAATGGCTTCCATTTTCCTGCTATGAGTGTTCTGTTATTGTGCTCATTCTGGTAGATTTGTTCTCCTGCCAGATCAGTGGCCTTCTGTTCTGGGGGTTATAATCTCAGTCAGCCATGATCATGAAAGTAGAGTTTTTAAAATAAGTAACTTTCTCTTGAGAACTGGATCTGGAATCAGATTTCCATATTTGCACAGAATCATGCACTTCCTATGTAAAGCCACCAAACACTCCTTTCCCAAACTGTTTTACCCTTAATGCCTCTCATCTGGGCTATAAAAGCATGTGCCCCATGCACTGGTATAGGGTTTGCAAGGGTCCAGTGCAGATTGACTTAGTTCTCACATGAGATACTCAGAAAGTTTTCATAGCAAAGGTAGGCTTTTGAACTGAACTTTGAATGATGAGTAGAATTTTGATAAAAAGAGATTATGGAAAAACATCCAACAAAAGGGTATGGAGATAGGAACACATCAGGTGGGCATGTTTGGTTCCCATGAAGAAGTTATGGGCAAATTTGAAGAGACTGTACTAGCTACACACACACACACACACACACACAACAGCTGATGTAAGTTTCGAACCAAAGTGGGCAGGCTCTGGGCCCAAGAAGAGACCATGTTTCAGTCTGAGCCTGAAGGTCACAAAACTCCAATATCCCAATTCAAACATTTGGGCCAAAGGAGTTCCCTCTGCTCAGCCTTTTGGTTTTATTAAGGTCTTCAACTGATTGGATGAAGCCCACCCACATTAAGGAGGGCAGTCTGCTTAACCAGTCTAGTGATTCAAATATTAATCTTATCCACATATCACAGACACACCTAGAATCATGTTTGGCCAAATGTCTGGGCACCCCATGACCCAGTAAAGTTGACACATAAAATTAATCATCACAGACCCATATCAATGAAATAAAATCATTGTCAGGTCCATTACAGAGAGTTATGGATAACTGAGAGAAAGATGCAAAAATGGATCATTAGAAAAACACTATGAAGTTTATTTTTGAACTTCACATAATGGGTTTATCATTTGGTTTAATTTTTTTTAAGAAGTGTTATATTTTATTCTCCTTTTATTTTTTAAAGATTTTATTTATTTATTTTTAGAGAGCGGGGAAGGGAAGGAGAGATGTAGAGAAACATCAGTGTGTGGTTGCCTCTTGCACTCCTCCCACTGGGGACCTGGCCTGCAACCCAGGCATGTGCCCTGACTGGGAATTGAATCGATGACCCTTTAATTAGCAGGCTGACTCTCAATCTACTGAGCTACACCAGCCAGGGCTGATTTCCCTTTTAGATGTAAAATATAGATTAACTTTTTTTTCTCTCCTGTCTCTTTGTTTTGCACTCTCAGACAGATTAACACAAGGTATTTTTTTCCTCCAGATCACTCTACTTGGGCCTAAATTGAAATACTAAGAAACAGTGAGCTTAAAAATGATAAATATTGTATACTTCATGTTTTCTTTTTAAATGAAAATGTCAAATGGTAACCATCTTCTTTTAAAATGAAATATCCTTTCCCATAGTTCCTTATGTTTTGTCCCTACAAAAAACAATTCCAGCTAAATTGGCGTCTCTATCTATGTCCAAGCATTGTAACTCAAGGAGTTTGTGACTCTGGATGAATCGGAATGGTCCAAATACCCAACTTTGATGAACATGACAAGTGGCAGTTATGGTTATGCAGACAGATTTTTAGAAGAGAACAAATATTTGTACAGTGAAAGTGACCACAGTCTGAGCCTACGTGAGGATTCTCATTTCTCCAGACCCGAACAGCCTGTGTAGCTGCACAAGTTGCACCAGTTGACACAGACTCTGGTTTCTCCTGTGTGAGGCTGACAGCCACAATTTAGTGGGTCAGGTTCATCTCAGTGAGTATAATGCCACTGAATATCGTGAGGTCTCAGGTGAATACTCACAGTCTCAGCAGGATAAGTTCAGCACTTAGAAAAATATGGTTGCTTTTTGTTGTTGTTGTTGTTTGCAATTTAACCACTATATTTGCTATTTTTGTGACACATCTCTTCAGGTTCTTTGAAACAACCAATCTGTCTTTGTGGTGGTTAACTGATTTAATCACCTCAAGTTACACTGCAACCCAGGTGGAGGTGGAATGAAACTTTAAATGTGTCCATAGCACATAGTTTTTAGACAATCTCTTGCTCATTTTAAGGGGCTAAAGGGGTGTTAGATAAATAATAACCCCCATATTTACACATAGAAGGTCAAGGAAAAGAATCTTCCAGGGGCAGTGTACCTTTTTGATTGAGAGAATAGAGCAGAGATTGGCTTTGTGAATATATTTCTGAGTAAAATGCTAGACTCATAGAATTTTGAAGGAATTGCCCAAATATGGAGATGGCCTTTGCCTTTTACTTTTAAACAATTGTCTTCATCACTTGCAGTGGATCTTTTTTTCATATAATAGGCTATTTTAAAATTTCATGGCAATGGCGTTTTTCTACTCTACCTAAAATGGGCTGATTTGGAGAACTCCATTCTTAGGCTTCTGTAGTGATGTGCTGGTAAACTTTTAACAGCCAGCTCTCCAGGGTAGGTGTCAAGGAGGGCTAATCGCAGCATTTGCTATTTTCTCTGGTGTAAATTCTTCCACCATAGCCAGTTTCAGGCTGCCAGCATCATTGTCAGCCAGCCCACAGAATACCTTAAAGTTTCTCACCAGCTCTCATGAGCTTGTGCAAGCTATCTCCAGCATACCTCTGGCTCTCCTGTAGGATTCCCAACACCTAAGCCCCTCCACTCCCAACACATAAACTATCTCTCCTTTAGCTACCATGTTTTACATCTCGAGTGTTGGTGGATAGTGCACTTACCCACATCTGCTAAACAACCGGCTGTTTCCAGAACTCTAGCTTAAGTGCCATGAATCCTGTTTTCTCTCCTAGCAACTGTAGCTCTCTGACCAGAGCGGTGCAACAAGCAACCTTCTTTAACTTTATTGTGACTGATTCAGGTATCATGAAATATTTGGGACCACTTACTCTTCAAATGAACCAATTGGTGGAAAATGTTAGTTCGCATGACTATTTTTTACTTATAATAAACTATCATTAAGCCTTTTTCATCTCTATTATTGGTAATGGAGTTCTGTTTGGGATATCATACAGAGTATATAATAGCATATAATTCCTTATACTTAAGGAGATACTAGGGATCCAGGAGCTGAGAAGAAACTTATATTTTGGAAGGGAGAGAATGTGTGAGTAAATACGATGTTTATAAAAATTAGATTGCACTTAACTTTTTAAAAACGTTTCTAAGACTTTGTCAAGTTGAAATGCCAGAAGTTAGAACAGATTCATTGCTCAGTATTTCTAACTTATAAATTGTTGTTCTTTCATTGTTTCCATAGCTCTTTGGAGAAGGAAAGATAGAAGAACTGATGTTCAGTTTTTCTGTAGCATAGTTACAAGTGCTTTTTGTTTTATGTTGTTTATACGGTCTTTTATTATGGATTTCTGGTTTGGCAGAATGTTAACTGGAAAAAATTTCATACTTCTGTAACTTAGATTTGTTGAGCTTGAGGCTGGTATTTCTTCACAAATATTGATGGCCTTTTTTTTTTTTTCTTAAAATAATAGAAGCTTTAAAAAAAAGAATTGTGTAAAGAAAGAAGTGTATTTTGTTTGGCTTCACTAAAATACCACTTGGCTCCAACCAGCCCGTATTTCCTGACTATGATCGTGCCCGGAAGCAGTGGAAGGGTAGAAGTTTTTAAAATGAGATTTAAGTTTGTGTATTTGCATTCCTTTTCGTTTTAACTGTGTTGTTAGTCTTAGTTGGTCCAGCACTGGGAAGCTGGAGTGGATTTCCTTAATGAAAGTTAACGGTAGGGAATCTATGTTGTTTGAATTTTGAACAACAAAATTTGCTAGTGGCTAATCTGAAAAAGACTTTTTTCCCCCATACAGTTGCTTTTATCGTGGAGTCTACATTCTCCACGTGCTGTTTATCAAGACAGTTTTATTAATACATGTTAGATACTTTCATAAAGTAAGGCTATTAAATAATGGTGACATAGAATGTGACCCAAATTGGGGGAAAAAATAAAAAGGACAAGGCCAGCTTCATTACTGGTTTGAACTAGTTAGAACGTCCTGTGGGAAAGCGATCTACTTTCCTGACATAATTGATTTGTGTGTCAGAAATAGAAATGGTGAACCTAAAATTCGCACAGTAATTTCTTGATGCTTTCCTCTCCACTTTAAAGTAGAATGCATTTTTTACAACTTATTGGTGACCTGAATGGTTCCCTTTATTTGGATGAAGCAGAGCTCCGAGGACACCTGTCTGAGGTCACATGGTAGGCGGAACAAAGCCAAACACCGGCGAGGAATTGCTCCTTTGTGCTGCATTCTGTTAGTGCTCTAGCTACGTGGTTTTGACAGAGGTCTGAATGGAGACCTTTCTCCCAAGTACTTGGCAGACTTGAAAAGCATGTGTAAACAACATACACATTCCACTTAACTCTGAGTCTGACCCCCTCTGGGATATGGACAGCACCTACTCCCCACCCACAGCTGTGCCTCCAGCAGGTTAGCGACGGAACCGTGCGGAGTGCACAGTTTGCTGTCTAGTTCAGTGGCAGCCTTTTCGGTGTGGAAACTGTAGTAAGGCCCAGTGCTGTGAGTGGCCCTTATTATCCGCCTAATTCAAAAAATACTTCAATGCTTTTCTAAAATGAAGTACTGTAGGGTATCGATGGAGTAAGAGGAACATAAAAAAGAGAAGACAGAAGGCAGAAAGCAGAATGGAAAGAGAAGATATGTGAAAAGGAGAGAGAGGGGAAATAGGTGCAGCTCATTGGGCTTCGGAGTCGGACAGAAAGACGGGTTGAAATCCCAGCTACAGGTTCCCAGACATACATATCGCTTAAATCTGGAGCTGTTACCGAACTGTGTTAAAAGTGAATAATAATGAGATAGCATCGCTTATCAAATAATGGATGGAAATCCTTGCTTATAATGGTAGTTATTGGCTTATGTGTTCTTCTAAGCTTTCCGTTTTAGGAAGACTGCATTTCCTGTGCAGTGCTGAGGCTTCAGTGTATCAGTTAGGATTTGGGTTGTGACAGAGACCCGTATGAGGTTTGATACACAGGATTTTATTCTGTCACATAAAGAAGTTCAGAGATAGAAAGCCTAGGGCTTTTAAGGTGGTTCCTCATGTAGTGAGAGCCCAGCCTCCTTCCAGCTTTTTGCTCAGCCATGCTTCATCTTCACAGTTTGACATGGCTGCTGGAGCACCAGCAATTACATCGTTGTTTCAGGGAGCAGCCTGTATGAAGGACAGAAGCAGGACCTTATAAAATTGCCTTGAATAAGGGGGGTTTCCAGAATAACCATGTGATACTGTTTATATCTCATTACCTACAACCTCATCTGAGTAACATACCTACAAGGAGCCTGCGAAGTCTAGTTTCACTGGTTCTTCTTCTTCTTCTTCTTCTTCTTCTTCTTCTTCTTCTTCTTTTTTTTTCCTTATATAAAGACTATAGCAAGAAACATTGTGATCCTTAGAAAAATATCTTAAAAGTTAAAACTACTATTAGTAATAAAAATAGTAACTCACATTAGGGATCACAGGCAGTATCTTCAAAAATGTATATGAACCATCTTATGTAACCTTTCTTTGATGTAGGTTTTATCCCCATATAACAGACAAGAAATTGCTGTTTAAAAAAGTTAAGTTTTGCCTAAGGTTATGCCTGTAAGTAAGTGGTGGAGCTAGAGCTCAGAACCAGACTTGTCTTCCCAGATCCCAAGCATTTAATCAGTACTTTGCTTTCCACGTCTCAAGTTTAAGCTTGGTAATTGATTCATGTCTGCAAAGAGCTGTTGTAAAACCTATCTCATTTGTGGTTTTATAGTCTTTAGCTCTTTACCCTTTTCACTCAGCACACACATACGCCCTCATTTATTTCTTTAAAATCTTTCATTATTTTTATACTTAGTAAAAGAACATGACTTTTAATACTTGATTAATTCATTGTGAGTTGTCTTTCTGTATTTTGGCAATATTAGAATTAGAACTCTACATATTAGAATTTTTTGGCAATTCGTTATTTACTGAGCACGCTCTGAGATGCAGCCCTAAAAACGACTGGTGATAACAGAGTGAGTAAGAAAGAGTCCCTGCCCTCAAGGCATTTGCAGTACAATTCTTTAGAGAATGGATTTTAGACAAGCCTCTCAACATCAAATTAGACTGTGACATTGCCTGTGAATCACAACTGACCTAGATGTGCACACCCATTTGTCCTTATAATTACAAGTGCATCATCGTTACCTCTAAACAGCCACCCACTCCTTCAAAACATTCCCAAGAAATTAGGTAGAGTAAATAGGCAATTCTATTTTAGTACTCCTTATACTTTACCCTTAAACAACATGGTTTATGTTATTGTTTTAGTGCTAAAAGCTTAATCTAAATTTACATAAAGTAAATATATAGTTGACTATAATACTTATTATTTAGAAGTGTCCATTTGTAAAAAATAATTTAGTGCCCATTTTATGACATTTTGTATAGTGGCAGAAATGATATACAAGTGTATTAGAAACCCAAATCAACTGGGGACCAGTTGTGACATTTGGACAGAGTCTGCCAATACAAGCCTGTGTAAGGTTTATCTTTAGTGTGTGTGTTCACAAGACCGAAGAAGAAAGGTGTTCCTGACAGGTTAGGATAAAAATCTCAGCGTGAAGAAAAGAATTCCCATTCTGTCTATTTCTCTGCTTTGTTTTCTAGTGCATCTACTGCTTAAAGTTACTTCTTTACAGAGAAGTCATTTTTTCCTATTTGGGAACTACCTACAAATTATTTTCCCCATTTTCTGATTATGTGTATGCAGAAACATTTTGCTTCATAACGGGATGGGGTTCTTTTTAATAGGCATAAATGCACTATCTGCACCTAGGATTTGCCTAGATGTATTCATTCCTAGTGTTTAAGGTATTTTTTGTTAACTGAGCTCCACCAGTTTGAGAAGTTGGTTCTTTTTTTCTTAGGCTCCTTGGCCTGTATCATGTGCCCTGACACTTGATTTATAGGTAATGAGTCTCCTGGCTCTCCTATTAATCCCTTTTATCTTTGTTGGCCTAATTAACTTTATCTGATCATGGAAAACTTGTATTTTCTAATTGTCCTTGAGCTGATGGGCTTCATTATTTCCTTCAGTGAATTTTTCTTTGAAAACTTATACCATTGAACTCCTAAAGATAATGATAAATAGCCCTTGTGTAGAGCGTTAGGATTAAATAAAAAGAATTAGAAAGAAGGCTTCTCTACATTGTATGTAATCCTTACTGCAACTCAGAGGGAAGTAGCTTATGCTCATTCATGATTTCATGTCACCAGGGATTTTGCAGTAAACACAATAGACATGTTTCCTTTATCTTTATTACATGACGGGGAAAGAAATGGTTATTGTGAATGAGGAGACATGTTTACATAAGAAATCTATAGAGAGCATGTAAGTGGCTTGGCCAGAGTCATTGTAGCTAATAAAATTTGTATGAATGGGTGATTGATGACTAAACTGGAAGGCAAGAAGGAAGGGGATTTTAAAGTCTTGGGAAACTGACCTAAGAGTGGAATGTTTTTCCTATAGGTAATGGGGAGCCAGTAGAGGCTTTGGTTTGGAGTGGTGATATAATCAAAGCACGTAGAAAGAATAATTCTGGTACTGAGGTGTCAGTTAAATGAATAAGGGTAGAGATGTGGAACCACTGAGAAGCTGTTAGTACTTACATGCATAAGACAAAGCCCCGAAGTAATGGGGTGGAAGTCAGGCTAGGATGGGGCGTAAGGACGAGACACTACATTGGGACAATGGGGAGGATTTGGTGGCTGACTGACTGCCCAGGAGAAGGAAGAGAGAAGAAGTCAATGATGTTTGAAGTGTCTGGTGGTCAGGACTTTGGAATAATTGTGGGTAGCAGTAAGAGCTTAAAGAGCATCAGTTAAGAGAAGCTTGAACGGCCACTCATATGACTTCTGAGATCATATCTTTGATGGCTGTTTCTTAAGAGTATTTCCTGAAAACCGAGATAACATTCCTTCCTGCTGTCTTCATTCTGGATCCAGTTTAAGTATGGCTTTCTCTCTCTTGATCTTTCCTGGTGTGTAAGGGGAAATTCCCCCAAAGACTTAAAATTAGGAGAAAATGAAGCTAAGATTGTTACTCAGCAGTGGGCCTTTTCCTGAATGTGTGAAATGACAGGTCCGCTAAGACAAGTATGTGACATACATTGACCACTGAGTGGATTGCTCCCTAGGCATTTTTTGTGGACCACAACTCCCGCACCACCACTTTCATCGACCCCCGGCTCCCGCTTCAGAGCAGTCGACCCACAAGTGCGCTTGTCCATCGGCAGCACCTGACGAGGCAGCGCAGCCACAGCGCAGGCGAGGTGAGTCACCAGGCTGCTCACCTGTGGCTGCGGAAGCCACAGGGATGGGGGATGTGTGGGGTTGTGCTGGCTGTTCATTATTGTTTGGTTTTTCTAGTTGGACGTAGAGATGATCATTTGGAGACTGGGAAGTGCTGGAAGGTTGACAGGACTTCTTTGGAAACACACATAGCGTAAATGGCAAATTTAAAAGACAAGATATATGAGGAAAGATTGAAGAAACTAGAGATTTTCTTAAAGTCAGAGGATGTTGAGAGAACTCATGATGTAATAAAATGTTTAAGAGGGGATGATGAGCCCTTTTGCACACCTAACGACAGCTTCATAAGAAGAAACAAATGTAACTTTTAGTGGGCTAAAATTCGGTAAAATACAGGGAAATTTCTGAAGGGAGGCTTGCTGGATTAGATTAAAATCTTTGGCCAAGGCTATGGGATTGTGGTATTCTCACTAGTATCCTTTTAAAAATTACGGTATATCTCAAAGTTGAGTTATGTACTCTGAGTGCCCAAAGAAAAACAGGTGGAATTAACTAAATTTAGTAAAGAATTACTGAAACCTCCATTGTGCTCTACATGGCTAGATTGCAGTGACCCGTGCTAACCACATGAGGGCTCTCTAATAGCCTAACAACAACAAAACCTAAAGAAAAAAGAAGTAGTCTCTTGCTGTTTCTCTTTTTCTTTAAAGGCTCAAGTAATGAAAAGAAACATTGTAGGTGAAGTTTTTTCTCCTTATATGGACTTATGCTTTGAATTTATATCATCACTTAATATACATAGTTTCTAATAATTCCCTTAAACATATTTCATTAAGATTCTTTTCTTGCATGCCCTTTCCACATGTATGTGCATATGATATTTTTAGTATTATTTGGCAGGTCAAATATATTTGTAGCTCCTATTATAAGAAAAATTATGAGTGCAATAAATAACTGAATTTGATACATCAAAATCCCACTCCGGGAATTTCCCCTCATCATTTACACACTTGCTCTAATGCACCTCGTGTGTTTGCTGGTTGTAAGTGCAAACACAGAAGAGTGTACACGAGAAGCTCACATGAAAATGATATATAAACCTGCAAGATGAGGTATCCACAAAAATATGTATGTTTTATGAGCCCCTAATAAATCCTTTCCTGCTGTCCTATGAACCTGGTGGTGAAGTGAGTGATGCTAACAGCATTCTCCTTATAGCAGAACAGACCTCTTACCTTTGGACTGTGCGCATGACAGGTAGCATAGTTAGGGCCCTGCCTGACTTTATCACGGGGCCAGTGCACTTTAGTCACTTGTCTTATCTTGACCTCACAATACGAAGCTGACTGTTCGGTCTGGTCAGGGATACATGCATGAGATTAATAGCTATACGTACATTTTCTTTCAACCATCTGCCTCAGAACTTGAATTGTTTTCATGATCTGCTAGTCAGGAACCTGTTGTGGGAGAGGGAATCTAAGGTATACATTACAATTTGAATGAAGAGTTCACTGTATCGATGGAAACTGAGCAGTGGAAGAGAGATGCCCCATAAAGACTGAGCATTTGGGGCCAGTGCTGTTAACCTCTGACAGGGGTGTGCTTCCTGGCACAGCTGTCGGAAGCAGGCATGTCCCGCAGCAGTATGCTCATCTTTCAGGCCTTGCCCAGTGTCTGATGGTCTGGCTTGAAGAAGCGAGGTGTCAGTGAGATGACCTTTGGCTGTTCTGGGAAACGATGACACAGAACAGCCTAGTGACAGGAGGGAAAGTATATGTAGGTGTATTGCGATGATAACTTCTGTGACTAACCTAACAAGAGGTAGTTAATGATTGGATCTCCCCAGACAGTGGCTGACTTCATTCCTCAGAGCTAACAACTCACAAGAAGCAGGGTGAGAAACTTAGTGACACAAATGAGTCTTTCCAGCCACTCTCCACATTTAGCAAATACTCCAGGTAGTAGAAATTCTGGTATCTCTTCCATCCAACAGATTAATACGTACTGAACACCTGCAGTGTAGCAACATGGTGTTTGTTGTGATATAAACAAATAACATATGTTTCTGCCCTCTGTTCAGGAGAGTATGAAAGTAACCATAATATAGATGAAACATACTAGAGAAAAATGCTTTATAAACTGTCAATAATGGCAGCTGCTTTAGAAACATACACTGGGTGCTGGGGGAGCTCAGGGCAGTCACATTTAATCTCAGCGCAAAGGGAAGGGACATCTTCACCGAGGAGGGCCTGTGTGAACTACGGTTTGAATGAGTGCAAACATTCTTGAAGGATAAGCAAGCAGTGTAGGGTGGGGATGACATTTCCAGTTTGGGGGCCTTTAGAAAAACCTTCACCAAATACCTTCCTGATGCAATATGGTAAAATGGTTATGAAGATTTGAATGGGTGGAAAGTAGAAGCTCTATTTTAAAAGTACCAACTTATAAATCCAGTAAGTTATTTTGCCTTTTGTGCTCTAACTCTCTTATCCTGCTGTTCTACTGCTCTATTAAAAGATTTCTGTAGTATGGGGAGAGGGGGAGGATGCTAAAACAGAAGCTAAAGCAATGTTAGAGTTTTCTGATCAGAATATTTTTGTTTGTCTCCTTGTAGGTATGAGTTTTTAAATCTATAATAGGCACCATAATATTTCAAGCCAGGGCAACCCTGTTTAGCTCCTCCACACCCGCTGTGATTAGCTCCCTGGTGTGGGAGGTTCAAACCAGAATGGGCTGTTGTACTGGGTGCCCTAATAGCCAAGAAAAATTGCTTCGAAGGAGATAATATACCCACTGAGAAACCCACATGAAGACTATTGCCCTTCAACCCCTCCTCTGCTGAGGCAGGGGGTTCCTTGGCCTGCCATGGCCAAAAGAAGGCATAGCCTGGCACCTCTCTGATGTGTTTTGTACTACCCAGGCTTTTCCTCTGAGTGTATTGTTGCAGGGTTGTGTTCTGTAAAGGCAGAAGTTATTCCTGACGAACAGGTCTGCTATTTGCTTCTATAGCCCCAATAATTGTAAGTGTGTGGAACTACTTCTGTACCACAGGGTAGATAGTTATTGCCCCTGCCCCTGCCCCTGCCCCTGTCAAGGGCCTGGATGCCCCAACACCTCCCCACACCCTATTCAGCAGGTGAAGTGGAGCTTTTGAGAATCCTGCGTCAGCTCCTCTGCTGGCATCTGTTCTGGTTGGTTAGAACTTACCGATGCTTGTTGTCAGGTATTTTGAAAGGCTTGACTCGGGTGCTGATATAAAGCACTCCTGGTTTTGGTGGAAAACATAAATGGTGTTTGTGTTGCAGGTAGGAGAAGATTCTCGACATGCAGGGCCACCAGTTCTTCCCAGGCCATCAAGTACATTCAACACCGTCAGTAGGCCACAGTACCAGGACATGGTTCCAGTGGGTATGTCATCACTTTGCAGAAATCCTTATCTCTGCTTCGCACGTCAGTGTGTGCTGTGCATTCCATGCCGACTCTTCCCCATCGTTAGCCTGCTGCTTTGGCCCTACACTGAGACACTGTTCCATGAGCCCCAAGAAATTGATTTGAATCTTAAAGTACTTACGTCTTATAAACTCCTATAGGAAGAGATTTTTTAATATTACTCCACCTTTTCTGAGTAGAGCTGTTACATTAGATTGTTGAAGTTAAAGAATAATAACTTATTAGGGCAACTCTATTATGTGGTCATTTCAAATTAAGTATTTCAGTGGTGTGTGAGCCTTCAGTGGCCTCACAAAATAAGGAAGCAATGATGGCACATTCCTAAGGGTTTTTTGTAGCAAATTTTGCAGCAAAGTTATAAAATAAAAACAAACAGGTGTGGGCAGATAGGCCTGACAACTCGAGTTGTTATTGAAATGATGAAGTTGAAGTAGGTCAGTTGTCAAACCCGGAAGCCTTTAGGCAGGTGAAGTGGGCACAGGCTGGGGGCTCTGTGGGCTCCCTGATCCATCTTACATTCGAATGGCTCTCCATTTGTCTGTCTTTTTCTTTAAAATCTTTACTTTCTTTTTTAAAGAAAATTTTGACTGTGAAATGTAATGTAATGCCCATGTCCTAAAGAAGTTTGCCATCCACTGCATGAGGAGAAATCTTGGCTCAAAGGAAATGGTCTGTGTTTATCATGCCGTTACTAAGAGGGTACTAAACATGGCACACTGAATGTTAAAGTACTGTAAAATTTTTGTTCAAAAAGTTACCTGGTCTGTAAACCCGAATGGAAGGTAAAAAGGCATTGATAAATTTCAGTTATCAAGGTGGTTTTATTTTTTGATATATGCTGAAATGTGCAGTTAGGGACATTTTGAATTTGACAGTGGGATTCCATATTAGCAAAAAAATTTTAAATTTTTATTTATTTTTAGCTAAAGTGTATGTGCATAGCAGCATGATACAAATGGGAATCAGCAAATGTGTAGAGAATTATGTTTCTTTTGTTTGATCAGTGGTTAGTTTAAGGACGACATGTTTCTTGATCATATTTACAAACCCAAGAGTGTTGACTGGATTAGGATTTCTAATGTTTGAGAATTCAGACACTCAGTTCTGTGGTTTATATATATCTATATTTCTGATTATAAATACATATAATCAAGATGAATCTAATTTTCTTGACAAAAGAGCTATTAAAAGGGCCCTTGATAAATTCTAAGTAACTTTTTAAATTTCTATGCACATTAGGCAGCTTTGACTGAGCTATAAATTTTTCTTTTAACTTGCTGGTTGTGTGGTGCAGTTGGCTGGTAAGCGCTATGTGCGGCTTATAACGTTTATTTCCACATAGAATCTGAAAATGGCCCGCATCGTGGCAGTAGCTGCTGCTGGCGGCTGTTGCATTTTGGCCACTTGTTATGCCCCTTTCCCTGTCCGCATGGCTGATGGTTAATCAGAAGGCAGTTTTCCATTTCTAATAGTTCCTGATGAAGTTGACTTTGGTAAGCAGGGACTTCAGTGACCAATAGCTAAATCTCAGTGCTGTCATCTTGCAACTTGACTACAGACATGGCTCCCGAACGAGTTCGGTGAGCGCTTGTGCACGCCCAGCATTGTGCCGTAGGATAGACACAAAGTGGCATCTCAGTGTCTGCGGTGGCTCCAGACTTTGAGGAGCAGGACTATTAACCAGAAAAACAGATTTTTTAAAGTTTGGATTTATTTGTAGAAAACTAATAACAGATATTTTTTTATCTTATATTTTCTGATTTTTCAGCTTATAATGACAAGATTGTTGCATTTCTGCGCCAACCCAATATCTTTGAAATTCTACAGGAACGTCAACCTGATCTTACCAGGAACCACTCACTCAGGTAACTGTAACATTGCTATTTGGTTCATTTTGCATATGCCTGAACTTTTAAATCTTCAGTATCAATGATAATCATCTTGGAAATTTACTCTTTCTGGCATTCTGAACAAAGGCATCTTGTGGGCAAACACTTTATATCATCAACACCAGGTCATTGTAGTCCTGGCTTTTCTCTATTAAGTACAAGGGTTGAATAAAATGGACTAAAGGACCTAGAACCTTCTTTAAAGAATATTTAAAAGAAACAAAAATTCACAGTCAAGAATGCATCCTAGATGTGCAGATTATAATAAAAATAATAAGAAACTAAGCTTTTTGAGTGCCTTGAGTAAACAAAAGTAAAAGCGTTTTATTGAATTGAGATTTATAAAGCTGTCAACTTGATATTCGCATTTTTCCATAATAAAAACACAGTGGAACCCTAGGAGGGAATCTGATCCTGTATACGGTCCCACAGTCCCCTGCACAAGCCCTTTCTTCTGAATGACTCTTCAGTGCATCATGCTTCCAGCCCAGTTTTACTTTCCTGAAAATAATGCTGTTCCTTTTTCCTGGCAAGATTTTCTTTTCTACATTGGGCAAGAAAGATCTTGCCTTTAAAACTCAATGCAAGCTGCCCCTCCATGAAGCCATTCAGCCTCGCTGTGTGATCTCCATCTCATGACCCAGGCTGGTATTTCTCAGCCTCATTGTGGAGGTGGAGAAAGTGTGAGTTAACACTGAAAATCTGCCACAACTCAAAGCCCATTTGGTTTGTGTGCTGCATTTACCGGTAGAAATATGTTTGCTAGTCGTGCCGTCCTGACCCGCAGCAGTGATTTCCCAAATACTTCTCTACTTGGCTATGCTGAACTGTCCACATCAGCATTATCTGGGGAGTTTCACGAACTGCAAAATGCTAGGTCTCCTCTCCCCCAACTCCTTTCCCTTCTCTGAATTTATACCCCTTATTCTTCCCTGCCCTGCCTGGGAATTTAATTCAGGAGGTCTAGGGTAGAGCTGAAGCATATAATTTTGAAAAACCTTTCTATATAGTTTCAGTAGCATAGCCAGGTTTATATAATAAGCTCTGGTCTGTACACTAATTTGATAATTAATTGTCTAACATAACAAACTGTCTTTCACAGTATTTTGGTCATGTGACTTTCATGCTTTAATTAGACTTTTTGAGTCTTTATGCTTTATTTTCTATTGGATTATAAGGCCCATACAAATAGGGATGTTATTCAAGTTATCATTATCTGAGCATTATTTTATGCTCAAATATCTACAGTAGCAATTCGTGTGTAGTGAATGTGTATGTGCATGTGTTTGAAAATAAATCACCAAATATTCTTCTTAGATGTGCTTGCTCTCTTCTTTTATTGAGGTATAATTGATGTACAACACTGTGTTAGTTTCAGGGGTACAACGTAATCGTTTGACATTGGCATTTACAGTGCGGTGGTCATCACCGTAAGTCCAGTGAACCTCTGTCACCGTACAGTTACAGAATTTTTGTTCTCGTGACAAAAGCTGTATGATCCACTCTCTCGGCAGCTTTCAAGTACACAACACAGTACTATTAACTATAGCAGTGATTTTCAACCAGGGTGCCGCAAGAACTTTTAAAACATGCAACACCTGACTGTGCAGTGGGGGCACTGACCTCTCTTCCCTGAGATCAATTGTCAAGTAAATGACAGCAGACAACACAGCAACAGCCGTGTGGTGTGAACGAATCAAAGTTATACCTACGTTTTTGTCAGATCGGCGAAAAATATGGTGTATTTTTGGGGTGCTGCAGAATTTTAGTAATTGGCTCATGGGTGCTACAGGATAGAGAAGGCTGAAAATCGCTGAACTGCAGCCACCGCGCTGTGCGCCACAGTCCCGCTCCTCCTTACTTTATAACTGGAAGTTTGTACCTTCTGACTCCCTTCTCCCACCCCACCCACCCTGCCCACCCCTGTTGGTCTCTCATGCCTTTCAAGTTGTCATTCCTTCTAAAGTTCAGTCACGGCACCACCATTGCTGCTCACACAGAAATCCCAGTTTCCCATTCGTTGGCATCTGACTCAAGTGTCAGTGCTTTCTTCCTCAACTTAACAAGAATGTTGTTCTAAATCACACAAATTTGTAAAAATTATGCAAGTTATCATTTTTTACCTTGGTACATTGTGCCATACACTGGAGAATCTTCTGTTCTAGTTACAAAAACTGCCGAAATGAACTCCTCAGTTGTCTAAGAAGAGATCTTACAGATACTGAGCCACAAAGCAAAAGGAACAAGCAAACAAAATCCCTCCTCTTTTGCTAATCACAAAATAAAGAGAACTCTATTTTTGCTTCTTTTCTACCACCTCCAGCCCTAACACACACACACATACACACACACACACTTCTACTCAATATCTGTTCTGAGAGCACCCCACCCTCCACCAAAAAGAACAAGAAAGCAGAAACTCAAGAAGTTTTTTACTTTTGCTCTGCTCTCCACATTATTATTTTCACCACTTTAACATATCTTCATATCTCCTTTATCAGAGATATCCGATAATTTAATCTACCTGAACAGGGCATCTAGCATGATCATCATTAATGACTTGACAGAACCTTAGCAGATCCTAACAGAGGGAAAAGCTGCAGGCCCTATTGGTAGCTCCCAGGTCTGCTTTTGATTTTTCTTTCTGCTTTTTAGAGCCTTAAAAGTCTCTAATCTCCTAAAGATTGCTAAGGACTTTTATTTTTTAATGACACCCAGGACACTCAGTTAAGCATAATCTTTCTTCTAATGTAGATCTCATATGGTAATCCATTGCTAAAAAAAAAATTTGATAGGTTTAAGTAAGTTTCCATCTTACTTTTAGAATAAGTTTTCATTTACACTTTCTAAAACCGTTTAGAGAATTGGACCACAAAAAGTATACGCAGTCGCAGTCGTGGTAAGCAGAAGGAAGCCAGAACTTAAAGAGTGAGATAATGCTGTTCCTCTTACACAGAGCGTGCATCATGCTGCACTTCTTTTTTCTGCAAAGTTTTTGGTAGTTAAGCATTTTGCTTATCATAACAACATAATGGGGAAGTTTGTCTATCTAAGAGAACATTCTGTTTCATATAGTTAAAAACCGCGTGGTAAGAAGCATTCCCACCAATGCAAGTGTGGGAGCCAGCCGGGGTTCTTTAATCTCGTGCTTCAGTGATATTTGTGATAAGAGATTCATGCATGGAATAGAGTAATTGTGTGTGGAAGGTAACTTCGATTCATCTCCTGAGCCAGGGTTCTCCGTACCAGCCTAGCTCTGTGTGCGTTCTTCCTCATTTGTGGCACAGCCACTTAAAAGAAATATCCCTCCTTGTTTTTTTCATGATGTAATGAGGAAAAGTGTTAGCCCCTGGGAAATTCAAGTAGATATACCTCTTTACTTTGTTTTTCCTGCTTTGCTTATCATCCCTCCCAGACCAAAAGACAGCCAGCAATTTACTTGTTTTTGTATCTGTACATGGCTCCTCTTCCTGGACTCCATCTGCGTAGCTTTTCTTGCACAATGGCTATGGTTTTCATGCACTGTGATGATATGGTTCTCAGCTGCTGTGTTTAAATCACTGCTCCCTCTAACTTCATCTGTTATGCAAAGATGAATGCTACAAAAAAAGTTGTTCTGTCTTCTTTTTTAAATCTCAGAAGAGGTTTATTTCCTCAGAAAATCAACATCCAGAAGTCAGCACCACCTCCATCAAACGGGTGGCTTCCCCCTGGGTTCCTATATCTTACTTACCACTGGTTCTCATCGAAAGACAGCAGCCGTGCTAAGGAGTGTTTTGGGTGTTGCGACATTAACATTAAAGCTGAAATAAAATGTTGTAATTTTATCTGGAGATAAACATATTAAGAAAACACAGCCTTTCACAGCCATTACAGGTGACTGTAATGAATACCAATTTAAGAAAATTTTTGGTAGTGGTATTTGTACAGCATTGCATTATCGACAAGGATCTGGGTGTCGTAACACTACATCTCTTTGTGATTGTTAGGTCCAGCCAGTCCGTCTGCTTCCTACCAGTCTAGCTGTCCCTAGGCATCAATGAAAATTATTTTGGGCTCCAGGGTGGTTCCTCCTTTAGTGCTGCCTAAATAAATTCCCTTGATATGAGGATGTGATCTGTGATACTTTCTTTTTTTCATTTTGGTAAATTTATCCATTCCATGTGTATGCCTTTGGTAAATTAGTAACTTGGAAGTCAAGAAATTGTGAGCCACAGGGGACAAGTGGATACATTTCTCAGGGTTCACTAGAATAGAAACAAACACAGACTAAGACCTTCTGTTTCCATCCTCCTATTTTAAAAGCCCTGGATTTTGTTATTGCTCAATTATACTCTTAATGTTTTTTTCATTTTAAAAATAGCATATGCCATTGTGAAACTCTCAAACAATACAGAATTTTATATAATTAAAAAAATAAAGTTTGCAAAGCTGACTTTCATAAAACAAACCCCGGTGTTCAAAATTTCTGACCTATTTTTTTTCCAGTTTTCTAGCAAATGAATTTTTCTGCATTAAAATTGCACTGGAAATATTAATCTCAGCTAACACCTGAGCTACATGGTCAAAGCAGCATAAATTTACTTCTACTGATCCTCAGGCATTTTCCTGTGAAGACTCGCCGAGCTCTCTCTCCTGGTCTTCTCCTCATTTGTTGACTGCTCAGTCAGATGTCCGGGACAAACATAACTGACTTTGGATCTTTGTTGTACCAAATTTAGATAACAGAAATTCTGCATTGGAACTATTATTTTTCTATGGACCATTCACATAGGCATAATTATTGAATTTTTTAAGCCACCTGAGTAAAAGTTGGAGCCAACTCTTAATGACTCTTAGGAAGTCATAGAATATAGACCTTAAAAGTTCAGGTTTGGGGTCAGACAGACCTAGTTTGAATTCTGGCTCTGCAATTTGCTTGCCAAGTGACTTTGAATCAAGCACGTAACCCCTCCAAGTTATAGTTTCCTCATCTGTAAAACAGAAATAGGAATTTATAACTTGCAGAGTCCTTTGGATGATGAAATGAGATAATTTTCTTAAAGCCCTTGGTACTGTGTGAGCAGCAGCAAGCATACAACAAATATAAATTAATATTACTTGAGTAGTCTGTTCTTCCTTATTACATCACAAAGACTCAGTTTAAAGTAATTTGCCTGTAAATTTATTCTGATTCTCAAAACCACTATCCCTGAAATTGATCACATGTATAAATGGAACCAGATGATTCTGTGATGTAGTTAAAATACAGAAGGAGTCTCATGAGTTCCATGATTAACTTCTGTATAGGAAGGCTCCCTTCTGCTGTGCTCATGCTGTTTTGTACAGAGCCTTTGCTCTAAAACCTCTCACATGTGTATGTTGAAACCAGCCTTGATTCTTCCATGCCAACACGGAGGACTGAGCCTTCTGGCTCAAGGTCCAGTAGAAATTACTGAGGATCAAACAACATCATGTCCGTGCCATTGAGATAACATTTCAGAAACTTTCCAAAGGTATTTTAAAACAACTGTGCAGGCAACAAATCTTATAGATCTAATGAGGGATGAGGGATTTTGCTACATAGGATGGTAAGGAGGACAGATTCTTAGACGCTGTGGCTTCTGCAAAAGGAATAATGGCTATTCATGCTGTTTTTAATGGATGTACTAACTCATGGTTGTGTACAGGCTTTTAACGTATACTTGTATATCATGTATATGTCTAGTTTTCACATGTTCCAGGCATGGAATCTCATAACTATTTCTTAGACAGTCAATCACTTAAAATGAAAAAAGACCTGAAAGAAGAATGCTCATAGCCAAAATTAGTTTAGAATTTTTTCCAATTATCACATCCAGCTATTTGTTAAACCATTTACCCATAAATATACAATAGTTGCCTGATAATAACTTTGAAAAATTTCCCGATTTATAAATACGTTCATTCATTGAACATTTCTCCAAAGCATTGTATTTTCTTGATAACAAATAGTCAGTTTTTACAAACCATTATCTTGCATGCAGAATAACCATATTTTAGGCATTTCTGTTCCACTGTTGATTTTTGCTATATTCTGTTGCATTTATCAGGAAAACAGTTTGGCAAAAGGTCATCTTTCTTTAGTAGCTGATTAGAAATGGACTCTGTGTAGATCCAAGAAAATTGTCAGTGTTAAATGGAGCCTCAATGCTTTCCTCAAACCCAAAATAATAATCCATTCCAAAATGCATTATCCTTGATAATACCCTAAAGTAGTTTTTAATGAAATCTTTTTACATATGTTTAGATAAATTGGGAAGTTATTAGTGAATCAGGATTATTTCTTAGAAAGGAAAAAAAATACGAATTCCCTCTATGTTAATGATGTATTTTTTTGTGTCTCTCCATGGATTTAAATAGTCTTGGAAACTGTCTTCAGAAAAATAAACTAAGCTAAAATTAAAATCTCCTTGTTTCATACACATCATCCTACATACAAATGGATGCTACAAATGCATCCCATTGAATAGGTTATTACTATCAGTTCTTTGGGTCACATTTTACTAAAAACATTCTGGTAGACCTATAGGGTGTCATTATATTAAAAATCATGAGCCTTATGTGTCTGAATTTTATATTAATTTATAATAGAAATGGCATTATAGTACCATCTGTGCTTTAAATGTTTAAAAATGTCTTGTATTTTTCTACCATATTTATTGTTACATATATGTATGTCCCAAATCAAGTGCAAACTACATGAAGTCAAAGTCAACATTTTACTCATCGTTTTAATTCTCATAGGACCTTGCATCTTATATTGTATAGAGTGCATATTGCATGTTTGGTAAGCCAATCAATTTTGTAGGCACTTAAGTCCCATATTTATATAACTATTTATACCAAAGTTCAAGTAATTATATTTCCATTATGCAGAAACATATAAAGTTACAGAATTCTTCTTTTTAATACAACAATGTATTTATCTTTATATATTCTAATATGTCATTTTAGATCTCAGGATATGATAAGATAACAATTTATTTTGAAAGCTTGGCTAATACTGTAGCACAAAGCATTATTATTTTTTGTTTCATCTCTTTTTAAAATCACTTTTTAGTTTTCAATTACAGTTAACATACAATATTATATTAGTTGTAGGTGTACACCCAGTGATTAGCCATTATATTACCAAATGATCATCCTGATAAATCTCTTACCCATTGACACCATACATAGTTATTAGAATATTAATTATATTCCCTATGATGTATTTTGCATCCTCATGACTATTTTGTTACTACCAATTTGTACTTCTCACTTCCTTCACCTTTTCACACAATCCTCCAAACTCCTCCCATCTGGCAGCCATCAAAATATTTTCTGAGTCTGTTTCTATTATATTTGTTTATTTTGCTTTTTAGATTCAATTGTTGATAGATATGTATTTATTGCCATTTATTTTCATATTTTTAATCTTTTTCTTCTTTTTAAAAAAGAATCATTTACTTTTAGAGAGAGAGGAAGGGAGGGAGAAAGAGAGGGGGAGAAACCCCAATGTACAAGAGAAACATCAATCAATTGCCTCCTGCATGCCCCCAACCGGGGGCCTGGCCCACAACCCAGGCGTGTGCCCTGACCAGTAATCGAACCAGCAACATTTCACTTTGTGGGACAATGCTCAGTCCACTGAGCCATACCAGTCAGGGCTTTTTCTTCTTTTTAAAAAAGGTCCTTTAACATTTCATGTCATACAGGTTGGGTGTTGATGAGTGGCGAAGGGCTCAGAAAAGGAACAATGGTCTTTGCTAGCACTTGTGTCTGGAAGGAAGCTGTCTCTCTAGCTCTCACCCTGATGCCAGACAGTTCACTTCTCCCTTTGTCCCTGAGGCCTTTCAAGCTGTTAACAGTTCTAGCTCTGGAGCTCAGATGGAGCGAGTCCATACAAGTCTGTGCTCAGGTCCTCCAAGAGGAGCTGCCTGGGACTCCAGAAGTGCCTCCATCTCATTCAGCCACAGTCCTCTCTGGTTTCTACAGCCAGAAGTTATGCTGACTTCTCTTCCAGGCACTGGAACCCTGGGGTGGGGGCCTGGTGTGGGGCTGGGCCCCCTTGCTCCCCAGAGGTGATCTCTGCAGCCAAGGCATGTCTCCCGAGTTTTATCTGTCTCATGTGGGTCTGGGAACACCTGCTCCATGTCAGCCTTGTCAGCTTCTATGTGACCGCCTCTCCGCATCTTCAGCTGCTGGACTTCTGCTCAGCTAGACCTCAGGAGGTTCTGAGTGACAGTTGTTCTGCAGTCCGAGTGTGCCTTTCGTGTGGCTGTGGAAGGGCACCAGCACTGCACCTGCCTGCATGCCATCCTGATCACGCAGCATTATTCTGAGCATTGAGGCGAACTTTGGAATAATGTTCTCAACTTTTAAAGTACATTGGGATTTTCATTAGGATTGTTTTTTAGTTTTACTTTGGATACAATTAAAATATGTATAGTTGTCTATTTTTCCTACTGTAACTAACTTTTTTTACATATTAAACTCATTTTTTTTCAATAAAATTTTCTTCTTTATGTAAGAACCCAATGTTTCTTGTCTGGGTTTTCCAAACTATTTTATGTTTTTGTTTATGTTCTGGTGGACGTTTTTGTTTACGTCTCCTAAAAAATGATTAGTAAAATGTGGGAAACCACTTGTTATTATAATACTATTTTCTGGAAATTTGCACTTCAAGGGTTTTTTTAATTGATATTTTATACCACTATTTAGAAAATACTGCCGTATTCTATTCTGTCCCTTTACATACTTTTTACTGGCTTGTCCATTCTAATTATTTCACAATAGCCAAGTTGTTTGTTTCTTAATACATATAGTTATTTTAAAATAAAACTACAGATGTAGCAGTTTTCAGTCCTGAAATATATTTTCAGTAGAAAACACCTGTTATCAAATGTATAAAAATACTATAGTTCATAAGAAAATAAAATTCTCTAGTTATACATTCTAGTATATCCCAGATATTGGTTCCTGAGAATAATGATGGACTTAGGGTTCAAGCTCTTAGATTGCCTTAGGTAAGGTGTCTTCTCACCAGATTATTTTGTGTAATAACTAAACTCTTCTTTTGGAGTTCAAATGGCTTTGCTTATTGAGAATAATATTTACCATTATCCATTGAATTATGGGAAATGTAAAGCTGTCACATGTGTTATGTCTTTGATAGACACAGCATTATTTCAGTTTTATAGAGAGGCCAATGTCATCTCTACTGCTTATCAGAAAAATACTCAATATTTCTGGAATTAACCAAGATAAACGACATGATTGAAATGGCTTGCCAATAGCAGAAACAGAAAAAGGAATAAATTACAAGGCAACTAATTTGGTTCTACTTTCAGTAAATTATACTGTCTTTTGAAAAATGAATAAATAATTATAAGGCATATTTAATAATATACACAACAGCTAAAATTATTCAGGGCTACTGTGAAATAGGTTCTGTGCTAAGTATTTTATTTGCATTCATTAATTTAAATCTTCCCACAGCTCTTTGAGGCAAGTACAATAACTATGCTTATTTCAAAATGAGGAAACAAGCAAAGAGAGTTAAGTAACTCTTTATTTATTTTATTTTATTTTTAATTTAGTTTAAATTCAGTATTATTTTGTATTAGTCTCAGGTATACAGCTCCCTGATTAGACAACCATATACAAAGTGTTCCCCCTGATATTTCTAGTACTCACGTGGCATAGTGCATAGTTACTGCAAAATGATCGACTGTGTTCCCTATGCTGTACTTTACATTCTGGGGACTGTTTTTCAACTTCCAATATGGATTTCTTAATCCCTTCACCTTTTTCACATATTCCCCCAACCTCCTTCCTCTCCAGCAACCATCAATCTGCTCCCTGTATCTATGAGTCTGTTTCTATCTTGTTTGTTCATTATTTTGTTCTTTAGATTCCACATATAAGTGAAATTATATAGTATTTGTCTTTTTCTGACCAACTTACTTCACTTAGCATAATACCCTCTAGGCCCATCCATGCTGTTGCAAATGATAAGATTTCATGCTTTTTTATAACCAAGTAATATTCTGTTGTATATATGTACCACCTCTTCTTTATCTACTGGTCTATTGATGGGCACTCAGGTTGCTTCCGCAGCTTGGCTATTGTAAATACTGCTGCAACTAACACAGGGGTGCATATGTTCTTTCAAATTAGTGTTTGGGGTTTCTCCAGATATATAGCCAAAAGTGGAATTGCTGGGTCGTAAGGCTTTCCACAGTGGGTGCACAAATCTGCATTCCCACCAATAGTACATGAGGGTTCCTTTTTCCACATCCTCAGCAACAGTTGCTGTTTGCTGATTTATTGATGATAGCCATTCTGATAGGTGTGAGGTGATATCTCATGATTTAAAATTTTTTTTTGCTTTGTAAAATTAGAAAATGGTTTTGTTTATTTTTTAAAATTTTTGTTGTCTTTTCCTTTACCATCTAGTCCCCTTGTACCTCCCCCCCAACCCACAGTCACCACACTGTTGTCCATGTCCATGAGCCCTTTTTCCTTTTTGCTCAATCCCTACCCCAGTAAGGTCCCCCACCAGTAATTGTCAGCCTGTTCTCTATCTATGAGTCTGTCTCTTTTTTGCTTGTTAGTTCAGTTTGTTCATTAGATTACACATATGAGTGAAATCATATGGTATTTGCTTTTCTCTAAGTGGCTTATTTCATTTAGCATAATGCTCTCCAGATCCACCCATGCTGTGGCAAAGGGTAAAATTTTCTTCTTTTTTACAGCTGAGTAATATTCCAATGTGTAAATATTCCATAGTTGTTTTATACTCTCATCTACTGATGATCCTTGGGCTGCTTCCATTGTAAATAATGCTGCAACGAACATAAGGGTGCTTATATTCTTTTGAACTAGTATTTTGGGTTTCTTTAGCTGTATTCACATACATGGGATCACTGGCTTAAAAGGCAGATCCATTTTTAATTTTTTTGCAGTATCTCCATACTGCTTTCCATAGTGGCTGTAAAAATCTGCATTCCCACCAATAATGCAAAAGCATTCCCTTTTCTCCATATCCTTGCCATCACTTGTTGTTTGTTGATTTATTGATGATAGCCATTCTGGCAGGTATGAAGTAGGATCTCCTTGTGGTTTTAATTTGCATTTCTCTAATGATTAGTGATGCTGAGCATGTTTTCATGTCCATTAGCCATCTGTATGTCCTCTTTGGAGAAATGTCTATTCAGGCCCTTTGCCCATTTTTTAATTGGGTTGCTTGATTGTTTTTTTGATGTTGAAGTTCTTTACAAATTTTAGATGTTAACCCCTTATCAGATGTATTGGCAAATATGCTCTCCCATTCTGTATGTTGTCTTTTCATTTTGTTGATGTTTTCCGTTGCTATGTTAAAAACTTTTAAGTTTGTTGTACATCTGATATTTCAAATGTGGTTTCATTGTGGTTTTAGTGTACATTTCTCTGATGATTAGTGACATTGAGCATCTTTTCATATGTCTATTGGCCATCTGTGTGTCCTCTTTGGAGAAGTGTCTATTCAGGTCCTTTGCCCATTTTTAAATTAGGTTGTTTGGATTTTTTGGTGTTGAATTGTATGAGTTCTTTAAATTTTGGATATTAGCCCCTTATTCAATATATCATTAGCAAATATGTTCTCCCTTTTAGTGGATTGTCTTTTTGTTTTATTGACAGTTTCCTTTGCTGTGCAAAAACTTTTTAGTTTATTGTAGTGCCATTTGTTTATTTTTTCTTTTGTTTCCCTTGCCCAAGGAGATATATCAGAAAAAAATATTGCTAAGATAAATGTCCAAGATGTTACTACCTATGTGTTTTTCTAGGAGTTTTATGGTTTTAAATCTTAATTTAAGTCTTTAATCCATGTAAGTTTATTCTTCTATATGGTGTAAGAAGGCAATCTAGTTTCATTTTTTTTGCATGTATCTGTCCAGTTTCTCCAACATCATTTTTGAATAGACTGTCATTAACCCATTGTATATTCTTGCCTCCTTGGTCATGTATTAATTGACCGTATAAGTGTGAGTTTATTTCTGGGTTCTTTATTCTATTCCATTGGTGTATATGTCTGTTTTTATGCTAACACTATGCTGTTTTGATTACTATGGCATTGTAATGTAGTTGGATATCGGGTAATGTGATACCTCCAACTTTGTTCTTCTTTCTCAAGATTGCTGTGGCTAGTAGGGGTCTTTTGTGGTTCCATTTAAATTTTAGATTTTTTGTTCTAGTTCTATGAAAAATGCCATTGATGATTTGATAGGGATTGTGTTGAATCTTATAGATTGCTTTGAGTAGTATGGACATTTTAACTATGTTATTTCTTCCTATCCATAAGCAACATATTTGCTTCCATTTATTTGTATCTTCAATTTCTTTCTTCAGTGTCTGATAATTTTTCAAACAGGTCTTTTTCTCCTTGGTCACATTTATTTGTAGGTACGTTTTGATGCAATTGTAAGTGGGATTGTTTTCTTAGCTTCCCTACCTTATTGTCCTGAGTAATTCTTTCAGTTCTTATCAAGGAACTGATTTATATCCATTTACAAGAAATTGTTGCCCCCAAACTTGTCACTTGTTAATGTCACTTCTATATGTCCATAACTACCCTGTGACCATAATGGACCAGTATTTCCAAATCTAACCTGTATCATGAGAAGTAGAAAGAGAAGTAGATTTTTTTCCTGCTTGGCTCTCTGCTTCAAGTCCGATTGCACCCTGTGGCTACAATGAAGAATGTGGACATATGTTCAGTACTCCTCCCCCTTTCTGACACCGCACCATTTGAGAAGTCATGGGGGTTTCTCTAACATGGCCCTCAGTGAGTTTTTTTAAAAACAAATGTGTTTTTTGAAGGTGTTACTGAACTGTGTCTGCAGGAACCATGTGTGTGCAGAGTCTGCAATTCAGAGTTCTGTGGTTTTAGACACATTGCTGCTTCTGATTGTTTTTGGTCACGTGTGCCCTTCTTTAACTTCAACAAAATGTTGGTTGGTTTCGATGAGAGACTTTTCCGTGGGAATTCCGGTCTTGAGACTGTGTTTGTTGTCCTCAAATGATCTTCTGCTGGGGCTTATCTTCTGGGGTGATTCTGTGTGCTGGAGGAAGTGGTTACAAAAGTTTAAATATTCTGGGCATCTGAGAGACAGCAATAGCCAGCAGCTTCTTCCTGAGATTGTCACTATACAGTTCAGCCTCTTTTAACAGCTGTAAGTTTTCTTTTTAAGAGATTGCTTCTTTACCTGTTTTTGTACTTCCCTCAGTGGATTCTGTTTTGGTTAATAATCTAATGTCAGCTTTCTGATTCTCTTTTTCTCAGCCACAAAAACAAAAGTGATGGCAAGATAGTTTCTTCCAAACACTGAGTGGACTCAGAAACTTGCCAGGAGCCAAATCGGTTATTTTGGCAGTAACTGACCCTGTGCCTGGTTTGTGTTTTACTGAGCACTCCTGTGTGCATAGCCCAGTGTCAGGCACTTGGGGAACACAATGGTAAACCAGGAAGGAAGGGCTTTGCCCTCAAGGAACTCATGTATCAAAAGGAACTTGAGCTGTAACTGAGTGGCCCTGTGAGAAAGTCCGATGAAGGAAGTGCTGGAATGTTCTCCAAAGGGCACTGAGAAAGAAGCTTATCCATGCAGAGATGTTCAAAATGACAAGATGTCATTTGAAGATAACCTTAATCCTTATTACAAGCCACTAAAATTGAATAAAATTTCTTCGTTACGGTGAAGGCAGCAAAGAAAGAGATTAAAGAACTACTATGAATTCCTTCTAACTCTATAAATTTATAAAATGAAATTGGATAAAAATATTTTTGTAACTTTCAAATGTCCCCCTAATAAGAGTCATGTGTATCTTTAACAATATTTCTCAAACTTATTTCAGACACTGAGTGAGCTCATGGAAGTGTGTTAGGAGCCAAATCTGGGGTTTTTTTTTTTTCCATTTGAAAAGGAAAAGAAATGTTGCAGATCCACAATGTTGGCTTTAACCACTTTTATTTTAATGAAACATAAATGTATGTGAATATGTGAATGTAAAATATGCATAAAACTTTTTGTCCTTGCAGTTTTTGTAAACTATAAGACCAAAAGGTGTATAAATTAAGTAAAAACTTAAAAAATCAGTAACATTTAAATTGATGACATTAATGTGAGAAGATTTTTTTCTCAGAGGCCAAATCACCAACGTTCAGACCTTTGTCGGTGGAAAAGCACACTTGCGCTTTTTGGCTTCACTGTTTTGATTTTGCATCCAGTGGTCCATCACATGCATCTGTGGCATCACCATAGTCATTATTTTGCCTTCTTAACCAATAGCTTATTTTTGTCTACTGCTTCATTGTTTTGATAAGCCGACTCATTCCATAGTGCACCCCTAAATACAATACTGCAGAGACAACACGTCATGAAATGGACCCTGTGATTATTCTACCACCACTTTTCTACTTGTAAACTGTTGTAAAACTTTTGTTCTTAGAATAAATCATCTTTTATGCTTTATTTAGTATAAATGCCTATTTTACTTTTCAAGTCCATTTATTTCGTTTTCTCTTTACCCTATGGCAACTTAGATACACATTACTTAGCCTTGCTTCATCACTGTCATTATGCAAATTAATACTACACAAGAAAAGTTTTGTGTTTTTAGTTGGCGAAAGAGTTGTGGGAGAGTAGCAGACAAGGACTGTTGCCATCACATTTAACACTGAAGGCCCTGCCAAAGACAGAGGGCCTGGCACTGACTCTTTGAAGTTTATCTCTGATCACTTGGCACCAACTGTCTTGTAAATGCAAAGGTGGGAGCTGAAGTCACATGACAGTGTTCAGTGGTAAATGTCAACCAGAGTCTCCAAAATGTGCTTATCTCAGTGTTAGCAGTTTTGATCATCTAAGTGAAAACAAAAATTTTTCATTCTCACAGCACTCAAGATTTTGTCTGTAAACAAGGACAACGATTTGAGAAATACTTGTCTGCAGAATATTGGGCAAATACCCTGATAATAATGAAGTAGTTCCCTTTTTTTTCATTTCTCAGAAAAGATTGGTGTCATTTCTGAGTATATCTGCTACCTTCTCTCTCGTCCTCAGCCTTGAGCTGTTCTCTTGGCCAAGGCCTTGTTTGTTTCTACATTGAAAGACTTTAGAATGAAGTTAATAGAATCGGAGTGGGTATTAGGCCTAGACAGGGTTCAGTTAAGAGAAAGTAATGATTTAAATGTTTTCATGGAATACTAGATTTGCCGTTGCCTTTCTCTCTGCCACTGTGCCATGAATTCTTTGAGAAAGGAACTGTGTCTTACCATCTGCTGGATTCCTAGTATGTGATACCATGCCTAACACATAGTAGGCACTCAGAAAATGCTTGCTGAAAGAATGAATGGATATCAATGGAAGAAGGCACCTAGTGGTATGATGTACTTCAGATGACGTGTGCCAGGGTCTGGTTCCTGGAAGCCTATGACCCGTAACTCTTCATTGTGATAAATTGGCTGGCCTGATAGAAAACCAGTCTCAGCCTGCCTCTGCTATGATTTTCCTTATGAATCACATCAGTGACCTTCACTGCTTAAGGGTTAATATCTGGAAAGTGATGAAAAAATTTTCAATTGGCATATTTCCTTTGGTGCCTTTTCTTTTCCTTTCTCACCCTGTCCTCCTTGTGATTCAGGAAGCTATGATCTTTTCCTTATTCACAGGAAACATGCAAGCCACAGCCCAGGGCACGAGGCCTGTGTCATTACTCCACCCGCTCCCTGTAACTCCAGTCAGGGCAGCAGGGCCCAGTGCTCGGCCTGTCTGCTTTCTGGTTTTGATCTCTTCGCCCAGTTCATTGTGATGATAGACTACAGGGATAAACTGTGTGTTTGCTGAAGATAGATTTTGATTCTTCAAGATCAAAGTATATTGTTACTGACCCTTAGAAGAATACTTCTTTTTTTTTAAGTTATTGCTTATTTTTTTCTCCAAGATAACTCTTCCTTAACTTTTTTAAACCAACTTTTATATTTCTTATCAATAAATCTTTCACCAGATAGTGAACCTTGGTTTTCATCATGTGCTTCAGACATGTGATTTTAACACTTGAGGGGAAATATTCTGATTAGTTGGTGCATTGAAAATGAAATAGCTTTAAGCAGAGAGGCTGGCCTTTCTTTACATACTATGTGTATATAGCTACTGGCAGTGAAGGACAGAAAAAATAACTGGCAGAGCCAAGATTACTCACTTCATTCATACGCTGATGTATTATGTAAAATGGATCTAGCCAGAAGAAGCCAAGAACTGGGCTCTGTTTAATCTCTTCTAGCAAGCTATGCAGTTGAGAAAAAAAATCAGGTGACTTTTCTGTGCTTTAGGGCATTTCTCATCTCAACAGATAAACCTGGCCTTCCACCTCATTGTCTTCAAACCTCTAAGCAATTCAGAAGAATTTGGAATTTGAAAATATAAAATGCAGTGGAACTTCATGAAAATAGTAGACAAGAAAGCAAAATGCTCTATAGATAAGAACTAAATCTAAATAAATACTTAATCTAAAGAAATATTTGCTATTTTACAGTATACAAGAATCCAAATACATTGTCCTTAGCACTTAAAGTAAAATTGCGTACTATGTCGGCCCTATGTTCCGATGGAATGGAATGCTTTCGGTATCATAGTTTATGTTCTTATTTTTTCCTCATCTCATAAAAAATAATAGGGTGTGCTTTGAAATAGCATGGTGCAAATCAGAGGAAGCAATTAGGAAAAATTGTATTAAATTATATTCATATAAAGAATTGAAAATAGTAACAACTCATCACACAAAAAGCTGGTGTTATCACATTATCTATAATAAAATAATGGTGGAAATAGCACACATTGTTGTGTGTGATATGTGTTTGTGTTAGTGTATCTACATTTACACTGGTGGACACACAATCTGTTTCACCAGCTGTAGTAACTGAAGGTGTTTCAAATTGTCAGTTATTTGAAAGAGCTGTATGCTTTTATATCAAGTATGTAATGCATAGATGCTATCTGCTTCCAAGTAAGAATGTACTCATCACACGTAATTTAAAGAGACTGCCTCAGGAAAGTAAATGACTGTCCCTGCACACTCACTTTTTAGAATAACAGAGAATCGGCCCAAATGATTCTAGACTGTTGCTTAGATTCAAGCCCTCGACAGGCTTCAGCTTAAAGCAGAGACTGAGTTTTATTGGTTGGGTGGTACTACTACCTGTAGCAGGACTTGGGCAGCAAAATAGAAGACAATAAAATAATCTTTTTCCCACATTAAGCCTGGGTCATGTCGATGCTCGTGCGGTTGTCCTTGAAGGCAAGGACCATGTTCGTCTTAGAAGTGTATCCCTAGGGTATCACACAGTATTATGCCACATGAAGATGCCTCGCCCCCCCCCACTAATGCTGTGATCATTATCTTTTAAATTCATTCCTAAAGCACTGACTTATATCCTAAAAATCTAATACAGATATTGTGAACTGTTTCTTTTCTTGAACAGGGAGAAGATCCAATTTATCCGAACTGAAGGGACCCCAGGGTTGGTGCGTCTTTCAAGTGATGCAGACCTGGTGATGTTGCTAAGGTGTGTAATACTGGTTAGTAAACTAGCCAGTCTCCTGCTATCAGATATTATGGAGCATTTTAGAAAGTGATGTGATGATCGTGGTAGCCTGAAAAGGTCTCCTTTATTCTCGAAGGCTTGTGGGATACTCATGTTGAAGAGGTGGGTGCTGGTTCAGTGATCATTCATTTCAGATTGAGTTTCTTATCACTGAGATGGTTGATTTTGTTTTTACCCTGCTTATAGAGGAGGTGCTGTTGTTAGAAGGGCTTGCAGAGGCCAGTGAATGGAATGTTCCATTTACAGAATGGAACAGAAGGTTGTACCCAGCTTACCCCTTCAGAGCATAAGAGGTCGTGTTTATATTTTCTTTCAAATTTTTTGCTCAAAATGTGCTTTGTCCCCTTTTGTTGATTCAATACCATTTGTTTACTTTATGGTTTTGAGAGTTTACATTTGGGAAATCAGACCAAGTTGAAATCTGCTCACTAGTACTGTCTGCCAACTTGATAGCCCTTCATAAAACTGACCGATTGTATTTTCTTTGCTGCTGGTTAGGTCAGCCTTGGTTTTAAATTTTAGAGTAGTTTAAAAGGGAAAAATAGCAAGTTTTCAAAAGCCCTTTTTTTATTTTTAATATTGTCCTTCCAATGTAGGGGACCAGAGTAAAATAGTGCTTTGCTCTACCCAGTGGCTGGGACGCCCCCACTGCTGTGACCTCCACATAGAATTAAAGGGCAAGTCCTGCTGAGCCATGCCAGGCAATGTTTTACTTTTCCCCAAGTGCTGGCAACCTCATTCCTGTTCATAAGGGTCTTCACCCTAACCATTTCTAACTGCCTGCTTGGTGGTTGCCATCTTTTACAACCTAAAGCCAAAAAGTTATTTTCCTTTACTGGATATTTGGAGCACAATTCAAAGGGATATATTCGCTTTCCATAAAGACTTCATTTCACTTGATTCTGAGTAAGTCCTATGGGACGGGGGATTACTTTTCAGTCCAGGAGGAGGCCCTCGACTGCGGTGTCCTGAACTAGTTCTGAAATCAGGATGTGGTGTGCTAGATGGTCAGGAAGACTGCAAGTCCGTGAATGTGGAATATGATGTTTCTGCCATAGTTCGGTAACAAAATAGTACGTTTTGTTCCGGAACTCTAAGATATGACTCTTTCACTTCACTCTAGAAATCTAAGGTTTTTCACTTAAACTAAAGAATTCTGCTTTTGGTATCAGTAAAAACAGAAACCATGTTTCTCATTCGCGTGTACTTAGCGAATAATCTTCGGATGATATGGTCCTAAATATTTTAAGTTACAACACAGCTTAGAATGTTTGTACTTCAGTAAGCACCACAGTTTGCACAACCTTCTGTGTGTTATGTGGTGGAATTTTTTACCTATTTGAAAATTGATATATGTATATATATAAATACAAAGAGCAAGACTGCATTTTCTCCCATTTGGAGAATTAAACATGTTCTCCGAAGTTAATGGACCTTTGAAAAAGCATGAGAAATTGCGTATATATAATAGTTCTCTAATTATTACAGTAGAAATGATGTTACTCAGTTCTCAACTTCATTTGGATGATCAAATGTATTTATTATTTTAATAATTGTGCACAGTGGTACAATGTGTTACATGTGCATGTTTAATACATAATATTTAATGATTAATGGAATTTTAGGGATATCCTCTGTTCTTTATTTTTTATTTTACTTTGGAGTTTGAGTTGTTTGAATCAGTGACTAGACACTCAAGCAATGAATTTGTCGCAGATGTGAAGGGAGACTTTGTGCCTGTTTTTACATGTCGTCTGTTTCTTAAAAAGGAAAGTCACTCCTGGTGCAGATGGACTTGATTATCAGCAAGGTGCAATGTAGAGATGAGTCAATTCCAAATAAACCTATGCAAGGATATTTTCCAACATAGCTATTATAAAACTTAAGAACTTTTAAGTGACCTTGTTGCATTTGTCATGGATTATTCTATTTCATATATTCTTTCACAAACTCAGCTCATGTAAAAAATGTACCTCTATTGGAGTTGAAATAGGAAATGACTGATACATTTCATTACATTCATCTTTTAAAATTGGCATAATGAAAGACACCGCATATCAAGACATAAAGAAAGGTAACAAACCAGAAGAATATATTTACAACACATAAAAAGGATATCATGAGTAAAGAATGCCTTTAAATCAATTTAAAAGAAGAAAACACAAAAGAAAAATGGGTAAAGGATATAAAAAGACATTTCAAAGAAATTGAAGCAAGAATAGCCAGTAAACTTATGGAATGATGCTAGCAGTCATAAAATGCAATTTCAAATAATGAGATACTATTTCACACTAGTAGATTTGAAGAAGTCAAAAAGCCTGTTAATACCAAATGAGAAATAGGAACTCTCATGCTGCCTGGACTTGGAGAGATTGCCATTTCCAGGGCCTCTTCAGGATACAATTTAAAAATAGTCTATAGAGTTGAAAAGACTTCTGCATTATGACTGAGCAATTCTAATTTTAGATACATACCATATTTACACCAAGAAACTGTTTTATGTATACACAAGGTGATTATATGCAGGCTGTTCATTGTTCCATCACTGATAAAAGCACAGAGTTGGGGGAAAAGTAAATGTTTGTCAGAGGAGATAGGGATAAATGAACAGATTTGTTCTTAGAATGACCTACTGCATAGCAGGTAAAAATAATAAACTATACCCTCATGTATCGACACAGACAGATGTCAGGAATATGTTGATTGGAGAGCAGAAAATGCTAAAGGGTGCTATGTACATACAGCTGTTGTAAATTTTAGCAGTGATTTAGGCAAAACTACATATTATTTAAAATATAAAATATGTTGTAAAATATAAAACTGTGAAAGGAAGGATACCTATTAAAGTCACAGAGGAAAACAAAAGGCACTTCATGTACACGTGCACACCTGAAGATATATATACATTTATGTGTATGTATATATATACACACACACACAGATCTATAAGTATGCGTGTCGTTTGTCTAAAGTAAAAATAATAACATTGACATTTATTACTACTGGGACACAGGTGTGGATGTCTGAGGAGAGGATGCTAATTCCTCCTCTGCAATTAATTTAGCTGTAGGTTTCCAGATCTTTGTGGTAGCAACTGTTACATGGGACTTTCCTTAGCAGTTAATTTTAAGTTCACATGATTCCAAATGGCCATTGGTTTATTGAAAAAAGAGAAATGATGGTTTGGGGGCTTAATTTGGTATCGAAAATACAATTACTTACTGCTTCTGTTTTCAAATCTTCTGACTTCTATAGTTTAAAAGTAGAAAGATGGCCTTAAAAAATACTGGGTCTAAAAATGTTTTTGCCGCGATGGTCAGCCCAGCAGATGTGTGCATATGAATGGAGAACGAGGGAAAGGTTTATCAAGTCGTTACTGCATTGCTATCCCCTGGGCTTTGGCAGCCTCGGAAGCGTTGACACTCTGGGCCGGATATGGCTTTGTTGCAGGGAGCTGTTCTGTGCACTGGAAGATGTTTATTAGCATCTTGGCCTTCTCCCCACCAGATACCAAAAGCACCACTTCTCCCAGTCATGACAACCGAAAATGTCCTCACATGTCACCCAGCGTCTTTGGGCCGTGTTGGGAAGGGCATAGTTGCCTCGCTGAGAGCCAGCGCTGTAGCCCTTAGGAGCCCTTTTATTAAATCTCTACAAGATTAAAGTGTTGCCACATTTTCTGAATGTCTTCTGAAAACAAGTAACAGGTTTCTAGATTTGGCCAAGTTGAAAGGAAACCTACTTCCACTGCTTAATTAAAAAACTCTTTCACTGTTGTTTTAATTCTATTTTAAGCATTTGTTTATTTGAGCTTAGTGCGATCAATACTACTTTTCATTATCATAATATTTGTGATGCTCTGGGACTTCAAGATATCACATATCCGCTTACTATCTTTTAGAAGACTATTAGAAACAGCAGATACTGGATTAAATAATCTAACATCAAAACTCTCACATCTGAAAAACTTTCTAAAGCCAGAGTAAACAAGGGAGCTAATTATTTGGAGATATTTTGTTTTATTTTACTTTTAGCTCTCCATTTGAATTCTAAGCTTTGAAGACTGAAATTCTGCTATTTCTTGGAATGAAGATATGGAACATATTTTGTGTGTCTGTTATGGGTTCTCAAAAAATGTCTGGTGTGTTTGAGTCTTATTCCATAATTTTAAAACCCAGGTACTGTTTCAAACAAACCTGTAAACACAAACTCATGTATTAAAGTGGCAAGTCAGAAATTATGTTGTGCAGAGTTGGTAGGCAAACAGACACGTAACCACAGGTTTCACAAAAGCTGCCATAGCCAGCCGGTCTCTCCCGAAAATTACCAGGGGGGAAGGGACGAGTGCCCCTCTGGGGTGTGGACCTGACCTCGGATGGAGTGGGTCAGGGTGAGAGCTTGGCTGACTGTCTTACTCGGTTGTGGAAATGAGGCTTTTCCTTACCTCCTCGGCTAAAGTATGCATTTTGTTTCTTGTTTTTCCCCAGTTTATTTGAAGAAGAGATAATGTCTTATGTGCCTCCACATGCCTTACTCCACCCCAGCTACTGTCAGTCCCCACGTGGCTCCCCTGTGTCCTCTCCCCAGAACTCGCCAGGTGAGTCCACCTGCAGCTCACAGTGAATTCTTTGAGAAGTGAGCCTTAAAGTCAGATGTTCTGTTCTTCATAAAGGACTGTAAAGGAACTCTGGGTACATCTGTAGTGTTAGCACAGGTATATACTGTGCAGCACTTTCTTTAAAACTGCCTCGTTTCCATGGGGATTCATTTTGACAGGAAGATGATGAAATTCCAGAATAGGAAGATAAAAGTTCACAGTATGTGATATACTCAGATACAGGATTTACTTTCATTATGTAGTGCCTAATATACCTTGGAAAAGATTAGAGCACAAAATGACTACGTTAACTTTTTGGATTAAAAAAGTTCTAGTTAGGAGACTGAGTCAATCAATAATAAAAAGAAATCTCTACTTTCAAGAAACAATATAGAATTAAAATTGGTCAGTTTAAAGGACTTGGATAGTTTTTCCCTGCAGTAGTCACTCCCTGCTCTGGACGGGAAGACTGAAGACGCATGGACAGACGGAACGTGTGATAAATGAAAGCAACAAAAGTTTTTAGGTTCAAATTCTTTTTGAAAGAGGTTATGTTGTGAAAGAAGGAGTGAGTGGATGGATGAAGGGATGGGTGGATGGATGGATGATAGAAAATGCAGCTTAGTCAGTGAGGTTTTTTGGAGGAAGGTGGTTATGATGTTGACAGGACATCAGCTGTGTTTACCCTCGTTAAAGGCAATGTATTGTTCATAATTTAACAGCTATCGGAATTTAAAACTATTTTAATGAAAGCCAAACTCTATATGTATCACTAGAAGCTGCTCTATGTTCTTTGATCTATGACATGTGTTTTCACATATTGTTATGATAATGAAACCACAGCCTAATTGAATACTACAAACAGGAAAAGGTCTATTAATTTGCTCATTTGACCCAGTTTTATTGAGTATCCATGTCTGATCCAAACACTGAACTAAATGCTGGTGCTATAAAGGTGCATAATGCACTCTCTGCCTTTGAAGGATTCATAGTGGGCCAGGGAGTGAACAAGTGGCTCCGCAAAGCTCTGTGGTTAGTCCTGTGTCGAAGAGATGTATGGGAACACCAATGTGGGGACAGTTCTTCCTTTAAGACTGGGGTTGGGGTGTGTAGGGAAAGGTGAAGGTAACAGGTATGCAGGGGGGCCTTGAAGAATGATGACTAGGAGTTCACCAGGTGGACCAAAGGAAGATGATTTGAGGTAAATGAGTAGCAGAAGATAAGCCGCAAAACCATGAAAGTAATCTAGGGCAAATTGATAGATACAAGTGAAAGCAAGTTCTCAAAGCTCAGGTTGGAAAGATAGACTAGGGCCAGTTGGTCTGTAGTCTATGTGGAGCCACTAAGAATTTACAAACAGAGGAAATCCTGTTTTACAAAGTATCAGTCTGGTGGCAATACAGAGGATGGATTAGAATATGGGAGACTAGAATCTATTATATTAACCCAGGTGACATGCTGAAGGGCTGCACTAGTGGTAACAGAGAAAAGGGAAGTAATTCAAAAGGTATGTAGGATGTAGAGATACCAGGACTTTGAGTCCAAGTAGGAAGATCCTGAGGTCAAGGCAGGCTCTGAGGTCCTCCCACCTAGATTACTAGGCAGATGGTAACACCATTTACCAAGAAAGGAAGGCTCCGCTGGAGGGGAGGGGAAAATGAGTTTGGTTTGGGGCATGATTTGCTGAGGAATCTTTGGAGGTATATGAAGAACTGGAAAAGACAGGGAGCACAGGAGACGTTGGTGGCTGGGCATACAGGAAGCTGGTGGCAGCTGAGGCCCAGAGTGTGGAGTAGAGGAACTGGGGAAGCCAAGGCTGCGGGAGAAGAGAACAGAGAGGACAGGAGCAGGAGGAGCTCCAGCGTGTCAGGGAGGGGCTGCAACAGAGGAGCAAGTGCAAGAAAGAGAGCCAATGGGTTTTGAAAGAGAATTAGGAAAGTCTTTTCAGGGAAGCCAGGCTCCAAGGAGGAGCGAGTGATTAACAGGGCCAGATTTTCAAAGGATTCAAGAAGGATGAGGCTTGAGGAGAGGCCATTCAATCTGAACATCATGAAATTACGTATGGCCTTTGCCAGAGCCATTTCCATGAAGTAATAGGTTGCAGAATGATATCAGATGGCAAGTAGAAGCCAGGACTACAGACTTCTTTTCACAGAGTATGACAAGAATGAAAGAAGTATTCTTTTTATGAAGTATGAAAGGAAAGAAAAACAGGACAGCACTTAGAAGGGGAATAAGAGTTAAGGAAGGGGTTTTAGGGTGGGGAAGTTGAGCGTGTGTGTGTGCAGAGGTCGAAGGATGTGGGCGAAAAGAAAGAGTCTCCTAGAATAGGGCAGCACAGCAGCGGTGAAACTCAGCACAGACCCACGGGCACTGGAGGCAAAAGCACAGATTAGCTTTGGAACGAAGTAGAGACGCCTATTCTGATGATTCAGGATGAAAAGACATAAGTATATGACACCACAGGAAAGTTTAAATGCTACTTAGAAGCTTGATGCCAAGGGGTAGGGGAAAGTTGATGTAATTCCCAGCTGGCCTTATCCTTTATCAACTGTATGTGACTCTGGGCAGTTTGCCTCCTTCTCTGACCTTGAATTTCTTTTCTGTAAAATGGGAATAATAGTAATCACTTCCCATGTTTGTTTGGAGAACACCTGGCTAGAGAACACTGTAACAAACATCCAATAAATGTTGATTTATTCTTTTTTTCCCCTTTTTTTGAAATGTGAGCCCAAAAAGTACAGTTTGCCAACATTTGAATCATTAATAATAACTGGAATATATGAATCCATTTCTTCCTGATTCCGCAGAGCTGGCAGCCTCGATGTGTAATCACTCTGGTCTTTATCTTAACTGGAACTTGTGATGAAGTAAAATGGGTTGTCCCTTTCCCGGATGCTCTGTGGTTAAAGAAATGAAGCTATGTGCGTTATTATTGATCCCGTCCAAGCTTCTCCTTTCCAGGCCTTTTCTGTGGCCCATCCTCCCCAAGCAAAAGGAAGACAGATCGCCGTATTCTATCTCTGTTGCACCCCACAAGGCATGTGCTTTGGAGACTTGCCTAAATGTTCTTAGAGACTAGTGTGAACACTCTAATCTAAATGGTGACTAGATCACTGCATTTAGCATCACAAATGTACATGAGTAACCCACAGCAGTAATAAAATGCACCCTGGAAGCAGATTTACGGTCATTTTCCAAAGACATGGAGAACCCAAATATATCTAAATTGCTAGCAGTGTTTGTGGTGGTTTTAATTTTCTGGAAGAATCATCTCCATATTTTTGGCCTACTCCATTTCAGTGGGCTTTATTTGATCTTAAAATTGGGATGTACTGACTGATATCAATGGAAGTAACTCTAACTAATTCCACATGATAGAAGGGCAGAACTAGCTGGCCTCATTGGCCCGGCGGAGCGGTCTTCTGTTTCTTTGAGTAAAACAGCCTCTCCTTCTCCCAGGATCCTTCAAGTTTTAGTGAGAACACTTCAAAGAGATTTTTAACAGTTGTCTGATCCTCCTTCTTGTGACTAGAATTTCATCCCTTTTAGTGGTATGGAAATAATACTGTGAAAATTATGACAATAATAAATTTTAATGATCTTTTTTCAGAACGCCTAGGAACCTGGTAAACTTTCCACACTTTTCCTCATTCCAAGCACATTTACATGTCTTTTCAAGTACAGAGGAGAGGGGGGCTTTGGAAACTCTGACTCATAGCTTCTTGCAGCTGTGAGAGTGCTCACCTAAAATTTGTCAAAATTTTGGAATGCGAAGGTTTGTTTTTCTAGGACCGTTATTTTGCCAATCCTGACCTTAGCTTTTGCCAGAAGGAAAAGATTTTTCCAAATACCACATGGTTTATTGTGTCAAAAATGGGACCCAGAAGTTGATTTCAGGACCTTTTGTAGCCACATATTCCTAGGAATTCAAATGCAGTAACTACCTAATTTAGTTAATACCGTTGGAGATATGCTTGCTCATGTAGCTCTTCCATGTGACCGAAGCTGTGAGTGCATTGAGGAAATGCCAGGGTTCGGGGGAATCACTTTGTCACGTGACTAGCACTGGACTCTGGAAGCTAGCAGGTCACCCTCGACAGAACCAACACAGACCAGAGAGCACTGAAGGGCCACGTGGGTACTGAGGGCCTGGGATAGGAGAGGGAGTCGCTTCTCCTAACACACAGTGGGTCTCCTTAAGGATCCTCTTTTTTCCTCTCTTTCCAAGGTTTTGGCATCTTAGCCGCTGCTTATCTCATCTCCTGTTCTTTTCCCAAACATTCTGTCTCTGTCTCTGTCTTTCCTTTCCTCTCTTTCTCACTCCTCCCTTCCCCCATACTTGTTTTTAGAAACGGGGTTCTATCCCTTCTCTTGGGTTAGGCCCCACAAAGATGATCTGGGAACCAAATACTCCCTGGTTGGGTGGGAATTTAGGAGTTGTGATTCCAGAAGCAGAAGGAAGGACAAATACTGTCTCTTTCACAATAAAGAGGTAGTTTTTTCAGTTTTGTTGTTAGTCTCTCTTGTCCCCCACCCCTGATGCTGACAGGGGATGCCTGTCACTGGTATGGCCTCCTGCTTTCCCCTTTTAATAAATTGCTTCTAATTTCCCATGGTCTGAGAAATCAAGGTGATTTTGTAAAATAAATAGTAAGTAAAGGAAAGCATGAGCAAGCTCAGAACAATGACCTGAGGACTTTCACTACTCTCAGGGAATAAAGCAAAAAGGTGAAGACTTCAGCACCTGTGCTCTGCGCCAGCTATTTTGGAGGTGGTTTGCCCTGTTAATTTCCATTGTTGAGCTATGTTCCAGAAGACGGAGTAGTCCAGAAATTACTGCAATGCTTGGTAGTTCTCATTCACTAACAGAGAATTTTTTTAATGTCATAGAATTTGGGGTTTGTTTTTGTTTTTGTTTTTGTTTTAAGAACATGAACCAGGAAAGAAATGAGCTTCTGAGCCATCCCAGTGCAGAGGCCTGGACCGTGTGGGACCAGGCTGAGCTCTCTCCCCATCCAGTGACCAAAGCAGCTGGGCTCCTGGTGGCACATCTCGAATTGGCCAAAGAGAGCCAGCAATCTTAGAAGTTAGATGCAAAGATTTTCCTAGTATCATCTGAATTATTTTTTCGGGTAGAATTTTCTAGTTTGTATCTGTTTGTGCAATTTTATAACAGTAAATAGAAAAAATGTGACACTATTTGGAAGTACTTTAGGTCTGCTTAGTAACGGTAAAGGGAAAAAAAAGCCAAGTATCTGTTACTGAAATTTTTTCCTGCAAATAATTAACATAATACTGACTATCCTATGAAGTCACCATTTCTTTGATCATTTCCTAAATGTGACGTTGACCTTTCTATAACTGACTTCCTTTTTTAAGACCATCCAGACCATAAAATTACTCCCTCTGTAGTACTGTTATATCCTACAGCTTCACTTGGAGTCATGGTTCCCACAGAACTCCATTAACTCAACCTTCCAAGATCATTTTTGATTTCCAAAGTGGAAGGAACATTGTTCCTGCTCTGGAATTTCTTGGCAGTTGCACCTGACTTGCATTAAGAGTGTGACAAGGGCCAACAGCATAATTTACTGTAATTTTTAAACCATGAAGTAATGTGTAAATGATTTTTTCATAATAGAACTATTAGCAAAAGAATTTTTGCATTTAACAACGTCTGTCTCCAGAATCTCCGTAATTGAATCACTACTTAGAGTGTAAATGGAGTTGGAGCTGATTTTATTGTCTGTATTGATATTGATGGAATGCACTAGGGCATTCTCCACATCCTTTTAAGCATCTCAAATCATACAACCATAGCATAATATGTGCTGTTTTGTTTTCCTCTTAAGTAATGAACTCTTGAAGAATCATGTTTCTTTTGAGTCCTGAAAGATTTTCTTGGAGTTCTTTGTTCTTCTTTTTCCTCTTCCCGGTCAATGGTCATGGTACTGAAAACTGATTCATCCGGGCTGCTTGCTGAGCTGTCTGGGTTTGCCAGTCTGCAGCTCTCAGACAGCTTTGTTCCACACCCCTGAGTGGACTTGTGACACACTGCCCTGTCCCTTGGCCATCCCAGAGAGCAGCCTCATGCTTGGGGAGGTCCCGTTCCCTCATCTTGCAAAGGATGCCTTCCAAGTACACAGGAAGCATTGCACCTGTGTGGGTCCCTGGATGCTGCCCAGGTGTTTCACTGGATACATTTGACCTCCCGCTGGGGGATACTGGTTTTCAACCTTGGCTGCACTTTGGAGTTATCCGGAGAGCAGCATAAAACACTGATGCCTGGGTCCCACCCCCACAGATGCTGACGTAATGTCTTGGGTGTGGTCTGAACACTGAGAGTTTTTAGAAGCTTCCCAAGTGATTCTAATGTGCAGTCAAGGTTTGAGGACTACTGCCTAGGAGTCGCTTCTATACCCCAGACATTTTACGATCAAGTTTGTTTCCTTTATGACATAGATAGCCCTTAGCTCTCTGGATAAAAGACGCGTAACTATGCAAACAGACCTCTGAACATATTATTGATCAATAGTTGATTTTATTAAAATCCATTCGTAAAACCCCAGTACAGTTCCCCATGCCTTTAGCCTTCACCTCTGTGCAGATTGCAACGAGGGCAAACAAAGACACAGGGCTTCCTATGCAGAGACGCCGTGCAAAGTGCTGTCCATGCACCAACTTGTTTATTAACCCGAAGGTGAGGCCCAGATCTCTCACCGGAAGTCCAGGACTGCATTTTCAAGTGCCTGTGCACTATATTCATCCCAACAGCTGTCACCTCCAGCTCCGTACATCTACGGCTTCCCATGCCCCATCTACTAGCATCATTTCCCACACTGCTTTCTGTGTCACACAGGCCTGGCTCGAATCCCAAGCCTGCTGTTCACTGGCACATGACTTCGGTTTCCTTAGTTACACAGTGGTGATGGTGGTGATAATGATACTGCCCGCTTCACAGACTTGTGAGGATTCCGCAAGATCCCCTGTGTAACATGCATGGTCCCTAATGCAGAGCAGGCCCTTAACCAATGACAGCTCTTGGTATTGTTCTAAAAACTATGTGTTACCACAGAGAGCTTCCTGTTTCTCTTCTTTACTTACCTACTGTTATCAGTTCTTATCTCACATGGTGAATGTTTTCTCCTAGTCACCACTCAGCAGTCTAGTTAGTCCTCATCCACGCCTCAGGCTTCTGTTGCTGCAACTGCCCCTAACTGGGTCTCAGCCCTGCAGCCTTTTCTCTTTGCCACCCTTAATCCACTCAGCACACTCTGAAAATCATTTCTCGAATAATAACACTTACATGTTGTTTGCTTGTTTAAGAAGCTATAGGAATCACACTGCTCGCTGTATCATGCCCAATCTCCTCAGCAATGTTTTTTAAATTCCTCTCATAATTTGGCTCCAACCTCCTAGCTGCTAAATTCCCCACCTACTCCCCAGCACGCCCCCTCTACTCCGTTAGCAGGGTTTCCTCAGTGTCTTCTGAACATGCATGCAAAGCTTATTTAACTCTTGCTGTGTGGATCAGCATAGAATATAGATTCTCTTGTTTACAAGGCCTGGTTCCAATAAAGCCTGCTTCCTAAAGTCTTTTCCATTTTGATCTCCACTTATGCTCATTTCCTATCACTTTTCTATAACACTGATCTCAAATGCAAACACCCAGGGGTGCTGGCAGCTGCTCCTTTCAGTGGCGGTGGCACGGTGGAGAGCACACACTGCATTTCATGGGGCAGCTGCCCGTTGAGCCCCAGAAAACGCAAGCCAGTTGTTTCAGGGGCTTCCAAACCATTTTCAAAAGAAAATAATGATCTTTTTACTTGAAATCTCCTAATGTTTAAATGTTGAAAGTTCATTTAAAACCTTTATAAATGATTTTATGGAAAACAAAATAGATCAATAGGTCTGGGCTCAGCCCCAGGGTACTAGTTTTATCCCCTCTGCTTTGTACCTTGTTTGCCATCTAGTTTAGGACTTAATTATTCTCTAATTGTTTTATCTGTTTTATTTCTGTCTTCCCAACCAAGATGTCCACTCATGAACCCTGCTGTATTCATGTAGAGTGTCTATTGTTGAACCTAACAACAGTATTAGCAATGAATAACAACCACTTTTATTCATCCATTAAAGAAATATTTAATGAGCTTACGTAGTGTATAAGCAATGATTTCAAAATTTTTGTTTTCTGGTTTCTTCCATTGTGTTGTGAAATATTTAATGTTTCTGTCATGGCTCCAGGTCTGATATCCATATTCATCATCCATTTTGTATCCTGGCTGGCTGGTTAGTCACCTTGTGACCCAAAGCCAGATTTTCTATGGAAAGAGGAACCGTTACTTCTACATTTCATTAATGATACTTATCATGTGATGAAATATAAAAAAATCTTTAGATAATCTGTAGATGATCGTGGTACTTGGCACCTGTGAAGAAAGCAATAAATAGAACATTATGCACTCTTTATGGAACCAGGGGACATATGCCTTCTGCAATTGTGTCTGAATTGTGGGTTTTTTTTTTTTTTAAGATTTAATTTATTTATTTTTAGAGAGAGGGGAAGGGAAGGAGAATGAGAGGGAGAGAAACATCAGTGTGTGGTTGCCTCTCACATGCCCTGCCTCAAGGACCTGACCTGCAACCCAGGCATGTGTCCCAACCAGGAATTGAACTGGTGACCCCTTGGTTTGTAGGCCCCTGCTCTATCCACCAAGCCACACCAGCAAGGGCTGAATTCTGTTTTTATATCAAGATTATTCTACCTTACAATAAAAAAATGTATGTAATTATGTGTCTGAAGTAGTTCTTAGTTATATGCATATCCAAAAGAAGTTTTTGTAGGTTTTCCATAAAGTCTGGGAACTCACTGTTCTTGCCTTATACACTACATACTTTTCACATTGTAACTTCCTGTTTAATTGCCATGATATCACCTCAGGAGCAAGCAAAGCTATCCACCCTCAACAGTTACCATTAGACATGAGTAACCCCATTTGACTCATTAGTCTGGACTGAAAAGGGGAACATATTCAACTAACACATGGCACCATCGTAACAATTGGAACAGCATTGTTCTTTTCAACCAGGATGCCACAAGGAAGACATCTCGTAAGACCCTGGTTAGGCTCTGGTTTAGTCTTTAACTTGGACAGTTGAGAGCTGCAGAAACTAAATGTATTGACTCCTTCTACTTGTTTACTCTGGTCTCAGCTCCCTGGTGATTATTTTCTCATGATGATGCTATGAACATCAGGACATTGCACAAGTCCACACCCTCTTCTTTTTGTGGTTGCTATAGGTACGCAGCGTGCCAATGCCCGGGCCCCAGCCCCTTACAAGCGGGACTTTGAAGCCAAACTAAGGAACTTCTACAGGAAGTTAGAGACTAAAGGATATGGACAAGGCCCAGGGAAATTAAAGTAAGTCAAAGTGAAACAAACCATGGGATTTGTGGATGGTGAAGGGATGGGACGCACTTGGGAATGTAGAAATTGACTGTGATTTGGGACAACCATCTTTGTTTTACTTGGCATAATTATTTTGGTGTCTGCAAACTGCAGCACCGTAAGAATATGGTTCTGGAAATAAGCATAATTAAGCTTAAGGTTTTAAAACAAATGGTAAAGAAACTACCACACGTGTAGAAAATACTAGGAAAAATTAAAAGCTGGTTCATTTATTTCTCCTCAAGAACACCTTTGTTGGCTGAGAGTCTATTTGTTAGATGGAAGGCTGTCACGCATCCGATCTTGCACATCACTGTCTCCTGACCTGACCTGCGTGTAGGAACCGTGCTCAGCGCTGTTTCATTCTGTGCAATGAACTTCACTTGTCCAACAGAATAGGTCACGAATGTTCTGTCTGCCTGTCTTTATCCACCTCCACTTAAATGGGGAAATTGAAACATCGTCATGATGTGCAGTCAGAATTATTTTCACTTTCTACTTACCCCTGCGGCCCCCTTCATCCCCACCTCCACCCCTGTGCCGTGCCCCCACTAGGGATCACTGTGCCACCTGGGACAGGACAGAGGAGGGAGTCTCTGCTGCGGTACTGTCGTGTTCCGGGGTGCCCGAGAGAAGGTCCAGGGACCAGCCTCACAGCTCACTGTCCCACACGGGGGGCTTGCTCGATTAAACTCACGGGTTCCACTTTCATCACCCTCAAAAAACATCTGCCTGCCCAAACACCGCTCCTCTCAGAGCTTTTCCTTCCTGACGCTTCTCTTCCAAAGCCCTTGAGGATCAAGCTTTCATCCCTTGGCCTCCATATTATCTCCCTTTCAATGACTGTTTCCACTAAAGGCAAACTGATAGCTGCTTAAGGATGTCTTTATCATTATGACAAGTGGATTAATTGGCCACAGGTGTCAGTCATTAGTATCTGTCAGGGAATCTCAAGATTCACTTAATTTAAAAATGAAATGAAGCACAATGATAAACTCCTCTGCTTTGGAGGACACTGAGATTTTTTTTTTCTCCTTGTTCTCCCAGTGATCTCTCTGGGCACCTAGTAATTGAATTCCTTGCCTAGGTGCATTCGGGCTTCAAACATGACCTCACGGGGTTGTTCTTCTTTTACTAAACAAAAGTGTTGTGCCTGTGATGTTTCATAACCTCCTTGGATAAATCGGTTTGACCATTCAGAAAGGCCTCTGGGATTGTTTCACAGGTGATAGGTGGGGTGCTCTTTACCAATGATTCTCTTAGGTAACAGTTGCCAAGGCTGTTATGAGTTAAAGACAAATGTATCCTTTGCAGCAGATAGCAATGACATTAAGTCACTCCTTCTTGCCTAGTTTGTTATGGTAAATGCAAATGAAATGACAAGCCCCAGTTCTAGAAAGATAAGGATTAGGAAATAATCTGTACTTTTCAAATTGTCTCCTTATGGACAGGTTAATTATCAGAAGAGATCACTTACTCGAAGATGCTTTTAATCAGATCATGGGCTACTCCCGAAAAGATCTGCAGCGAAATAAACTGTATGTCACGTTCGTCGGGGAGGAAGGGTGAGTAGCACAGAGAAGTGGCCTGCAGAGCACAGGCTGTGACTGTAGGGCGGATGTTTCACCACATCCTCGCTGCGGTCGCCCGAAACAGGAAATCCTTCTGGCAGGAAATGCCGTTCTCATGCACTGCAGCCTCTCAGCTTTCTTTAAAAAGGCTTTCTCTGGTTTTTAAATCACTTGGCATAGAAATTCTTTGGTAAAGACTTGTAACTATAGATCATTTTTGATAGCAGAGTTTGGTTTGGTTTCTTCTCTAATTGCCTCTTAAAGGGAAAAAGGGACTTCAAGTTAAAAAACCAAGGAATGCAATCATTCCTAAATGCACTCATACTAGCTTCTGTGATCTTGTTAATCTGCACTGGGGTGCAAAGTAGAACATGCTTCATGTGTTAAATAAACTCAGTTTCAGAGTCATGCATTAGAATCCTGCTGTTCCACCAGGAAGCCTCCACAGCAGAAATTCCTGGGTCTTGGTTGTTATTTCTCTGACCCCAGTTTTTCTCTCTTTTTGGCATGGCAGCACACCTGCCAAAATAACTACCCAGTGTAATCAAAGGTCTCCAACCTGCTGCGACTCTTCCGTGAGTGTGCTCAATAGGTAAGGGTTAGGAAATGGAGTGAAGACTCCCCCAGTGTTTACTGCACCCAACAAGACGTGACAACTGTTGTATAACACTTGGGAAGATGACAGCTCTCATCTCTCCCAGACCCCTTCCTCTTTCCTCATCTCAGGTGAGGGTTTTGAGTTTCAGTACCTCCATGTAACCCAGCCACCACTGGAGTGAATTTAAAAAAAATGTTGCACAGTGGCAGGAACTCTGGTTGTCATCGTCGTCTTCTTCTGTTGATTTGGATTATTTCAACACCACCCCTCTCAGTCATGCCCAGGAATAAACCATGCTAGATTATGGGATCATATGGAATCACAGTAGTCATATCCAAAAAGTTTAACCATTCGGCATGTGGCCCATGAAATGGAGACTCGAAAGCATGAAACAACTTGCATGTGCTGACAGAACCAGATAACAGCAAAACTGAGATCAGGAGTCACAGCGACGTCTCAGTCTTTCACTCAGCACTTTTGGACCACCACTGGGATGGAGGCTAAACTCCTGAACTCTGGTCTGTCTGAATATTTTTTTCCTACCCATGCATCTTTTCACCATTTCAGTAGTGCCTAATAACTTCTGCTCCTCACGCATACTGTTGTATAGTCTCCCAGCTATGACTAGGTTAAAGAAAAACATTACTTGGGAAAACAATATAGCGTGACAAAGTTGAACAGAAGCATGCCTGAGACTTCAGCCTTTCATTACTGACGTGCCTTAATGGACCTCTAGCTGATGTTAATTGGCTTAAAGATGCAGGTGCACAATTGAAAAGGAAGACAAATGTTTTTAGCCTAATCATAGGTATGCATGGGATGCCAAGTATTTCCTGCCCTAATCGGTCTGGTCTGAATGAGGATGCTTCTCCTCCCCAGAAGTCCAGCTACCTTCCGGCATTGTTGGACCACAGTTTGTTGAGATCTCAGAGGTGTAGGGCAGAGTCTTTGGGAGCCCTAGAACTTGAGTTTGAATAGAACAGATGCTTATCGTGTTCGGTCATCCTAATGTGGTCTCCCTGTGATCTGGACTGCCGACATCTGTTCCCAGGAGGAGGCCCAGGCTGAGTGGGGCTTTATATCTCCGTTTTTGGTTGCCAGTAGTGTCCAAATGCTTCTCGCTTTTGTCACCTGTCTCCTACCTACAACCCCAGAGGAGAATAAGTGTGAGGATACTTTGAAGTGTGGCTTCAGTCATCAGAAACGATCTCTGAATGTGAGCATATGGCTTACTGAAGCTGGAGTAGGGCTACATAATTTCTGGCCTCATGGCTTTATCGTACATACAGATGATTAGATACAGGCTTTATTTTGCTACCAGGCATTGAGAATACATATACTATTTTCAAAGATTAACACAGTATACTTGCTGGAAAATAGAAACCTAAAAACAACATAAAACTAAGAAGCTATTTTAGCCTTTGCCACCTTCTCAAATACATTCATTCTACTGCAGTAAACTTAAAGACCAGAATATTTCTTTCTGGATTATAATAAATACCCCAAGTGAAAAGCTGCCTAAGTTTTTCAATGGAATGATAAAAATGGAGCTTGAAGTTTTCTGTCACTTTCCCTTCATTAATTTAGTGCCCTTGAAATGTGTATTTGGTAAATTCTTCATGTCCAGCTCTAGTAAAAGGTATTTAAAAACATATGCCAGTAGTGCCCAGATCTTGGTTTCCAATACCATTCTTCAATAAAAGGAAGTAGGGCTCCTTGAAGCAGTGCCTGACTCTAGGACTGGGGCAGGAAGTGTACAGGAAGAAGCCTGAAGGACCTTGTAGTGCCAGAGAGTAAAGAAGTGCTCAAAAAGTCGATGTCAGAGGGACATGAAGCCAACCCAAAGCACTCCCAATGGTCAAAACTGGAGTAATTTGAACAACAAAAAAATAAATAAAGTAGTATTGAATTGTAGCCTGAGGTATAAAATAAATCTATATACTCATATAAATACACAATTGAATAAATAAATAGAGGAGAATAGACAAACCATCTGCGCAGATTTCCAAGTAATTTAGTGCAATTCCCTACTCTTTAATTGTGGGTTGTACATACTGACATTCTTCCAGATCATGCGTTACAGTGAAGAAGTCTACAGTGGAGATGCCTGACAAACACTCAGCCAGATAATCAAGGTTAAAATCAACAGAGATATAGCATGTTGATAGTATGTACCCTTGATATGAGCAACAAGAATGTCAGTTTACTTCTGTCTTTCTCCCGGAAAAAAATACATAATGTCAGTTTAATGGTGAGAAAAACATCAAACAAATCCAAATTGAGTGGATCCTACAAGATACCTGTCCAGTACTCCTTAAAACTGTCAAAGTCACCAAAAATTAGAGAAGTCTGAGAAACTGTCACAGCCAAGAGGACCCTAGGGACACATGGCAATTAAATATAGTACAGCATTTGAGATGGGATCCTGGGACAGAAAAGGACTATTAGGTAAAAAACTAAGAAAATCTGAATAAAGTATCAGTTTTAGTTAAAAATAACATCCGTATTGGTTCACTAATTGTAACAAATCTATACTAATATAGGATATGAATAAGAGGGAATCTGAGTGTGATGGATACAAGAATTCCTCATACTATCTTTGAAACTTTTCTGTAAATCAAAAACTATTCTAAAGTAAAACATGTGTTAAAAGAAAACATATAGTCAGGATATGAGGAGATTTAGGAAATGATTCCTTGAATGACTTTTCTTATTTCTTTGTTGTCTAATAACTGACTGCCACCAAGGTCATTTCTTCTGCACTTGAGGTTAGTAGAGTAAGTATATGGATAGAGTTATTTCTCCAGAAAGTGCAAATTAGTAGATGTATTGCTACATACAGAATATTTTATGTTGCTAATGTCAATGTTATATTATCTATGATGAATAATACTTGCAATTCTTATTAATACCATCATATTTTCACTGATCATATTTTCTACTTGTCATAATCAATATCTTTGTATTGGATTAGCTGGGGTATGTAGAGAAAAGGATTTATTTTTCAGAATAATGCATCTGTTAGAGAACTCTAAAGATTCCAAGAAAAAACTGCTAGAAATGATCAATGAATTCAGTAAAGTAACAGGATACAAAATAAATATCCAGAAATCAGTTGCATTTTTATACACCAATAATGAACTATCAGAAAGGGAAACTAAGAAAACAATCCCATTTGTAATGGCAGCAAATATAAAAAATCTAGGAATAAATTTAAACAAAGATGTAAAAGAATTATATTTGGAAAATTATAAGATACTGAAGAAATTGAAGAAGGTACAAACAAGTGGAAGAGTATACTGTGTTCATAGATAGGAAGAATTAACGTCATTAAGATATCCATACTGCCCTCCCTGACTGGTGTGGCTCAGTTGGTTGGGTGTCATCCTGCAAAGATGAAGGTCACTGGTTTGATTATCAGTCAGGGCACATGCCTGAGTTGCAGCTTCCGTCCCTGGTCGGGATGCGTATGAGAGCCAATAGATCAATGTTTTCCTCCCTCTTCTTCCCTCTCTCTAAAAATAAATAAATAAAAATATTTTTAAAAAAATATCCATACAACCCAAAGCAATCTATAGATTCAGTGCAATTCCTGTCAAGATACCAATGGCATATTTTGCAGAACTAGAACAAATATTCCAAAATCTTATATTGGAACCACAAAAAACCCTGAATAGCCACAGCAATCTTGAGAAAGAGCAATGTTGGAGGAATCATACTACCTGATATTAAACCATACTACTAGGCCATCGTCATCAAAAAACATCATGGTACTGGCATAAAAACACACATAGATAATGAAACAGAATAGAGCTCTGAAAAAATAAAACCCTATGCCTTAATGGTCAGTTGATATTTGATGGAGGAGACAAGAACATACAATGGGGGAAAGGTAGTCTACTCAATAAATGATGTTGGGACAATTGGAGAGATATGTACAAAAAGTAAAATTAAACCACCTTCTTACACCATACACAAGAATAAACTCAAAGTGGATTATAAACTTAAATGTAAGACTCAAAACCATAAAAATCTTAGAAGAAAACATAGACAGTAAAATCTTGGACATTTCACATAGCAACATTTTTTCTGCTAAGTCTCCTTGGACAAGAGAAATGAAAAATAAACAAATGGGACTACATCAAACAAAAAAGTTCTTACATAGCAAAGGAAACCCACTGAATGGGAGAATATATTCACCAATGATATGTCTGATAAGTGGTTAATATCCAAAATTTATAAAGAACATACACAACTCAACACCAAAGAACCAAACAATTCAATTTAAAAATGGGCAAAAGACCCGAATAGACACTTCTCCAAAGAGGACATACAGATGGCCAATAGACATATGAAAAAATGTTCAATGTTCTAATCACTACAGAGAAATGAAAATTAAAACCACAATGAGATATCACCTCACACCTGTCAGAATTGCTATTGTCAATAAATCAACAAACAAATGCTGGCGAGGATGTGGAGAAAGGGGAACCCTTGTGCACTGTTGGTGGGAATGGAGATTGGTGCCACCACTGTGGACAGCAGTATGGTGATACCTAGAAAAATTAAAAATGGAATTGCCTCATGACCCAGTGATTCCACTTATGGGAATATATCTGAAGAAGCCCAAAACACTAATTCAAAAGAATATATGCACCCCTGTGTTCATTGCAGCATTATTTACAATCGTCAAGGTTTGGAAGCACCCCAAGTGCCCATCAGTAAATGAGTGGATAAAAGGCTGTGGTACATTTATACAATGGAGTATTGCTCAGCCAAAAAAAGAAGGAAATCTTACCTTTTGCAACAGCATGGATGGACCTGAAGAGTATTATTTTAAGTGAAATAAGCCTGTCAGGGAAAGACAACTACTGTATGATTTCACTCCTATGTGGAATCTAATGAACAAAATGAACTAACAAATAAAATAGAAACAGCCTCACAGATACAGAGAACAGAATGACAGCTGTCGGAGGGGAGGGAGCTTGGGGGGCTGGGTGAAAAAGTTGAAGGGATTAGACAAAGAAAAAACCCTCAAAGACACAGACAACGGTTTGGTAATTGCCAGAGGGCAAGGGGGTGGAAGGTGGAAGAGGGTAAAGGGGGATAAATGCTGACGGAAGGAGACTTGATTTGGGTTGGTGAACACACAACACAGCATATACAGATGTTGTGTTACATAGATCTGTACACTTGAAGTCTATATAATTTTAGTAACCAGTGCCAGCCTGGTAAATTCAATAAAAAATTTTTAGAAAGAATAGTGCAATTGCCTGCATTCCAAAAAGGTGTGAATTAGCAGATTCACAGAGAGACTTTAGCTCTGCTTTAAGCTGTTTCTTTGCATAAGTCTGAAACCCCGTATGTAGACTGTTTCTGAAATGAAATAGCTGAGGCAAGAAAAATGATGGAAAAAATTATAGTCAGAAAGGTTAACTACGAATTCTATGTGAGGTAGAATTAATCACAGAATGTTGGTGATGCCTATATTAATTAAAAAATACAAGAATAATCCTAGACCTATTAATGCTTCTCGCTAAAATAACGCTTCATGTTATACTTGGCTTTTTATCAAAAGTAAGCAGTTTCTAAGCCAACCACTGTGATTTAATTTGGTCAGAGCTGGAGGTTTTGTTCTCATCATTAAAATTTCCACCCCCAGTGTAATTTGGTTATCTGGTCTTGCAAAGTGGGGAGGAGTGGCTGTCAACAGCCGTGGCATGACTGGAAACTGAGTCATCTCGACAGAATGTGGTGAGGAATTGCATGCCATCATTGCTTCTGTCCGGTCGACCTCTGTCTGCCTAGAAGTTGCTTCTTGAGGAAGGGGACCAGTGGAGCACCGATAGCCTCCACCATGTCAGCTTCTTCCTAATTAAAAGTCCTAACAACCGAAGCTGTGTGGTGTCCGAGGTCAGCAAGGTGGACTGTGGTGTTCTGATAACATCCTGGACCATTAACTTCATAGTACCCCAGACAGCAAGGAAACAATGGCCTTGGTGGAGAGGATGTTTACCCTGCGATTGCCTCACCTCTTTTTCCTCCACTGTGGACTGTCTGTAAAAGGCTCCTTTCTTTAAGAAAGAATGAGTTCATTATATGTAAGGTGCCATCTATATGACGTCAATCCCCTGTCTTGCAAAGCCACCCTTGGCCTAGGGAGGAGATGTGTGCAAACAGTTTTAGCTTAGGGGTTAAGGACAGATGAGCTGTGTCTGTGACCTTGCTCCTCAGGCAAATAAATGCAACCAGGGAGGGTGAGATCTGAAAGTCTTGCGTCCCCACTCCTAAAATAACCGGCAGCTCTTGCATCGGACTGGTGTAATTCTTCTTAGAAGTTGTGTGGATTCTGAGCTTGACCTTTATTTCTCAGAAGTCTGTAAAGCTTCAGCTTAATGATGCTGCTTGTTTTCTTCCCAAAAGAGGCATTTTCAGGATAACCAAAATAACCCAAACCTTGCTGAAGAAGGTGCTTCTGTATGTGGGCTTAGGCTTGGTGTCACCGGGTAAAACTTTGCTTGCCCTATTAATTGCTCACAAAATTCCTTACTCACCCATGCCGCCTTCTTAAGTAGCTGGAGAACTGATGCCTTGCTGCTATAAATACGGCAAGGCATCAGTGAGGGTGAATCAGCAGGTGCACGGGCCACATGTGTCTGACCTGGCTTGTAAGAGAGCAGAGCTTTCTGTCTTCCACAGAGCTTGTAGGAAATGATGGTGTGACTTCCCCATGCCATCGTCTTTCATTTCATACTCTGCTTCCATTGGCATACTTTGTCTTCATCGATTTTTACTTGAACATAAAGAATGGGAGAATGAAAGGAATTTGACAAATATTGGTTGCCACCAACAAAGTCAGGCGGCGTCAGCCTGTCAATGTGATGGTGTTTAAAATGCTCTCTCAGCACTTCATGGGGCTCAGAACTGCACTGCACCCTAAGGACATCTGTGCTTACTCGGAAATGCCCTCCCATGCAGCTGTTGTGCGGCTACACACCCGTTGTTCAGAGTTTCTGCGTTTCAGTGCCAAGCCTTTAGCTGTGGAACCAACCTAACTGGCAAAACAGGAATGTAACAAATGATCCTGTGATGTGAGTCATATTAACTATTTATATGGACGAGGTTGCTAAGACATCATAGGAAGCACATGCACAAGGTGCTCTGCTGAGGCATGTCTTACTGGATTAGGTAGACATGTAATTTGTAACCTACAACCTGCTCTCAGAGAGTTTTGGATTGTGATCAAATCAAGCTTGAGAAACTGTCTTGGTGTTAGATTGACTCTATCAGTGCTGCTAGAGTTAAAAAAAAATGGCAGATAAAAACCTGCCCAGTTGAGGAAGATACATTTTCCTCCTAGAGGAACTGTTAGTTTTGTTTTCTCTTGGGGGGAGGGGGGGTGGGGATAAAAAGGAGTTTTACTTTTCATCTCAACTCCTCAGGGAACATTCATGTTATTGTTAACCAGATTCAGCTATTATCCTAACAGAGGAGCCAATCAGTCAGGTCCACCTTTGTTTTAGCACATGCTCCCATATTCAGTGGTATTGTACCTGAAAATGACAAACACCAGGTTCTCTAAGCACCTTGTGACAATATTTGCAAATGGAATAAGGGATGGCATGGCCTGTTAATGTCATTGAATCAATATGCCACCTGAAGGAAAGCCTGTGCAAAATGATTCACCATGCTAGATGCCAACTGACAACGTAAATTATGTTGACTTTCTTTAGGGAGCTCCACTCATTGATTCAGCAACATATGTTAAGCACTTACTGTATTAGGCTAAGTACTTGGGATACAAAAATCAGAACAACATAGACCCTGCCCTCAGTATGGTTACAAGCTACATGTGTTTATAGAGGAGGCAGACACACAAACGGATAATTATAGTACTCTCTGGTGAGTGCATTATAGAGAGTTGCAGCTCAAAGAAAATCTATTTCTAACTGGATACTGCAGTTGAATTTTAAGCGGCTAAAAAAGCCATTTTAACATATACAGGTTGTCCCTTTGTGAGAATAGTGACCCCATAAAGTATTTGGTCCGTGTGTCAACTGTGGCCTTCACCACCGGGTTCCTGGGGTGTGTCTGAGTCCCTTGCAAAGCCTGGGTCACTCATTCCTGCTCTCCCACTCGATTATGGCCACGCCCGGAGGAGACATACACCCTATGGTATTGCAGTCATTTTATATTTCCTTGAAGTGACCTTCACTAAGGAGAAGGATTTATAGTAAGCTAGGTATTTTAATAAAGCAGCATTTTCCTCCCACTTTCTCCTGTAACAGAGCTTGGCAAGCTTGTACAGAAAAGGGCTGGATAGTAAATATTTTAGGTTTTGCAGGCCATGCATTCCCTGTCCCAACACTCAACTTTGCCATCTTAATAGAAAAGGAGCCACAGACAGAGAACACGTAAACAAATGGGTAAGGATATGTGCCAATAAAACTTTATTTACAAAGCCAGGAGATGGGCCAGATTTGGCCTGCAGGCCATAGTTTGCTCTATAAGCAGCATTTTTTTTTTTAGTCTTAAACACTTGAAATGTACTGAGGGTAGGCTCTAAGGAGTAATGAGCGTTCAGCCTATGGTCAGGAAGCCTGCGTCAAGGCCTGGATGTGTGCCCCTGCCACCCACCACCCGCCCCGCTTTGGCTTTCACTGATGTCCTTAGGCCTGCGCCTTCTCCATACAGTGAGGGTGTAGGCAAACTGACTGCTCAGCTGCCTTTGCCCACTGGAAAAGTGGGCTAAGGCAGCTCTCTTTGCTCTCTGTTTCTGGAAAGACACAGGATCTGCTGATGGAGTCCACCATGGATAAGAAAGAGAGGTGTTTTGCCTCCACCGAGATCTGAATAGACTGGAATCATGGATTAAATCTCACAAAGTGAAATTTAGTAGGAAAGAGTGTAAAGTCTAGTGCTTAGGTTTTAAAAAGATACAGTGGCCGGCAGACGGGATGGGAGAGTCCTGGGTTGAAGCAGTACAGGTGAAAGGTTTGAGCTGATGACTAGCTCAGGATGAGTCAGCAAAGTGGCTGCCGCACAAGCAGGGTGATTTTAAGCTGCATCAATGGAGAATAATGTCCAGGAAGAGAGGGCATGAGCCCTTTCTAAGCTCTGTGGTGACAAGACCACACCTCGAAGGGCTGTCACCAGCATTAGACACCACCCCTCAGGTCAGACTTTGACAGCTTGGAGAGTGTCCAGAGCAGAGGGAATTCCCAACCCTTCCTTGAGAGGAGATGGAAGGAAGTGGCCCTGTTCAGAAGCAGGGTAGGCAGCAGGGAGGGGAAGAGACCAGGGATGTGGAAACTGCTACTACACAGAAGAGCTCTTTTAGAAAATGACTTTTCAAAAAAAGTATGAATCTTTAGCATCTAGATTAGTACCCAGAACATAATAGGCACTTGGGTATTTGTTGAAAAAAAGCCTCTAAGTATGTGAAGAACATTCAAGTGGAAGACATACTCTGCTTGTTGGTGGTGGCGTCAGAGATCAAATCAGGACAGTGGTTGGGAGATACTGGACGCTGCCTGGGCCTTAGCACGAGGAGCTGCAGTCTGCATCCTCGCACCTGGGAGGCTGCCAGAGTGCTGCTGGGAGTCCCCAGGGTTCATCTGAGTGCAGTGCCACCGATCCTGGTGGCCACCGATCCTGGTGGCCACCTGCTAGCCACGTTTCGTTAAGCTACCTATCATGTCACCTTAAGGCCGCTTTGGGCCTGAGAGTCTGGTGTGATTGCATTTTCTGCACATGTAGGTTCTTGGCAGTCCACACTTGTGTCTCCCAAAATGTAGGGTGGACTGGTGCTGTGTGAGATGGTGTTAGCTATTACGTAGTCTGATTTAAATATTTATGTATTTCATTTAAGTATTTATGTATTTCTTTTCATGTGTATTAAGAAAAAATAAAGCTAAACTCATAATTTCATAAATATTGTGTGCAACAAGGCTGCATTGAAAAAGCAAGTGAATTTAAAGTTGATTTAATTAAAATATTAAATAAATAACAGTACATATATATTCAGATATGGCAAAAACTCAGTAGTATGTGAATAGCTGAAGTCTGTTCTAAGTACATCCTGTTAGACTCTCAACTCAGACACAAAGTCCTTTTATTTTTCTTACTGGTCTCCCAACTCCATTTTCTATCTGTAATAGGATTCTTTTCTCTATCACACAATCCCATCACTGAGCAAGACTCAGGTGATTTCCTTTTTCAAAAAAAAAATTCAGTAAGGCCCATGGAGGAAATTCCATAAGAGAAAAAAAAAGTGAACAAATGAAGTCTTAAAACATTCTACCGCCCCAGCTCTGCCACTGCTTTCATTGCCCCTTCAGCGCTTCTTCCTCTCTCAATCTCTGGGTGAGCATTTATCGGAGGGTAGATGTCCTTTCTGTTTTTCATTTTCGTTTTAATGCATCAGGTTGCCTTGTTGTGAACTCCTCTTCGCTGCATTTTTTGCTCCCAGCATTGTCAGCCACTTGTCATTCCTCAAACCTAACATAGTCATTTTTCATACTTCACTTTGACCTTGATGTCCTTGTAACCAAAATGGAATTTACACTGTAGGTCAGGTGCTAGAGTTTCAGCCTCTTCTCCAAATTCTTTCCTTATGAAGTTTTAGATACCCTCATTTTTCTTGTCTATAATTTTCCTTGGTGTTTTACAACTTAAAGTTTTCACTTGAACCCTATCATTCTATTGGGGTTTTTTTGCCTCTGATCTCCCTAGGGGGTCGTGTATCTGTAGTATCCTCTCACCAATTCACTTAAGTCTCTTTCTTCCCCCACTTAAAAATGTTCCAGAAATCCATGAGGACTCCATGTCTCGTAGGTGTAGGTAGCTGAAACCCTCAGGTTTTGCCCTCTTTAAGTAAAGCATTCTCACTGTACTCCTTTCTTTATAACCTTGCTCCAAATATTAAAAATATTTACCTCTTTATATATATTTCTGCAATCAGATTATTAGCATAGTGCCTATAGTATTCACTATCTGATGTGTAGCTCTAATTTTGGATGTGCTCCATATAAAATGTCCATTTCACTATTCCGGGTTAAGACATGGATGAGATTAAGAATGACTATCGTTCAGTTTGTTTTGGACAGCCCTGGAATGTAAACAGTTAGACTTGGAATGAATGTTTTATAGAAAGTTGAGCTCTGTAGAAAATGTGCCCAGGAGAGACACATGCGCACGCGCGCGCGCACACACACGCTCTAACTGTTGTTCTTTTGTGGATTTTTTTTAAAGGCTGGATTACAGTGGACCTTCCAGAGAGTTTTTCTTCCTGGTATCCAGAGAACTTTTTAACCCATATTATGGCTTATTTGAATATTCAGCCAATGACACATACACAGTACAAATAAGTCCCATGTCTGCTTTTGTAGACAATCATCATGAATGGTAAGTAATGTTTTCCCTAACAGTTTTCTTCTGTTGATTTCTGTTATATTAGTTTTTATAGGAATCCACATTTTTAACATTTTTCCCTTGAGAAAATTATATTTTTAATTAAACATCTCATTTGACTCTCGCTTTTGTTGTCAAATTATATATACAGGCAGTCTCTGAGCTAAGACTAGACTGTGTTTCATAAGACTAATTTCAGGTGAGCTGGGTAGAATTCAAAAGGTTTCATTGAAGGAAAGTGGGATCCCCGAAATCCCTCTCTGCACCTTTGGGCATCCCTGAGCTCTGAGGTGGGGTCAGGGTCAATAGGCAAAAGTCCTGGACCAGGGGTCAGGCCACTTGTAGAGCAGCCCATGGGGGAGTGGCTGACAGTGGGGGGGGGGGGAAGAGGATGGGGGACCTGGAGTGACTGCGGACAGAAGGGCAGGAGTGTGAGGTTGCAGCAGAGGCCACTTAAGCCTATTAGCCTTTTGAAGTTTGTGACCAGTGATTGCCCCTTTTTCTAGTTTCTCACAGCACATCATTAAGGGAAACTGGTACGGGCCTCCCGTCTGGGGATTATTTATTCTGAAAATCCCAAAGTGCACTCTTCCCAAACGTCCTTACATTTTAAAGAAATTCCAGCATGTGTAGACTAAATAGTTTTATAACCCCTGTTTGCTTGTTCCTGCTCATTTGCACTGATAGTGACCAAAAAAAGAAAACAAACAACAATAACAAAAGAAAAAAAAAAAACAAGAGTAGGACTCATGAAAAAATTCCTTTGAGTCATGAGGTTAATATTGGTGGGTGGAGGGCATTAACTTTTAAGACTTATTTTTCAAACTAACTTCCGTTTAGCTGCAGTTTGGAGTCTTCCCAATTATAGCTGTTGCCGTTATGCTAACATAAGTGGAAAAAAAGGAAAACAAAGCTGAGGGACATTAATCCTGAAGTGGCTGCCTGATGTCAAATTTACAAATGGACTCTATGAGCCTCAGGGTGGATTCACGCTCTTGGAAGGCATGAGATTTTCAGAGAGCTAGAAACTTGTATACTTTTGAAAGAGAAAATAAATGTCCATCTCAAGTCAGAGAATCCAGTCATAACAGATATATTTAATAAAGTTTCCAAAGTGATTCAGAATAGACTTGAGCTTTGAAATTTTAGAGAACAGAATGTCCCCTGAGGAAACTCCCCCAAATGTCCACATGCATAATTCTTGCATGGCGACAACTATCATCAGAACTGGGATTTGAGAGAGAATAGGGAGGAACGTTTTCACTCTAAGATTGGGATTTTTTTCTCAAAACAGAATTTCTACTGTGTTTGTGTTAGAGAAATCCTGCTGATGCTGTTGCAAGCGAATTAGAAGACAACATTCCCTCCACCACATGGGTCTCATTTTATCCAAGTCTCTTAGAAGTGGTTTGGGGAAGTTTCACTGACGTGCTCACAGGGAATTCCTGACGGCCATGTGGGGTGCTGCATGGTAGACATCATTGACACGGGTGAAGGCGAAGCAACATCTCTCCAAATAATCGGAGCGAAGCCCATTTCTTCGACATGTGGGTGTGACTGTTGGCCTAATGAAGACATAGCCTATAGTGCACACTAACTCTCAGGGACCTAGTAGGCGATTCATCTTGGACACTTAGATGGTTAGAGCTGGAAAGTGTTCTAGAAAGCCAATCAAGCTACTTAGAAGCTGCTCCCTGGCATGTAAGTGATCTTGCGCTTTTCCTCCGCAGGTTCCGGTTCAGTGGTAGGATCCTGGGGCTCGCGCTAATACACCAGTATTTGTTGGATGCCTTCTTCACACGGCCCTTCTATAAGGCTCTTCTCAGAATGTAAGAGCATTTTTATTGCCTGTGAATTAGCATGTAAGAATGCAACATGTCCTTTATTAGAAAGGGTCAATGTCATTTATCTGCCTGCTACCTCAAATCCATTGTTATTAAACTTAAGAGTGGTTTAGATGTCTGAGACCAGTGCAATTTCAAATGTAACGACTGAGTTTTTCCTGCTTCTGACCCTTTGTTTCTGTCTTGCTCCCATTGTCTTAGTTTTGCTGCAATTCAAATAATTTATTCTCATTTGTTGCAATATATGTTTCTTAAAAACAATTGTACTTGACATGAAGCACTGGAATTCCTGTGGTATTAATGCCGATTATTAATAGAATTTGTGGGTTAGTGTGGGTGACTCATAGCCTCCTATCTGTTATGAGATATGCTTTATATTTTGTTTTATGCGAACTTTCAACTGCTTGCTCTTGGTTCACATTTTCATTCTCCTTTGTTTTGTTTTTGTCTTATTTCGTTTGTTTGTTAGAGGTGGGCAGTCCTGTCTTTTTCTTGAGACCTCCCTATATGCATGACAGTAATTTATGATGGCAGGTGAACAATTAGCATTCACAGAACTTTTCTTCATTGTTATCACAATGGAAGATTGCAATTACTGTAAAATATAAAGCAAACAGTTTCTGTCCTGTAATCAGTGGTAACTGGCAAGGCTGAACAGGAGAATGCACTGTCTCTGGGGGTGGCGGCTCAAACTTGCAATGCGGAAGCACAGAGTGAGTGCTTGGTTCTGTGTAGCTCATTCCCTAAGTGAGACCATGTACCTGTTTTCTGTAAAACAGAAGCCTCGATCTCAAAGGAAGAGAAGGTGTTTCTAGTGGACTCTTGAGAGGATCAGTAGGAAGACTTTGGCCATGCTCCCTTTTGATATCTGGGCAGATGAAGCCCTGGACAATTGGGCATCTTCTTCTGTGGTTCCCCTGGCTCATTGTCTCTCTTCCCATTGCATTGTCTTACCTCTCATCTTCTCATTAAGCTCCCTGTAGGAGTAGTCTGTACCAACCATTGGCACACGCTCAGCACACTGTGCCTGGCTTCTCTCCACCAGCAACCTGTGGAAGCTTTTAAAGAATATTTTTTTTTAGATCTTAGTGGACCACCTGCTGCTTTTCAACCAGTTCCCCACTCCAGCACCCACCTGAGTATCCGAGTCTTACATCCATGGTGCTGCCCTATCCCTGTTCTCCTTTGCTTTTTTGTCTCCCTGTGGGCTTCTCTGATCTTCCCTTAAACCTCAGTGTCCTTGCAGCTTCTGCTCTTGGCCCTCTTTTTTTCTCCCTCTGTGTGTTCTCATGGGGAAATCTCTTCCCCTGTGTCCTCTCAGATCTGCGCTCCTGGTTTTCATCTCCCTAGAGTTGTAGGCTCAAGCGGTCAGCATTCCACCGAGTGTCTCACAGGCTCCTCAAAATCAACATGGTGAAAACAAGACTCATCTATTTCCCCTGACCTAAAAATGTACCTTTTCCACGTCCCAGTGCTCTCAAGTCACCCTGGTCAGAAATCGTGACTCGCCCTCCAACAGGAATGGCAAAGACATAGTGCGTGCCCTGCTCTTCCCCACCTCCCTCCCCATCCCCGTGACAGAGTTCACAAATTGTTTATGGAGCTATTTCCTGCTGAACTTGCTGTGGCCTCAGGAATTTTTCCAACCTATAGCCCTCAAGACTGACAATTAATCAAAGTTGGTTTGCAACATGAGTTTATTTGCCATCCCTATTTTCGATATCTTTCCTTATATTCCCCCAACAGACCCATTTCCTAATTTCCATGTTTGCCTCTTAAATAATTTTTAAATTTATCTTCTCCTCTCCATCTTTTATAACTGTGTCCCAATGAAAAACCTTATTTTTTCCAGATTACTATGGTGGTCTATTAATTGGTCTCCATCCTTTAATAACAAGCATACCTCCCCTTGTTCTAAGTAATCATTACAATGCACTGTGACTTCCAGAGAAACAATTTAAAGTCACAGCTCACATCTGATCATGTTACTCCCTATCTTAAAACCTTCCAGCAGTTTTGAATCACCAAGCTCCTTAGAATGGCCTGCTCCCTGCTCCCAGCCTCATTCTCTGGACATTGTCCTGTGGTTCACTCTCTGGTCCTGCTAATAGGCTTGGAGTATTCTGCATACTTCATGCCTTTGTGATTTGTTCATGTTGTTCTGCTCTTCTCCTTGGTCTTTGCCCTTATCCTCCTTTTCACCTATTCCCCTTTACTTCTCTAGCTTTTAAACATCCTGCAAAATTTAATATAGGGGTCATCTATACCAAAAAGCTTCCTAAATCTCAAGGTCAAAGTAAATGTCCCTCATGTTTGTTGTGAGAGCTCTCTGTATTTACCTTTTCTTTTTTCTAATTGGAGTGTAACATACCTATTAAAAATTGCACAAATTATAAGTGTTACCCACCCTAGGCTATTACTAAGCACCTTATATTAACTTATCAATTTGTGTGCCTGTCTCCCCATTATCTCCTTCAGGGCAATTAGTGTTTATGAAGTAGCTGTTAAGGCATCTGGCACATACTTGATGCCTACTAAATGTTTACACTGAACCAAACAAAATGACCTTTGAACTGGCTGATGGGAGGAAATTTCAAAACAACCACAGCAAATCAATTTACCACCTTCCATTTACCTGATAGTTACTCCACCTCATGTAGATCCTCACTCACCAAGAAAAAAAAGAGGAGAGAACTATAGAAAAACATTATAATTGTTTTCAGAATCATGGGAAAAGTAAGAATCATGAAGAAATGTGGGATATACATGATCATGGATCATATCTGTTCTTTGGGGGAGGCGGCTAAAGTATAGAAACATGCGAAGAATTTCTAATTAGAAGAACAATACTTTAAGATAGTATAACATGGCCAAAAGAATACTGGACACAGCTGTCACACCAGGTTCCAGGTCCTGCTCTGGCACTAACTGTGAGTGACTTTGCCAATGGCTGTCACTCTTTACACCCCCAGTTCTATGTCTCTGAAAGAAAAGACAGACTGAGTGATTCCTAAGGCATTTTATAAATATCCAGGATTTTTAAATTTTCTACCAAATTTTGAATTATTTCACTGATTTGGTTACCGAATTTGACTAGGAACATTTTGGAAATCAGGGCCTATTTGGTTGACCTGGTTCTTGTCTTTAACTCTTCATATCTTTCCTCGTGACTCTGGGTTTTTGCTGCGGCCATGCCCACATATTTACTTCTGTCCATTTGGCCTCATAGCTTGTGTGACCTGAGTGACTTAGAATACCTTGATGAAGAGTTCCACCAGAGCCTGCAGTGGATGAAAGACAATGACATCCATGACATCCTGGACCTCACGTTCACCGTGAATGAAGAAGTTTTTGGGCAGGTCTGTGTGTGTGACTAACTGGTGACTAAGTGTGGTAATTGAAGGCTATTGGTTGGCGAGGAATTAATTTAGTGGCTAAGATCAGATGCTTATTTATTTGTGGCTTGTTGGGCAGTTTAAACCAGGTTTATGCACAGTTAAAATAATCTTGGTTGCCAAGATTATTCTAATGCCAGCTGCAGGTTAAGATGTTCTCATTTATAGATTGTTATAACTGTGTGTTGTAAGCAATCTTTTTATTTCCAACTGAAAATCCATATAAGACATTAGAATGTGCCTTATCTAAAATACAGTTTTAAAAAGCCCATTCTACCCCAGAATTGAATGTTAAATTACTTAATTGGCATTTGTATTTAACTCTCATTCATATTTCTGAACTGAAATTGACTGTTTTGAAGATGAGGGAAAGTAAACAATATTTTGGCGAAGGTTTGAAAACCTTCACAAAGCCGATGGAAGGGTTGCATAAAAGATTTCTTTCAGAAATTGTGCACTAGTTTGTGAGTAATATTCTTATTTGGACATTAATATTTGGCTGCTTTTCTGAGTTCCGCATTGTGGAAAAGAAGTTCTCAATTTAACATTCAGTTGAATGTAATTCTGTTTCCTTAAAGTAAATCTTTACTTAAATAGGGGCTTTCTATATGTGGTTGATTCTGAACCCTAAAGGAAATCATGAAAATATGTTTTTGTCAAATGTTAAACTAGTAGTGGGCCAGAGTCTGGAGCCAATTTATTGTCATTTAAAACATTTATCCCATCATTTAGTTAGGATTTTGAAAACTTAACCTTCCGCACTTGGAACTTTTTTAACTTTTTTAACCATGGAGGCCTGTAGACATCAGCCCAACGCCCAGCTTTTACTGAGCTTTGCTGTGTGCCTGGGCTCGGCGCTGGCTTCTCACGGCCTCCCTGCGGTAGCAGCGTTCTTGCAACCTCAAGGGCATTGCGTTATGGTCGGTCCTTCTGTTTTTTCACCCCAGATTACGGAACGAGAATTAAAACCAGGGGGTGCCAATATCCCAGTCACGGAGAAGAACAAGAAGGAGTACATCGAGAGGATGGTGAAGTGGAGGATCGAGAGGGGCGTCGTGCAGCAAACGGAGAGCTTAGTGCGTGGCTTTTACGAGGTAAAGGCCGTCAGCAGGGGTGCGGTTCTGCAGTCTGCAATCAGCCGTGCCACAGCCCATCTTACTGCAGCTGATGCATGTGCTGTTCTTTTGCTGTATTCACTGGTACTCTCTCCACTTAGAAACTCCAATAATTTTTTCCTATATGTTTCAAGAACATTCACAAAAGTCTTAAGGCTCTGTTATAAGAGATTATGGGAACAAAATGGCCTGAATTCAAATAGCATTTGACAATTTAATCGTTACTGATCACATTTAGGTCCTGTGTCTTACTCATGCTTAGCTATGGATATCAAATCTCATGCTTGATACGTGAAATGATGGTATCTGTCTGAATGGTTGTTACAAGTATTCCACGTGGCTTCTTCTGTAGAAGCACTATCTCTTTTCCAAAAGAGAAAAACAAACTGGATTAGTCAGTGCTCAGTTATAAAATAAAAATTCTGTTGAGGGAAATCTCATCAACCTTGTACCAAGAGCATCTTATATTTGGAGAGAGCTTTGGAGTTTTTGAAGTGCCCACAGAGTGTAGCCATAGTACCCCCCCCAAACTCCTCGTGCCCTCCTGTTCTGATGAGGCTTCATTATAGCTGAGATTTACCCAAGTTCTTGAGACATGCCCTGTATTCTCCTTATTCCATAGGTGGTGGATGCCAGACTGGTATCTGTTTTCGATGCAAGAGAACTAGAACTGGTCATCGCGGGCACAGCAGAAATAGACCTAAGTGATTGGAGAAACAACACGGAGTACAGAGGAGGTGAAATTTGATATGTAGATGGCTATATTTTAAGTGTGAAGTTAAAGGGAGGCAGCTGGTGCAGCATGCAGGTCTGAATCCAGGACAGGCGGAAACGTGGCCCGCTAATCACAGGTCCGATGCAGTCTCCTCTGGGACGTTGGGCAAGGTGCCTTCCCTTCTTTTCCTAGTTACCTCATCTGTCAAGCGGAGGAAGGGCTGTTTACACACTATCTAAGGATGTCATAAGGCTTAATTATTGGTGAAGAAATGTGACCAGAACACTAATTAATTGTTTTATGGTGCTGGTAGTAAAGCTCCAGGGAGCTCAAACTCCACCTATATTCTACCTTCATTCTAAAACTTGAAGAGGCACACCCTCTGCGCGTCCTAATAAGCAAACAGTTTTTCTTCATTTAATTGTACTACTTAGCAGTGGTAATTCACAGTTGAAACATATGAATTGAATAAGACATGGTTCTCAAAATTTAAGTTTATTGATCAAGCCCTTCTACATTCAAGCAGCCTTTGTACAGATCAGTACAAATTCTCAATTCATAATTGGGACCGAAGCCATTTAAATTTGATTGCTGAATCAGTATACTTTGAAAGGGATCTGATGGTAACCTAGAGTTAAAGTTTTATCTAATAATCTTAAGCAAAGAAGGAATACATGTTCTGAAATTTATTGCTGTGTTATAAAGACCTTGGAAAGTCGTGATGAACAACAGTTTTTGTTTAGGTTTTGGTTTTGGTTTTGGTTTTGGCTTTTTAACACAGAGTGTAAAAGGTTAGCAACAGTTCTAAACTTGGAGAGTGAAAAATACAAACATTAAGTCACTGAGTTAATCATTTATTTAGCAGAATAAACTGAGTGCTCATCAGTTCTCCATTTATCTGTACATTGAAACAGAGATGTAAAGAAAACAATTTTAAAAGTTCAGAGTGAAAAATAACAGCATCTGCTATATTGCTTTTGTTTTTGCCTGTGGGGCTCGGCTCTCCCAACTCATCACCGTAGCTGCGGGCTGCCTTTGCCCGCCCGTTTTCTCCGAGAGGCGGTATTCAATCGCAGCTTCTATTGCTGCTATTTCTGAAGTTCAGTCACCATAATAAGTCTTTGCCAGTTGGCCCAATGTATATAACCCATATATGGGTTGGCTATTATAACTTGGTTAACCAAATTACTTTCACTAACTAGAACACAATTTCTCCCACATGCTACGTAACTTACATCTTACCATAAGTACTATTAGCTCATTTCCCCCATCCTAGGGGAGTCTAAGAGCAATGCTATTCATTGAATCAACCATTTTTTTATTTACACGGCATAAACTTTTATTCACAGTCTGTGACTAATCAAGCACCTATTTCTATGATTATTATAAATCGTATTAAATGAAACCATTGGGAGGCGAGTGCTGGGGGGCGAAGCAGGAGAAGGACAAGATACCCAGCTGCCACGCGTGCTAACACAGTTCGTTGGCACCGAGAGAGGAGGCGGCTCTCAGCCACCTGCCGTGTGTCTGAGAGGCAGCTGCTTGTAGAGGCTACAATGAGGCACTTCTGCTCCTCCTTCTCCAAAAGCTTTGACACAAAGAATAAAGGAAAGGCAGAAAAAGGTTGATTCATAAGGTCAGAAAATTTTAAAGCCACAAAGAGCCAATATACTATTTTGTAGATGAGAAAGCTGTTTTCTCAACACCGAACAAGTAGCTAGTCTTTGCCACAGCGAGGACGTGGGGCCCATGCATCACCAAGTGCAGTCCAGTCTCATTCATCCTTCACCCAGATCCCTTTCTTCTCCGAAGGTCACTGAGCTAACTAATTTAATAGTAAACAGTAAGAAAGGATTCCCCCCAAATCCTACCACCACTGAAACATGTGAGGAAAAATTCAAATCACAGTAGTACTACCCACCTTCTAGCTGGGGCTTACTTCTTCTAACTCAGAATTGGAGTAGCTTTATGCACATTGAATATGTCAATTAATTGGTTTGAACCACTAATTATACCTTAATCTCTGTCAGCCTTCTCTGTGAACTTAATTTTTCTTCATCGAAAGGTTTGGAATCCACAGCTGCTTCCTAATGAATAGGAAGTTGTGGATTCCTAATGGATCCGCTAATGAATCCATCCATGGGATGATACTTTTAACATTTTATTAAATCCTACTTAAGCATGGAGTAAAAGTAATGTTTAAGTTGATGATTATTTGGGATTCATTAGTTGAAGAAAGTGGAGTATTAAAATTACTTCTTTTTTATTAATAAAAATTTTGATTAAAATATGAACATTATTAACAGTTTTAAACAGTTTGTAGTTATGTATTAATTTGTATAATTATTTAACGAATGAGTCTCTCTTTCACCAGAAGCCCTGTGATGGTCTGTTTTCTTTGCCACTGTACCCTCCCAAGCTTAGTGCGGTGTTTGGCATAGTGATATACAAAAGTTATTTCTTAAATGAATGACCAAAAAAGTTAGCATTTCCAAAAACAGCAATTATGTTTTTCAGAAGTGATATGGTTAAAATAACTCATTTGCTGTTCTTCTCTCCACTAGCTTCATTTACTGGGTGTTGAAAGGAAACAGTGGCCTCTTGGTTTCACTGAGTGTTGTTTTTATGCGACTTTCCACACTCATACAATCATAATTATGGTGTTACTTCTTAGTCTTAAATTATAAACAGCTTTTAAAGAATCCAAGATGATGACATATGTCTGGGGGGTGGTCTTTGGTCAGTGTGTCACAGTGGCTTAAGATAGAAAAGTCAAAGTAATATGGGCTTTTGTGATTGGTTCAATAGGATATCATGACAATCATATTGTAATTCGGTGGTTCTGGGCTGCGGTGGAAAGATTCAACAATGAACAACGACTACGGTTGTTACAGGTAAGATACCATTAGTTATCTTTTTGATGCATTAATATAGTTATTGTTGGGATTGCATATTTTAATCATCGTTAAGTATACCCAATAAATACACTTCACATTTACGTGCACATGTGAGGTATGCTGTTTCCAGACTCTTCAGATTGCACAGTTCTTCGGCTCCATCACTATGCCGATCACCCCCAACCAAGTGCACGCATTTCATTAGAGTTGTGAGGAAGGACCCAACTCCAGGCCAAGAATCCCAGAAACAACATCTGCCTTCAGGGCAGTTTGGCCCTTTCAGAAAGAGGTCCCAGGGTACTCTGCAGGCCAGCATCCTTAGCAACAGATGATCTTCATTCATCCCTTAAGAAGTGACCCAGTTCCTTGATAAAGAGTCCTTTCTTTTTCTCCATCTAACTTTCAGCAAATTGGAGGTAACAATGAAGTTCAAGAACGCTGGAAAAACTAACTCATTTTCTTGTGGTGTTTATAGTTACACTGGGAAATGGCTGTTTGGTTGCAGCTAAGAAATATTGGACATGAAGAAGACTTCTGGATGCTCAGACAGAGCCTTACAAGTAGACGGGTTCTCAGCTCCTTTGGATCTAGGATCTGGCCCTCAAATTCTCAGGCCCAGAATTTTTTTTTGTTGCCTTTTTGTTTTTTAATTTACCATAGGTTGATCAGGGACTGATGCTAACTAGACTTAGATTAATTGATACACCCATTCATTAATCTGTAGTGGGAACTATAGCTGGTTTAAGGTTCTGAACTGGTCAGCTGTACAAGATGCTTCATCTTCTCAAACCCTCCACATCCTCTTCCCCTTTATAACGTACTGTCCTACCCTGGTTCTTTGTCAGAATTCTCCTGTTACAGTTATTCCATGAATATAAAGATCTGTCTTCTAAGCTTCCCCAGTAGCAAGCAGCATGCTGCTCTTCCCAGAGCTCTGCATGTAACTGATGCCATGCCTTCCTTAGCAGCCAGCCTCTTGGCTTCACCTTCTCCTTCTGTTCTCTCGGGTCGACAGTTTGTTACAGGCACATCCAGCATTCCCTATGAAGGATTTGCTTCTCTTCGAGGAAGTAATGGCCCAAGAAGATTCTGTGTGGAAAAGTGGGGGAAAATCACTGCACTTCCCAGGTAAAATGGAAAACCATTTTTCTTTACTGTCATTACACTGTTCTACAAAAGACCTGTAACTTATGTATATTAATTACTGTTTTATGTTAAAAGTTTGGGAGAGTGGGAAAAGCTTTTAGAATAAATTTATTTCATTTGCTGATACACCTTTCTAAATGAAGAATAATCTTCCTGGTCATAGTTAACATACACACGTACGTATATTAACATACGAAATACAAGTCAACCGAAACATTTGTTAGCTTTAGCAAAGCAACGTGGGTCATCATACTGTGATTTCTTAGGATGTGGCTCTAATGTAGATGTTTCCAGGAAGTCTAATTTTAATTTTATATTTGTAACTATTTAGAATAGTTAAAATTCACTAAAAATTACCACTGGGGTTTCTAAATAGTATGAAATTGCGTGAATGTGCTGTGTGCCTCTTCAGCTTCTATCAGCCGTGCGATGGAATGCTTTCTGCATTGCATTCTCATTCATGACAAGATGACACATGTTCATGGAGTGGAAAACATTGCTTTACTGTTGCTACTAATATATATATGTAAGACTCTGACCTTACGACTTAAAGATAAGGCAGCATTTATGAATAAAAAAGTGCTTGGGGTTGAATGAAGGTAACTGGGGCTGGAACAAGGAAAGGAGGGAGCAAGTGAACAAAAGCAGAATGGAGATGAGTTGGTTTTAGAACTCCTTTCCCCAATCAGCAGTAATAATGAACTTTTGAAGTAAAAAGGACCTCCGATTGCTTCTCATTTTACTAATAAAATGGCAATTTGGAAAGGTTAAATGATCTTCCCAATTTGTGTGGTTCTGAGTTTCCTTAAGTACAAATGACTATAAGAAACCTGTTAACAAGGCTTTCTTCTTACCAACTGCAAAACGCCAGTTTTTAAGAATGGTGTTGTCAGCATCAACACTTGGGAAGAGCAGTGCGGGAAGCCCAGCTGCAGGGAGCGTGACTCTCTGCTCACCAGGTTTGGTGAGAACTACAGTGATTAAATGTGAACAACTTCACCAGCGCAGGGTGGGCGGAGCCTCCGCACTCACCTTGGTGCATCTCCACCGTGAACGGCGGAGGCACTGCACTCAAACACCGAAGTATTACCTGGAGTACCTGATGTTCCAAATTTGGCAGGCTATAATTTCATTATGAAAAGAACTCTGCCATTTTATTTGTGCCTGAATTGTGCTCTTTTCCCCCTTAAACTTATATTTGTGTCTCAAAAGCAGATTTACATGGTCTGAGCAGGGCCTTTCATTCACCTTTTGGAGAAACTCCAGCATTAGCACCAAGGAAGCAGGAAAGGGCAGATCGATTGTGCCCCTTTTCTTAAAATCTGTTTTTGAAAAGATTTACTTGTGTAAAGCAGATGGAACAAACTGTAACAAGAATCAGATAAGTTGTTCACATTTAATCACTGTAGTTCTCACCAAACCTGGTGAGCAGAGAAGCAGTTTGGTATCGACATGAAAGTTCAGCTTCAGGGAGACTGGGTTTCGTCCAAGTTCTGTTCTTACCCACAGTAGTGTCTTGGAGAAGTTGCTTACTCTTTCTGAGCCTCGGTTTCCTCATCTTCCTTATAGGTTGGTAATACTGAGGATTAAATGAAATCATTCATCTAAAACACTTACTGCTGATCCTGGCCCTGGATAAGCATCTAGTTAGTGGCTAATGGCCGCCATTATGATTTCTGTGACCATCATTTATAATATGTATCAGGCAGTAGTGTACTGGAAAAAGCACAGGGTTGGGAGTTAGAAGACCCGGATTCTAGTCCCGCCTACACCACCAGCTAACTCTGGGACCTAAAAGATCACTTGATTTCTGGACCCCAGTTTCCTCGCCCATAAAAGACCAGGGGCAGATGGTGTAATAGGTTTGGTTGAGCAAGAAATAACACCAACAGATTGTTGAAGGATCTCGGGGGTCTAGCTGGATTTACTTTTTTTTTACTTCCCCAGGAGCTCCAGGAAGTTCATGTGCTGACTCACTAGAAGCAGGGGCGTTCTTCGGTGTTGTTGCACACACACAGTTGGGCAACAGGCATTGTTGTTTCTTCCCTTCTTTATTATGACCTAAGGCTGCTTCTAGATTCTTTGTTTTACCCAGATTATAAAATAGCATAAATAAAGATGAGATGAGGCACATGAGGAAAGCTGTCTGTGTTCATGTGTCTGTAACAAGCCCTAACTCTTCAGGTCCGATAGGCAGAAAGAGCTACTCGGCTATTTTGCCTCTCATTAGTCTACTTATGTAACCTAGTTTAACAGGCGTGACTGCTGATCCAAGCCCTATGATGTACTAGCTCTGTGAGCCTAAGCAAGAGCCTAGATCCGTCTCCGAAGAGGAGGAATAACAATGCTGTGCTCAAAGAGTATTTGTGAGGAGTGAGATGCTATGTATGACAGTCCTCAGAAATAGTAGGTTTTTGTTATCTTTTTAACCTTTTATCCTAAATCTTCTGTAAGCCACCGTACTGCTGTAACTATTCAAATGTGCTCCACAGAAAAAGTACATTTGGTGAAGCACAATAAAAAGAAGAACCTCACCATCAGAAATGATTTCTTCACTGATAACATTTTCATCACCCTTTGGGACATCTGGGGTGTTACTTAGGGTATGAAAAAGATCTGTAAGATTGGCTCTGATATAAAGAGATTGTCTTCTATGGCTGAATCCATTTCCCCTCCCATCAGAACAGTTTCTGGTAGGTTTAAGCTGCAGAACTGAAGAGTGACTTGTGTCAAGCTGGTCAACCTTATGTTATTTCTTTTACTTATTAGTGAGATGGTGTTTATTTAAAATGTAACATTGTACACACTGGAGACGAAATGGATGGATGTCCTTCTTACTTAAAAAAGCAGTTCTCTAAAAAGTGTGGCATCATCTCAGGTCAGGCATGCGGGGGGCATCCGGGGGGGGCTGCAGCCTGGAATGCTGGAAGTAGCGTCACGGATGAGGGCAAGCAGTGCTGGCAAACTGGGGGCACCGCAGCCTTTCTAAACATGGAAGCTTGAGGGCCTTTCAACCTTTCAAGCAAGCATATGCGAGTCTCATCATTTCTCAGACGTCCTAGTCTCACTCTGGTAGCAGTGAATAAGCACTACTCACCATGTGGGCCAAGAAGTGTAAAATTATATATGGGTTGCCTTGGAAGCCAGTGCAAGTTGAATCAATGGTCCTTTTTTCTCTCTTGTGGTAATAAAGTAACTAGAAACCCAGATGATAAATAATGGTACAGGCAGACGGGTGCCTCCTTAGAGGCTTATGGCCTGAACACATCACCGCCCTTCCTCTGCGTCGTGGTTGGTAGTTAGCAGTATATTTTGCATGTGTGTAGATTTCCTGTCCCCCAGTGTTCTCGCGGACTTATGAAACAGTAAATTCACTTTATGGCGATTGCTCTTAAACATTCTGAAAAACAGGCTGCTGCCATGCCAGCCTGGAAAAAGGGCAAATCCTCTCTCCCAGCATGGTATGGGGCTGATATGCTCATCTTTGAGGTTCTTGCCAAGGAAGATAACAGAAGAGCTGGAGAGCTTCAGTCATGATGTTCTTTTAAATATCATGCTGGTTCTGCCAAGCGGGGAAGCGTGGTTTTTTAAAAAATGATTCTGTCTGTAGAGTATTGTGAATGAAATGCTGACCCAAATTAAGAAGTAAGAAGCGGAGTTAATTATGAAATGAGTATCTCAGGGAGATGGTTTTTCTAGTGGAATAGAACTTAAAAAGATAAAGTTATTTTTTTAAGAGAAAAAGACAACTTTTTTTCATTTTTAAAACTCTCCTTTTTATTCTTACCAAAAGTAAACTGTTCACAAAAAATGCCAAGGTACTAAAATATATATATATATATATCAAAAATCTACTATGGAGATCATCTTTAAACATTTTGGAGTGTATGTTTTCCCTCATTTCTATATACACACCCACTTTTAAAAACAAAAAACAATATATGAGCAATAAAAAATAAATAATATATAATCATACTGTTGCCAACCTCTTTTTGTTTACCAAATATTTCTAATCATGCACATCTTTCCATGTCATTAAATATTGCTCTACAATGTCATCAATAATTCAGTTTTTTTTCCTCCTCAGTGCAAAGAGCATTGTCTACTGTCAAAGTGAACCATCAGCTAGGAAATAGAAAAGTAACTGAGGAGTCCTGTAATATAGTGTCACTTTCTTTAATTAAAAATGTTTCAGCACAAGAGATAGGCTCTGGGAGGCCCCTTGGTGCCCCATCTTTTCTATAGTTGCCCTGAGGCAATCCCCTTGGTCGCCCCAGCCCCTGGTCACCCCTGCTGGTCAGCTGAGGTGCCCTGGAGCATCAGAGGGGATTGGCAGAAGATCCTCGTGTACAGTCTGCTCCACAGTTTAATCTCTGATATAAGGTTCTCTTCCACTCTTTTCCCCTCTTCCCTCTCATTCAGTTCTTACTATCTGGCAAGAATATTTTAGGTTGTTACTTTATTCTATCATTGAATCAGCATGTGCTAGCAAAAATGTATCAGTGATGTCTAGGAATAGTACCTTATTAAAAATCCTTAAATGTGCTGTAATCCAAATGTACATGTGGATTAATCTTTGCTTTGGGAAGTGGGTAAAGTGATCAGAAAAACATATAGTGTCTAAAAGGGGACTTGAGTCATTAATGTAAAAAGTAGAACTCCAGAACTAATTTGTGATTCTGTGATGGAATGAAGAAAATTTCAATTGCTGTGAGCAACAAAGAATAGGACCATCCAAGTCAAAATGACTCATGGTGCTTGGGAGCTGTTTCACAAGTCATATTGTAAAGTGTATATCTGTGATGGAAAATCATTACTGCTCTTGAGGAACAGTTATAACCCTTTCCTTGGCCTCAAGAACAAAAACTAGTTTGGGTTCATCTCTTCCCACCGCCCTAGTCCACCACATCAGCACCTCTTCTGCTTCTGCTTCTGCTTCTGTTCGTACATCCTGTTCATTCTGTGCTCAGCAACCAGAGCGATCTTCTGAAATCTCAAAAACAACCCCTCCCCTGCTTATACCTTCCAGTGACTTAGAGTGAAATCCAGACTCCTTGATAAAGACTACCTGGTAGGTGGCCTGGTCTGGCCTATCACTCCAACCTCAATAGGTACTCTCCCTCCACCTGCCACAGCCACCAGCCTCTGTCCTGCTGTTCTTCAATGTTCGAAGCTCAGTCCCGCCTCAAGACTCTGGAACTTGATACCTGAACTCTTTCCCGCTGGTTGTGTACCTGGCTGGCTCTTTCTCGTTGCCAAGGCCTCAGCTCCCACATGATCTGCTCAGAAAGGTCCTCCATGCTTCTGCCCCCAAGTGCACCTGTTACTCTGTCACACCTTATCTCCTTCACAGGACTTACCCCAAGTCAGTCATTGTGTTTAGTTGTTGGTTTACTTGTTGATGATGTATTGCCCCCTCTAGGACATAACCCTATGGGAACAATGCCTGTTTGAACTGAATGTGGCTTTGCCCCCCAGTGCTGAGTCCTAGCACATAATTGGCACTCAGTTAATATTGTTTTTCTTAAATTATGGAATTATTAAACTGGAGGTGACTCTGCAGCACTACAGATAAAATATGCCCAAGTCACTTTTGTGTCTCTCTATCCTCATCTGAACAATTGGGATAGATAACAGTAATTACATTACAAGTTTATTTTGCAGAATAAATGAGATAACACATGCAAACTGCTTAAAGTGATGCCTAACACATCATTCAATAAATTTAACCCTGATTATTATTGTTCCTAATACCTCGTATTCAGAGCTGGCATGGTATTGCACAGTGTTTAGGTGTGCAAGAAAAGATATTTCTATTTTGCTTGGACTTCTAAGAGTTCTCATCCTCCAGGATGAGTTTCTGACCAGGTTTCTGACCAGGTTTTCTTCTATTGGCTTGAATTTCCTACATTCAAAAGTATGTACTCTTCATCTTTTCTTAGGACCAACCACAGGTGAAGACGTTACCTGCTTATAATGAATAGTTTCTCCTCCTAGTTATCCCTGGATGCAGGAATTCCCACTGTGGGAATATTCCACACTTTATTTATGGACCCAGGTGCCTTTTAACCAAGGTGGCCTAATGAGACCTTAAAATAAGACATTAATTCTAACTGGAATTATTAAAGGCTCCAACAAGCCTTTAGATACTCAGCTCAAATTTACTATGTGTTGACCACTGCCCATGTGGACCACATAAAGGGAAACAATAGATTTAAATGAACAGATAGCCAACATCATCTCCACCAAAGGGTATATGACAAATTAGCGGGGGTAGTAACTGCCCTAGAATTCCCTTTCATTAATTCCCATTTACTGAACTCTGGGGGGGGGGGGGGGTCCGGAGTTGTGCTGTGCCGTCATGGGTTACACAGATATTTGTGAACTAATCTCAGCAGGAATTCCTGATCTAAATTTCATGGTCAAAGAAAGTATTAATGGGGATAGGAGGGAAATTATGAATATTTAAAAAGTCATAGTAGGAGTTATACCTTTATTTGTGTTAATAAATCACCTTAGGCTAACAAAATACCATATTTTTCAGACTATAAGATGCACCTTTCACCTCCCCCACCCAAATTTGGTAGGAATAATGGTGGTTAATGCTGTTGAGTTCTGTTTACATTTATATTGGTGAAATATTATGTTATGTTATTAAGTATTTTACCACATCTTTTTGCTTCAAAATTTTCTTTCCTATTTTCCTCCTCCAAACCCTAGGTGCGTCTTATGGTCTAAAAATACTGTAATCACTACTTTGATTGAATTTTATCTCAGTGCAATTGGTGACTTTGGATTTCTCATGCTGATTGCAATCTCTGAATTCGTCATCTACTCCCTACCCCTTTCCTGTATTGATTAATGGCACCTTTGCCATGTCACTCCACACCCATCCACTGGCTCCCTTTCATTCGTGGGATAAATGGAAAAGGTCCTTCACTTCCTGATGTGGCCTTGCCTCCTCATCTGGCTTCAGGTCCAGCCTTGGCTCCTGTCGCTCAGGCTCTTGCACTTCTCTGGTTTCCTGATGATGTAATGCTTCCTCATACTTCCGGTTAGTGTGCTGGGAACATTCTTCTCCTTGTTGATCCAGAAAAAGCCTACACACCTACAAATCCTTCAAAGCTTGGCATGGTGTCCTCTATAAAGCCTTTCCAGACTCTGCAGAGCAGACTGTAACTCACTGTGTTATAATTGTTTGTATGCAGGGCCCATATGAATCTTTTGGGTTAATTAAACAAAGGTATCTAGTAGTCTTCTGGAGAAATGTGGCCCTGAGCTAGGTAGGGCTCCTGGTTTAGTGAGCAGAGCTTAAGGTAGGCCGGGGTTCAGTGCCTGCTCACAGCAGCCAGATCCCCAAGAATAGAGCTCAGACTGCATGACATTTAGGGGATCCCATTTGTCCATGTGTGTGTATGAGGGGAGATCCCCCCAAAACTGGAATTCATTTATAAAAAATTTATTTATTCTTATATGTTTAAACTTCAGTTACCTCTCAAGTACTCTCCATTTGATGCAATACACCTATCAGGATGTTTTTCCTACTGTTCAAAACAGTTTTTGAACTCATCGATTTTGATGCCTTCTAGTATTTCTGCCATTTTTTGTTTCACCACTTCCACGTTGGCAAAATGTTTTCCTTTGAGGACTTTTTTCATCCAGGGAAACAAAAAAAGGTCTCTCAGGGTGCAGTCAGGTGAATGGGGAGGGTGAGGCACCAGGGTCATGCCATCTTGGGTCAAAAACTGCTGAACACTCAGTGCAGTGTGGGCAGATGTGCTCGTAAATCACCCATTATGAAATGGGCAAATACGGTCAAAGAGTCTTCGCAAAAAATTCACCAAAGCTGAACGGAGCCTCTCACAATACCACCAGCTGTTGTGGTACAGATGGGTTCCTAGAACCTAGTGGGGCCAAGCCTGTACTACAAGGGGCCCGCCCTCCTGAAGATACTCCAGGGATTTTTGGGTCCTCCCAATATATACACACATTTGCCTGTATATATACACATGTATATGTGAGTATATGCTTTTGTCTGTATATATACATATACATAAGTATATATATATGCACATTTGTGAGTGTGTGTGTGTATATATAGCCTTACCCAAGGATATGTTTATTGGTTTTAAAGAGAGAGAGAGAGAGAAACATCAATGAGAGAGAGCAAGAGAAACGTTGATTGCTTGCTTCCCATAGGTCAGGGTGCGAACCCACATCCTTTTTGGTATATGAGATGATGCTCCAGCCAATTGAGCAATTCAGCCAGGGTTTGTCTATATATTTTCCCACCTGAGTGTAAACTCCTTGTAGGCAGAAACCAGACTATTATTCATCCTCATCTACCAGGGGATAGCTCAATCCCTGGCATGCAGCAGTAGCTCAGTATTTGTTCATTCAGTGAATGAAGGAGTAAATGAAATGTGATGCCAATTGAAAAATTAATTTTTATTCATCGGGGCATTTTGTATGGGAATGACAAGCTTTCAAAATATGGACTCTTCAAGGGGGAAAATAATAAAAGAGGCTCTACAGGTGAAATGGCTTGGGTGCTGCCCAAGCACTCACTGGGCCCTGCGTTAGGAGGCTCCAGAGAGCCCAGGGTGAGCCCCTCTTTGCCTCCTCCACGGCCCAGCTCCTGGCCGGCCCTGCTCTGTGGGACAGCACGCTCTGCCAGCTTGAGCTGCAGGCACCCTGATGGTCGTAGGGGGGAACCTGTGGTAAAACAGGTGGGTAACATTTGACATTGACGGGTCATTTAGGTCAGGAATCCTTACATTTCCGAAGGAATCTTGACATTATGAAGTGGTGTGTTCCAAGATCCCTTAGGAGCTTCCCAGAATGCTTTAAATTACTTGATGAAGAGGTGGGAATAGGAGTGAGGAAACTGAAATCTGAAGAATTATATACCACTGACACCTGAAAAAAAGAGAGTATTGACAAAACATTTTCTAAATTATAATGCAAATAAAAAGGATTTATTAGATTCAAATACATTTTGTTTCTAGGACTGTGTTTACTAAATAAAATGATGCCCATGGCTTTCTCCTTTTCTCTCTCTCCCTCAATTTAAATTCCTCATTATAATTGTTTTCTTTGTTTTATATTTTGAGTCCTTACAAGCTACCAAAAATCAATTCTGGGAAAATAGGGCTAAATTAATAAATAAGTACACACACAGAGAAATATATTACCCTGTGACTTGGTCTATGAAAACGTGGATGTAATTGTGATACTTTGGCTCACTGGATTTGGATACTTGACTTGTCTATCTATAGAAAAAAAGAAAGGGTAAGAATGTGACCTCCTGGTTAACATTGGAAGAATCCAGAAAGCACCAAGAGATCTATTAAGTCAGACCAGATGTCTGGGGGGCTTTTAAATTTTCTTTATATTGAAGCCACCGTGGTTTCCCAAAGACAGGTTCAGACCTGCCCTCCTCGAGTGGTTCTGGCTGCACAGATCAAAATGAGGTAAACTCATTACAGCCTCAGTGTGGCTGGCTTTGAAAGATTCGAAAAATGTTCTTTTGTGGAGACTGAATAACTGGATGTGCTTTTGCTGCCAATATCAACACGGTCCAAGGGCCCTCCTGTTATTTTCTGCTGGAGTTTTCTTAGGACATGGAATGGGGCGGGAGAGGGGGTGTGAAAAGCCTCAGAGGATTGTATTTTGTTTTCCTTTTTTTTTTTTCCTGTTTTTGGCTCATACAGCAAGTCGATGGTAAATATTGGGCAATTTACTTAACCGCACTATTCCTCAATTTCCTTATTAGCAATGCTGTCTTGTTTATAAAGAGTTTTGAAATTTTTGCAAGCACACAAAGTGCTGGTGTGGATAGCCAGCCTAGATATCTTATTTCTGATCCACTTGATGCCTCTCCAGTAGTGAAGACCACCTGCATCAGACTCACTTGGAGCTATTATTAAAATCAGAATTCTAGGCCCATCCCAAACCTTCTGCATTAGAGCCCCAGGGGACGCAGCCAAAAATCTCCATTGTAAACAAGCTTCTTGGCAATTCTGATCACTCTGAGTATCTCTGTTCTCTCGGGAGCCTGAGGTAGAACTCAGCACTTAAAAATCCCCTGGTATCTCCCAGGGTTTTTTGGATTGACCCAGTTTGGACCATTTGCCCCAGAGCTATTGCATCTTGTGATTGAATCATTTATTTTAAAAAATATTTGAAGCTTTATTTTGCTAATCCCTGTCCCCAAAGCATATGTAAATCTGCAAAGATGTTGAGGACTAGCAGTTCACCATCAAGGATGGGGTGGAATTAACAGTCAGGCTTCCAAAAGCAAAAGAACTGAGCTGGTGAGCATTCATCTCCCTGCTTTCGGTTTAATGTTGGACTTCCCCTAGGAACCGAAGGTTGAGGTCCTATTCTTGATTTGGCCACTGACTCAGCCTTGACCTTGGGAAAACCACTTAATCTCTCTGCCCAGTTTCCCCCTTTACGATATGTACTTTCTCCATCCTCCTGAAGCATTTTTCAGAGAAGCCATCCAGTTTATGCAGAAGGAAATTTCTGTTACAGTAACCACATGCTATGCAACCAGATGTGAATGAGGAAGCAGTGATTGCCTTAAGTTGAGGATCAGTAATGGCAATCTTGTCATGACTGAGGAGGATCAAGAAAGGTTGTCCAGTCCTTTTGTGCTGAGAACTGAAGCTTTAGAGAGAAGAGTATCCAGGCATATAGATTTATTGGATGAGATATACTATAGTGTCTACAAAGATAATACAGAATCTGCAATGAGACATGTAGAATTCCTGTTTCTGTGCTCAGAAACCTGGGAGAATGAAAGGTCAGCTGTTTACTCCCAGTTTTATCCCCCCACCTGCCCTTGCTGGTGGTGATGTATTATATCACCTTTGTGACCCTTGCCACCTTTTCTTGGACCTGCATGTTGAGACCTGTAGGAGTTTCTATTGCTGCATGATCACAAACCTAACTTAAAACAACACACAATTATTATAGCACTGTTTCTGCGGGCCAGAAGTCCAGGCAGCCATGGCTTAGCTGAGTCTTTTGTTCCATGTCTCACAAGGCTGAAATCAAGGTGTCAACTGGACCGTATTCTCATTGGGAGGATCAACTAGGGAATGACCTGCTCCCTAGCTCGCTGAGGTTGTTGGCAAAATCCATTTCTTGTGGCTGTAGAGTTCACAGCAGCGTCTCCAAATACAGCAGCAGTAGCTCTCTGACCTCTAGATGTTCTTTTAAAGGTCTCACCTAATTTGGTCAGGTGCATGCAGGATAATCACCCTTTTGATTAAGTTAAAAATCAGCTGGTTTATGGACTTCAATAATGTTTGCATCGTATCTTCATATTTGTTGTATTACATTGGCTATAAGTGAGTTATAAGTCCTGCTCACACTCCAGAGATGGGGATTATATAAAGGCAGGGGTTGTAGTAGATTGTCTTAGAATTCTGCCTGCCACAAGACCACAAAGAATTAATATTTGGCATTCAATCTAACTATGTGCAAGTTAATTGGGAGCTTCAGATATTATTACTATTTATGAATTGTCATTCCCATGTATGTGACCATTTGTTAATTCTTGATTATCTAAATTAAACTTTGATTATTTACCTTTAATTAAGGCAAAGTATTTGATTGTTGAGAAGGAAGGAACAAGCTTTTCTGGGGTGTGATAGATTCATTCACCTGTAGTCATGTTCTGACCTAAGCAAATAAAACATTAATTGGAGATTATTGCTTACCTAGAGTTACGATCATTTTGAACTACTTTTTTTCCTAGTTCACCCAACATGATTCATGTGAAAAATGAATTCACATGTACCTATTCAAGATTACAACTATATACGAAGTACTTTTTGAAAAATTCTCCCAAAAGTTGACCTTTCGCACTTTGATACACCAGCACTACCAAAAGGAAAAATAGACAACAAAAAACTTTCTATTAGGTATAAACAATAGAGATTACCTTTTCAACATGATTTCTAATCTCAGCAACACACTGAAGAGAGGAAGACAATGTATTCAGAAATAGATGCCAACCAGATTAGTATTGTTCTGTAAATGAAATGCATAGTAAAAAAGTGAACAGGCTAGACGAGATTAGCAGGAGATACTTCAAGAGTTATTCTCTTTATTTCATAGTATTCACACAAATCAGTAAGAAATTCTAATGCTTCAAACAATAAATGGACTTCACACTCATTAGCATTGCTATTGTCAAAATAAAAAATAATAATAAGGGTTGGTGAGGATGTAGCATAATTGGAGCCTTTGTACAGTGCTGGCAAAATGGTACAGCCCCCATGGAAAAGACTATGGCAGGTCATTAAAAATAAATTACCATATGATCCAACAATTCCCCTTCTGGGTGTATACACAAAATAATTGAAATCAGGGGTTTATACTAGTGTTCATGATAGCATTTTTTACAATACCCTCCCCCCCAAAAAAGAAACAACCCAAATGGCCATTAATGGGTGCATAGCAAACTGTGGTACATACACACAATGGACTATTAGTCAGCCTTAGAAAGAAAGGAAATTCTGACCCATGCTACAACATGGACCAGAAAACGTTATGCTAAATGAAATAAGCCAGTCAAAAGAGACAAATACTGTGTCATTCCACTTATATGAAGTGCCCAGAGTGGTCGGATTCATAGAGACAGGAAACAGAATGGTGACTGCAGGGATGGGAGGGGATGGGAGTTAGTGTCCAATGGGCGCAGAGTTTCAGCTGGGAGAGGTGAGAAGTCCTAGAGAGGGGTGGTGGTGCTGCTTGCAGAACAGTGTGAATGTGCTTAATACTGTAGAACTGTGCACTTAAAAAAGGTTAATACGACAAATTTTATGCGCTGTATATTTTATCACAGTAAAAAAATTAAAAGAAGATGAACATTTAGATCACAAAACAGGAAATGCTGCAAACAAGTTGACTTGAGGAAAGATGCTCAGCCTTGTTGATAACCAAAGAAAAAATGTTTAATTTGATTTAAAAGAAGTACATCTTTTAGTCTAATGGGATAAGGAATGTTATGTGTCTAAACACACAAAGTACGGAATATAATTAGAGTGAAAATATATTTTGCTTCTCTGCTTCTTCTTTCTCTAGAACAAAGATAATGTCTCCATTTAATATTTTTATTTCGGTGTTTCATGCAAGATAGATAGAACTGTCTTATACTAGTTCAATTTTTTAAAAAATAAAAGGTTGAGGTTCTGCTATAAAGTGGTATAGTAGGAATTATATTAAGTGCAATTCTCAAATAGCTTATTATATCCAAAAAAGGTGTTTGCCTGAAAATGTTAATTAGATGATTTCCCTTCAGTATGTCTTAGAGTTTCTAATAACAAGTTTGTAAACTCTGAGGCAGCGCTATTGCTATGTCCTGAAACTGGTATTCGTGTAACAGAGACCCTTCACATTCCTGTTTTCAGTAAGTCATGTGGCCACAAATCTGTCTTATTATCTCTTTATCTCATAATTTCCATGAGTCATGACTGCTTCTTGGCAATTTAATGAAGGCAATTAGAGTAAATCTTTTTGATGATAAAGAAAGGTATTGTAGCCAACAATACATCTCTTATTAATTGGTCAAACACTATGACCCAGGAATTGCATTAAATGTTTTCTGACATTTCATTTAATCCTCATATCCTTCTGAGACAAATTATATTATTCTCTTTTTCCTGGACAGAAAGCTGAGTCTCAGAGAGTTCTCCTAACTCACTCCAATTCATGTAGCTGGTTGGTAGAGCTGCAATTCGAACCCAAGTCTAACTCCAAACCTCTGACCATGCCACCACTACACTACACTGCATCTGGGAATATAATTATATTCATTTCATAAATGTAAAAGTTATGATTAAGAACAAAATTTAAACATGCAACTTCATAAAAACAGCACATTAATAATCATAGCTCTTAAAATTCCGTATCAATTCAGGAGCATTTTTTTTAGTCAAAGCTTAGCTCCCACAACAGGCTGCTGTACATTCATAACAACGTGTTTCCTGTCCCATGTCAAACGCGTAGATTTGCTTCCTGATAAGATGTACTATTTGAAAACCATCAGGTTTTTTTTTATTGTGATTCAGGTGCAAATAACAGGAAAGCATTTTTTCCCCCTATCTTGGCAAAAGGGGAGTATTTCTAAAAAAGAATACATAATGTAATGATTTCAACGGCCATTATTTTGCATTGTGATTTAGGAGAAAACAGATGATAGCCCAGAATTCAAAGGAGTAAGAATGGTGTACCAACTTTTTGACAGGGGAGGCCAGCCAGGGACTTTCCCAGGAATCTGTGCCATGAGGCAGGTCTCAGACACACTCGGTGCTCTTCCCTGCCCAACAGCATGAAACAATTTGAAATGGTAGATTTCCTGAGAGACATCTATGCACACATCAATTCTGAAAATGAATTACTTTGCAAGAGCTTATATTCATGTCTGAAAAACAAGTAACAGCAAAAGAGAATAAAAAATGAGAACTTGTGTTTGTAATTCCTAGACATCTAAATAAGTAGTAATATGTATGAAATATGGATTTTAAGTTGTTGTGAAAATATAAGGAATATATATTTTTAAATTTTTCTAAAGATGTTATTGATTTATTTTTAAGAGCAAGGAGGGGAGGGCAAAAGAGATAGAGAGAAACATCGATTGCAACCCAGCTTGTGCCCTGTCTGGGAAATGAAACGATGACCTTTCACTTTACGGGTAGATGCCCAACCAGCTGAGCCATACCAGTCAGGGCAAAAAATACACATTTTTAAACATCCCACTTTCCTAAGAGAAATTCAATTCTGATTTTTTTCAATTCTGAATTATGAAGTCAAAATGTTTTCAAAATTTTCTCCAAAAGGAGTGTGAAACTTGGTAGCAAACCAAATTGAATATGAAAGAGAAGCATGCACATAATACACACACACAGAACAAGCAACCTCATTTTCCTCCAAGCATTCTAAACTACGTGTGCTTCCTCTGTTTGCAGAGCTCACACTTGCTTTAACCGTCTGGATCTACCCCCATACCCGTCCTTCTCCATGCTTTATGAAAAACTCTTGACAGCAGTTGAAGAGACCAGCACCTTTGGACTTGAGTGACCCGGAAGCACAATGCCTGGGTGTGGTACAGACAGGCAATTTCAGAAGCTGCCCTCTAGAAGAACGACTGAACATAGGAAGTTTGAAGAGTATGCTTCCTTAGAGTAAAACCGAGTGCTGTCATCTTCCGGGAGCACATGCTCTGCCACATTCGGGGACTGGATAGTGGTGATGAGTCCCCTTTGAAGGATTTGGGTGAGCTTGATGCCCAGGGAACAAGCCAACAGTCTTTCAATCAACAGTTCTTGACTGCCAAACTTTTTTCCATTTATGTTCCAAGACAAAGATGAACCTGTACATGATCAGCTAACTCCAGGGTAACTTTTCAGGGACTCAGGAGAATCTTGAAACTTACCTTTGAACGTGGTTCGCGCCAAACTGGCAGCACTTGACCCCATCACCAAATTAGTGTGAGTTAAATAATATAATAAAAACAAATGTATTTCCTGAAAGTACATTCATTTCAGCCCTCAGTTGTAACAGAATATTAATTTTCTTGCTTATGTGTGCCTGCATGGTGTGCACCATAGGTCACAGCTTTCATGGGACATGAGTGAAAATGACACCAAGTCAATATGAGGTAACTTGAAAGATTTGCAATAAGGTGGTCTGTGACAATGTATATGCGAAGTGGTATGTACGTACTTACGGCTGAAGACGAACTGTTATACAATGAATTACTAATGACAGACTTTATGCTTTATAATGCATGGAAACAATTTTAAATAACTAGCAATTAATCACAGCGTATCAGGAAAAAGTACACAGTGAGTTCTGTTTATTTTTTATAGGTTCATTATATTTGTGTTCTTTAAGATGTATATAGGAGCCTACCTATCCTGCCGTACGTGTCACCTGTCCCATTTTCACATTCCTTGCTTGCTCCGGCATCATGCTAGTGTGTATCCTTTTAAGCACTCTCAAGGGAAAAAGGGCCTTTTATTTTTATAAAGGTACAAAAAATTCCCCAAAATATTTTGCACTGAATGTACCAAAGTTGAAGGGACATTACAATATGACTAACAGCAACTCCATCACTTGACAAGTATACTAGAAAACAGCTTCTAAATCAGACTTCCTTCACAGTGCCATGTCTACCACTACAAGGACTGTGCATCTCAGTAATAATTTTTTAAGACTCACAATATGTGATAGTATGATATGCATTTATTTAAAATGCATTAGACTCTTCCATCCATCAACTACTTTACCGGATGGCATTTAATAAAGATATTTCGTACTTCCCCCACTGCTTTTTATTTGTACAGCATCATTAAACACTATGCTCAGTGAGGGAGCCATCAGCAGCACCCAGGAGATCAGCTCTCTTTAGTAATAAGAATTCCATTTTCCCTCATCAGTGAAGACATCCCAGATTGAAACTCTCAGTACTATATTTCTAAGCCTGCATTTTCACTGATGCATAATTTTCTTATCGATATAAGGAAACAATTTTTCTATGGTATCTCAGAAATTGCATGGTATCACTAATGTTCTATTTGCTTAGTTTTATTAGAGGGTGTCCTTCGTTTTTATTGCTTTTGGGGTTTTTCATATCATTGTTTATTTCTTGACTTATGGCCATAACTAATCAGAGGCTCAATACGGTGAAGTTAAATTGTGAATAATAAAAGCATTGGATTAACATTTGGTTTGCCAGCCTATGGTTTTACAGGCATTGCCTGAACGCTTCCTTGACATACAAGTAGCCGTGGAATTCTAGTTATGGGATGTTGGCAATCTTACACTTTATAAAGGTTATATGCCTGGTTTTTGTAGGTTGGTTTTAAGAGCTGATTGCTCCCCTGTTGGTTAAGCTATGCTTATTATTGGGATTTTCATGTTGCATTCCTGCACTAAAGGCGGATACTGCAGTGCAGGGAAATGTTCAGAAACAAAGGCCATGGAAACCTGCAAATAAGAAAGGAAGATTTACCTGCGTGATATAATTGGACCAGGAAAAAGGGAAGAGAAAAAAATTTTAACTGGAAATTTTAGTTTGTACTTACCGATCATGAATGTAAGTATATTTAGTTTTGCAAACTATTTTTACTTGTTTATATTTTTCATTATAAAGAAAAATAATATAATATAGTTTATTTAAAAAACTACATTTTTGATGGTGTATAAGATGTTTCAGAGCCGGCATCTCTAAGCAGCTGACATAGAAGTTTGCATTTCTTTCAAAAATACATTCATAGACCGTGTTAGCTTTCATTTTGGTTTGTGGCTCTGTGTTACCATATTCCATATTATTAGGTGAGAGGAATTTGAAATAAAATGTATCTCGGTAATTATTTCTAGCAAATATATTTGTTCAGTAGGGCATCCGACTTCTCAAATAACAGTATAAGCATCTAGTTGCTACTGTTCTCTGAATTGGGGATTATCAAAGATGTACTTACCATATCAAAACACCATGATATTTGACCTATTTTTCTTCATTAGTAAAACAAAAAGTCCAATAATAACTTTATAAAATATTAACTACCATTACCACAGAATAATTTAGATTTTAATATACTTTGCAAATAGAACTATCCATATATATTTTCTTCTGGACTATGAATTGGATAACTTGCTGTATGGTTTTGTTTTCTTTAAGAAATTCTTAAGTGATGCTCATACTATACTGTTTTGTGGTGTGTAAGACAGGCATAATACATCAGGCATGTGTGCGGAACATCTCTGAGACAAGAGGCACATTATTGGCATTTACTCTGTGCTAGTCACTGTGCTTGATGATGGAGCTACAAAATTCAAAATCCGCCCTTGAGAAGTTCTCAGTCTAGAGGAGTAGACACCAAGGTTCAAAAAAGGATTTTTAACAAAATTTAGTATGTTCTACAATCAAGAAATGAGAGGAGAATGGCTTGTTCCATCTGGGAGATCCATTGAAGGCTTCATACATGGGAGCTACTGTGTTGAAAAAAAAAAAATCACATAATTACCCTCTCTGTTGGTAACTGATGGCATGTAATAGTGTGTTGATATTGGTCAAGTGTTGAAACTCATGGAGCATTTATACAAAAGTGCATATGTGGGAGCCATGAAGGAGCTACTGAAGGATCTTCAAGTTATCAAAGAAATGCCAACAGAAGTCCAATAGTTTCTCTTTTTTCCCTTTCATTTATACTACCATGCACCTACAGTTTTCAGTGTGAAAAATACCAGTCCTTGAGCCCTACCCACTTCTGGGGTCAAAACCTTTTCCTTGGGCACCAAATGAACGGATCCTGGGCAAAGAAGTGCAGTCACAGTTTACTAGCATATGTTGTGTTTAGAACTTGGTAGGAATTATGTAATAAATGAAGGAAAATCTGTTTCACCTACATAATGATCTGAGGTGGTAAAATGGCATTCCAATGACTAACAGCAAGAGTAACACATGTTCATATAGCACTACAGAGTTTCAGGTGCATCGTCTCTCGGTCCTCACATCCTTGATGGGGTAGAAGGTATCATGTCCCCTCTGGTTTTGAGCCTGGTTTTCACGGATGGTGGAGGAGGTCAGTTTCAGTACTTCATATTACAGCTCGAGGTTTCCTCCGTAGAGATGTAGAGACCAATGTTTCCACCAGCAAATTCCACTTTTGGTGAATGGTGCCAGACACGTCATCTACAAAGACTGACTCTTTCCAACACTAAAACTGTGACACCTTCTGAAAAAGCCCATGAAGAAATTAGTATATTCATGGAAAAACTCCCTACTGGTTTAATAGTTTCATTTTACCACTTAGTATAAGAAATTAAAAACAGAATGCAAAATTTGATTGCTTTTGGTGGATTTATATAGTATGGTAGTTTAGCTTTCTGAAATATTATTTCAAAGCAACATAAGAAAAAGAAAACACTTTAATCAGAAGCCTTAACTTACTTTTTTAATTTTTAGTAAGGATGGGTGTAGAAAGCCCTGATTGCAGAGTTGCGGTGTGATGTGGCTGAAGAAACGATTGCAGGTTTTTTTCCCCCTCTCTGTGCTCACATTCATTCAATTTTACTTTCTTTCTACACAAATTGTGTCTATAACTTGACCACTTCTAACTAAGACAAACATCTTAAAGTCTTACCAATTTTAGCCCTATTCAGGAAACTCCCCAAGGAGCTGAAATGATGCCATATGAGGTACTTGCACGTCTGCATATCAGCCCAATCTCCAGACTGAGTCTGAGTTGCAGGCCCTTTGTTTTCTCTTGTCTCCTTTCTGATTTAGATGATGAGCGAAAACACTAGATCTTAGACACCTTACTTCCATAAAAATTTGAATTTAAATTGAGACTGTCACTTTCCATTAAATTCGAATATTGCAAAATTTATTACCTTCCTACTTCGACTGTGTTTTCCAAATAGGTTTGTTTGTCTAACATGGAAGCAAAGGAATGCCAGAGACATTAGAGCTTTCCAAATTATGGTTTACAGCCAACCAGCCGCTGCCCACTGGGTGGTAAGGGGTGATAAAAACAGGAGCAGAAAGCGGAGCGCCGCAGTTGCGCCCTTCCCCCTCCGTGAATGCAATGCTAATGACTGAACCGCAGTCAGGACCGGGGAGTGGTGACTGCATTCCAGCGAGCGTGTGTGCTATCCATATCGCAGCAATCCGCCAGAAGGAATGCAGGAATGGCTACGCTGGGACAGTGACAGAGGGAGAGTTAGGACAAGGGTTGGGGGGGCATGCTAGGGCTTGCCGGGGTGGGTAGGAACCTATACTTGAATTTGGTGTTTGACTTTGAGAAAAGGAATGCCCTGCTGTCTGGTGAGGGCACTGCCTGAGGATCTGCCTGATGGGAAATACCCTGTTGTGTGAGTTCAGTGGGTTGATAACATGTCTGTAGGGCAAAACAAAATCCAGTCCCAAAATATGTACTGAAACGTAACCGTGGCTTGATCAGGAGCTTCAACAATTTAGTATTAAATTGTGTTGTGGAATTCTTTTAAACTTAAGAATTATTGTAACTATTTTGAATTTTATATATGAAATAAAAGGTGTTGCTTGGCTTATTACACTTAATTTGGTTTTTAGCAGACATTCTTCAGTGTTAGAATAGCTTTTGAGAAGTCTTCATGGTTTCTAACGGTAGCTTAAATGTTCTCTGTTCATCTAGAAAGCAAAAACCTAAGAATTAGGTTACTGAATTTCAAATGGAGATCTAATCAGTGTTTCCGATTTTTCAGGAAGTTAATAAAGACTGAAAATACATTTGCTTAGACTTAATATGCAAAGTAGTTGGCTTTCATGATGGATCAGTTCAGGGGGATTGGAAGGCGCTAGTTGCACGGTTTCTGGGGATCACAGGAAAATTAAATTTATGTCTGCAATTTTTACATCTAGTGACCTTGGGCAGGTGACACCTTTCTATCCAATTTTCTTTTAAGATATCACAATCCTTTGATCGGTATGTTGTGTAATTCAAACTGAATCGACTGTTACTGATGCCAGTGAGGCTTCACCAGTAAACTCCTGGTTGCTGTCGCCTTCTGCAAAAAAGGGATGAACAACATTCAGGAAATACCTTGGAAAGATTAACCAAACACACAGTACTGAATGTTCTTTTAGGACCCTAGTGCTCTACGAGATGTTATTACAACCTATTTTTTCCTTATATGATATCATAAGTAAAATTTGAGGCTTGTTAATATGTTGGAAAGTACATAAGATTACATGTTTTTACAATAGGGATGCAGGCATTCCAAAATAAATAAAAATACATGCATCTCTCTTGCCTCTTACTGAAAGTATTAATCTAATTTTATAATAATGCTTACTTTTTAATATTATGACTCTGTAAAAAAAACATTTATTTCTAAGATTTCGGTAGAGCATGGGTGGTGTATTTTTTAAAGCTTTTCCATTTCTTTTCACCAACTCCATCCGTTGTGTCTACTATACCACGTATCACAGTTAATAGCTATGGTTCTATTTTGTTGAGTTGATTTAAGTGAGTTGATTTAAGCTTTGTATTTATTCAATGTGATTTTAAATGGAGAATAATAATGGGAGGCATTTGCTATTGGTATTAAGATTATACAGCTCTCATTTCACTTTATATTTAAATTTCATCTTTTTTTCCAAAGCAAATAATTCAGATTGTTGACATCCTAGAAATGATTCACGGGTAGTATTAAATGGAGCCTAGAGCTGTGAAATGTAGACCAGTTGTTTGTTTTCTGCAAAGTCTGTATTCTTACCCTCACCTGAACCCCTGACTTTTGTGTTGTATTTTTTTATTATTCTGAAATGCTTAGAGGGAAAGATATTTTAATGTGTACAATTTGTTTTATTTTCATACTGATCTCTATTTTTGTTTAAAACCATGTTGCATCATGAAATCACTTAATCCAAAATAAATCTTCTTTAAAAAAATAGATTATGACTTTTCTGTGATACATTTGGGGAAGAAAAACCTGGTTGAAAGAAAAGAAAATAAGGATAAAGGTCTCATGGGAATACTGTGCAGCTTTGCAAGAAGTTTTCTTTTCATGATATTTATAGTTAGGAATCTGGTTTTTTTTATCCCTAAAATTGTATTTTGCTATTTGATAGGCTATCAATTAATGTTAAAGAAATGACTTCACATAAACATAATCTCAACTCACATGGGCTGAAACTGTCTGTGAACACATCTTAGTTGAATGCTTACTTCGTAAATACATATGCACGCCACCACAACCACCAATTTATGTCTGTGATTTTTACATCCAGTGACCTTAGGCAGAAGATACCTTTCCATCCAACTTTCTTTTAAGATATCACAATCCTGTTGTGCACTTCAAACTGAATCAACTGTTACTGATGCCATCTGATCCAGGTGTCACAGAGTCACAGACCTAGAGGGGTCACGTAGGTGTTTAATGAGTAAAACAGGCTGAGTGAGAGCAACAGAGAGGGTAAGTGGGGTTTACCTAAAAGGGACATTCTAATATTCTGCTCCAGCAGATTCTAGTCACATGAAATTCAGGTCCCGTGTTGAAAGAAAAACCCAGAAATCTAAAATTTTGTGATATTTTTAGTTCCCTTGTGGGTCTACCAGTTTGGAACCCTTGAATTAATCAGTGCATTGTCTTTTGTATTTGACTGGTAGTGTGAATAAATTGGCCAAATGAATAAAATACTATTAAGACATGGTAGTCAGTAGGAAGAGATGGGGAAAGGCCAGTGTATACTAGGAGGGTAGACAATCACTAAGGGATGTACTTGACAATGATCTGTGCTTCCCATTATCTTTCTGAAACCAACTGGTAGTAATTCATAGGGTTAAGAGAATCCTTGTCAAGATTTCATGGGACAGATGTGCCATGAAACTCTTTATTCTGTATTTTAGGCTACAAATGAATTTCATATGTCACATGGGAGCAGTTGAAGGCAAAGGCTCATCCTATGTAACTGAGTGAAGTTTTTTGTTGCTATTGAAAGGGAAGAGCAAGAGATTGCATCCTTGGCACTGATTTCCTGTTTTTTTGTATTGTAACATACTTTGGCCTCAGAGTGCTTCTGTTATGATAAATTTATATGCCTTCATTATATACTTTTAATAAAATCTGAAACCCAGTTAATTAGTCAAAGTTCTAACAATGTATAATTCACAACATCCTGCTAATCAGCCCCAGGAAGTTTTTCTTGGTGTTTTATTTATTTCATCCTTCAACCAGAAAGCTTTTAACCTTTTTATCAAGTAATGGGAAATACTTTTCTTCATGCTTCTTCTTTATCAAAAATGTTTATCCATTAATGGCTTTTTTTCTGTCTAAATAGATCCTTTTAACTAGATATTGAGTTAACTAGTATTCCATTTGTCGACCAACATAAACTTTGGAATCACAAAAATAAATTGAAATGAAAAAAAATCTGATAAAGATGTAATGTTTACATTGATAGAAATGAATTTCACACATTTTATTCACCCCATTATTATAGGTCCTCTTAAAAAAATGTTAGTCACTTATTGCTCATTTAAAAAGCAAGCAATTTTCCAAAGCATAAATTATTGGAACAATATATATGTTTCTTTGACAATTTATAATAATATTAACTACTACCTCTTGCTATACAAAATACTTGGGTACAGTAATAATTCATGTCCAGTTGGTATTCTGATGGCATTGGAAAATGGACCCCAAATCCAAATTCTTGAACCTTGTTGTGACATTGCCAGCACATCCCTGTCCCTGCTTCCACACCCAAATTAAATTCCTGAGTTCAAGACGAAGTAAAGCGTTGCTTTTTTATCACTATGAAGCTTTCCCCCCTGTCCAAGGCAGTCTCCTTTGAATAGGACTAAACCACAAGAAGGACATCTTTTGTAGTAAGCAGAGTCAGTTCTAAGGAGATCAGAAAAGGTCAAAAGACTTCCTATACCTGCCCTTCCTAAACCCACACTCACAGCTGGATATTTTGCATCTTCCTCAAAGGGAAAGGCAAGCTCAAAGGAGAGAAAGCCAGCTAATAAAAAGAGAATATGTCGACACATGAATCTGGCTACGTAATGTATAAACCTGGTCCGGATTGCCTGCTCTGTGACTTCTCAGGGCAGAGGAGTCCCTAAACGGAAACAGTGCTACTGATGGTTCCAGAGCAATGGGGAAACCCTAACACTACCTGGCCATACCTGACGGAGGTTGGGCAGCTCCCCTTACTTTCCAGGCTCGTGGCCTGGAAATGCAAGAAAAATCTCAAGTGATAAAACCTCCAAAGAGGGTACAATCCAAGTCTGGGCTCCTGAACTGACCAATCCAGACCAGCATTTCTCTTGTGGAATGGAGGCAAGGAGAGCCGACAGGAGTTATGCATTCCCCTGGGAGCCAATTCTATTCTTCAATGATTGACTTCCCAGAACAAAACAACAAGACAGACCATTTTAACTTTGGCTAAAGAACCACTCACCAATTAGTGATGATTTACTATTACTCCAGTTTCAATTAGGAAACCATGCCAACAATTCTTAAATGTTGCATCAAATCACCAATAGTGATAGAGGCCCCCCGAAGAGGGACGTGTGGCTTGAAGCTAGCCCTACCAATGCGAAATTACTTGTATGCTTCATTTCTTTTAAGTAACACTTTTGTATATCATCAAACTTGGTTTTATTTTGAAAATAAGAATTTTTTCCATTAGCTTTAATAACAGCTGGTTCCCCACTTCCTCAAATACTAAAGAAATTTGCTGATCCAGAGAGACACCACTCTGACTTTGCCTGTTCCTTGGCCAGACGCTGTGTACCCCAAGGTGTGCATGCATTGGTTTGAAAAGCACTGTCTCTATCATCGGAGTCTTTTCCTCATACAGCACTACTGATAATTTGGAGTGAAAATGTTTGGGTTTGTTCTCTCCCATCTGTAATTAACCTGTCTGTTATAACACTCATAACAATGTTTAAGGAGGAATGAAGATAACAGGCTGTCTGAATCTTGGAACCGAGCAGGAATGCCAATAGCTTTGCGGCTGAAGTGTATGTCCAGATCTTTTTCAGCCAGCCACGCAGTTTGGGTGTGGGGGGTGGTTGTACACATAAGGTTAAACTAATGTTTCCTGGCTGACTTTCGCCTATCCTGAGCTAAGGCCCTTCATTAAGATATAAAATTATATTTCGAAAATTAGCCCTACCCCTTGGAGAAATGACTGAATCTAGGAAATAGACACGAGAATCCTGGAACATCTTGTAGTACTAGAAAGTAAGAAAGCACGTTCAGTAAAAAAAAAAAAAAAAAAGGCTCCCACAGTGAGAGTATGGCAAAGGGAGAAGGGAGTCAACCGAAAGGATTCCAATGGCCAAAGTTGGAACAATTTGAGCAACCAAATAAAGTAGTATTGGACTATAAGACAAAATATAGAATAAATATTTGTAAGTCCATATGATAAATAAATTATTGAATAATTTATAAATGAAGAAACAAGTCATTCGTGCAGAGGAATTCCACATAATGTATGTAGATGCGCCACCCTGAGCTGCAAGATGCTCATAGTGAATTCCTTCCAAAAACTGGGGCAGGCAGAGAAGAGTAAACTTTGCCATGAAGAAACCTGACAAACATTATGTCTGCCAGGTGATCAAGGTCAATATCAACGGTTTAAATCGTGTGAATAGTATGTTCCCTTGATAGGATGTGACAAAAATGTCACTTCATCCCTGCGGTCTTCCTCCCACAACCTATAACCCCAGTACAACTGTAAGAAAAACATCAAATTCTAACATACAAGCATTCTACAACATACCTGTCCTGCACTCATCAAAACTATCAAGGTCCTCAAAACCTAGAAAAGTCTCAGAAACAGAGACACGATAATAATGTAGTATAGTATCCAGATAGGATCCTGGAATTTTTTTTTTTAAAGGGGACATTTAGTGAATACAAGGGAAATCTGAATCAAGCACAGACTTGAGTTCATAATAATGTAACACCATCATAGAAGCTCACCTAACGTTCTTGCTACATTAATAAGGAGATGTTGATGAGAACCTGAGGGCTATTCTTGGATAAAACAATGAAAATGCCCAGGTCTTACAGAATGGTGTGAACCACTGGCTTTCCCACCTGGGCATCATGTGGCAATAAATTCAGCCCCATATCAACCTGAAAGAAAACATTTGGTTGGTGGGGGCAGGCAAATAGCCTAGTGTTATGAACTTTACGTGTGTTTAAAAGGAACGAACATTTACTAATAACAATTATCATTCACTCTTATCATCATTATACAATAAGAATTAAATTTTAACACCCACATGAAGAGAAAGGCAATCTCAGAATAAACTATTCTTTAAATAATCATTTTGACTAATCGGCTTTGAGTCTGTTGTGCGCAACCCAACGGCCCTGACTACTGCACCCATGAAGCACAAAGCAAAGTGTCTGGTGCGTAGCAAGTGCTCCAGCTTCGGTTGTGATCGTCCTGCGTGAGGTGGGCACTTCCTTACTTAAAAGAGTCCTGCTCTCCTGTTCAAAATGTGGATTGGCTGTGATGAGGCCTTATCTTCCCCTCTATTGGAGGTCTCTGTGGCTCTGACCAAAGGAAGGAAAATTCTTTCCTTTGCCGTGAGCCATTCCTCTCTCAGTGGGTCCACTGATCTCAATTACATTCATGAGCCAGATGCCAGAGTCTGTTCTATCCATTTAGGAGGCTCCAGTTCTTCACCTGCTGTGTGTCCAGACATGTGGGCCTCTTTTTTCTGAGATGCTAGAGACCTGAAAATAGTATCAGGTCAGCTTCGTCCAACAAGCAGAAGTAACTCTTGGCTTTCCTATTCTGAGAGCTCCTGCCCCACATGCTCAGGCACCAAGGTGTAGTGTGCAAACGAATGGCCTTCCTCCACCATAGTAACTAAAATGGAAAAGACTGGTGACAGCAACAGCTGGCAAGGATGTGGAGCAATGGGAATTCTCTGCATTGCTGCCAAGAGTGTAAATTAACGTAACCACTTTGAGAAAGCGACAGGATTGACTAAAGCTAAACAGACGCATAGCTAAGACCAGCAATTTCACTTCTCTGTGGAGACCCAACAGAAATGAGTGCGTACATCCATCAAAACACAGATTTGAGAATGTTTGGAACACTTTTCAAATAATGCTGGAAATAACACAAAGTCCATCAACATTGCCCCAGTGTTCAATGCAGTCTCCTCTGAAGTGGATTGAGCCACAAGAAGGACATATTGGAAAAAATAAATTGCAGTTATATTACTATATTAAAATACAAGTCAGTGATGAAAAAGAATCAGTTACTGCTGCAGTCAACAGTAGGGATGAGCCCTGCAGAAAAAAGAAGCCCACACACGAAAATGGGCACACGCTAAGATTCCATCTACATGGAAGTTTAAGGCAACAGTAGTCTGTCACGATAGAAGTCGAAACAGTGGTGGCCTTGGGAATAGTGACTGAGGGGAAGTGCAGGGGAACCTCTGACGGGTTAAAAATGTCCTATTTCTTTACATGGATGGTGGTTCCAAGGTTGTATACATGTTTAGATTTTTATCAAGCTATGCACTTAAAGTATGAGCAATTCTCGTAAATTATAGTCCAATAAAAAAAGAAAAATATTTAAAAGTAAATTTGCTTTTTAAAAAAGAAAGTATGATCTTTAAAATACGACACATCTAGCCTCATGTCCTGGCTCTGCTACGTACTTGTTGCATACCCTTGGGCAACCGCACCATCTGAATCTCCCTTGTTCTCATTTGTAAAATGTTTCCTTCCTCATGCAGTGCAGTGCCTTTTCTGTAAAATGAGATAATGTATCTCTAACATATTGCTTTGCATTTGGTAACTGCTTAGGATGTTTACTCCCCTTTCCCCTTCTTTCAGGCACACTGCTCTTTGGGGAGCCACTAGTTCTCAAGCCTGTTTTTAGGAAAAAAGTGACCAACCTACCCCAGCCCAAAAGTAATGCAGCCTTCCCTAGATCACATTATCAAATCAGCCATCTCCTCAGATCCCTTTGGAAACTCTTCTGGGAGCAATTCACTGGTTTGTCCATCCATCCAACCAATCAGCAGGTGCAGAGGGTGCCAGGCACCTGGACAGGTGCCGGAGTACCACTGCTGAATAAAGCAGGAATGGCTGCTGTCTTTGCATAGTTCACAATCTCATGAGAAAGACAAGCAGTAAACAAATAAATCCATAATTATTAACTGTGATAAAAAGTGAAGGAGAGGAACAGTGAGGGGAAGCCTCTCAGAGGAGAAGCCTCTCAGAGGGAGCAGTGAGGGGAAGCCTCTCAGAGGATGTGACATTTAAGGTGAGAACTGAAGGTGGAAGAGTAGCCAGTCCTTGGAAGATCAGAGGAAAAGTTCCTGCAGCATCCTGTCATTGAAGTCTTATAACATCCCAAATAATTACAGAGTGTACATAAAAGACGTAATCAGCGCCAGAGAGAATCATCTCACATATGAACACTTGTTGTAACATCTATTCTGCTTCTTAGAAGTTTTTTGCCTACTTCCTGTTCCTTAAAACTGAGACCACCAGATAAGCTGTTTCTCACCACAGTAATATAAGCATGTTTGTATAATGAGTTATGCAGATGGGACATAAAGGGACATTTAAAAAAAATGAGAACAGGTAACCTATTACTAAGGATGTAGTGCAGTCTCCTGAAACAGGCATGTGATTTGTCGTCTGAGTTCAAATTCTTCTCCACTTTTAGCTGTGTGACCTCAAGCAGGTCATTCAAATCTGGCCTGTAACCGGCATGAGCTCTGACAGGAAATCGAAGGAGCCCTGACCAGGAATTGAACCAGTGACCTCTCCGTTTGTAGGATGACACCCCACCTACTGATCCACACCAGTCAGGGCTGCTCATTTTTCTTAAATGCCTTCCTGTAACCTTCGCTATTGGTTTGGAATTCTTAGTTCTGTGCAAAGTCTTACTACTTTAAATGGCCAATCCTTTTTGATTTTCTTAATTCAACACCCAAAACTGCCTCAGGCAATTCAGGGCAGCAGCAGGGAGTGAGCATGGCTTCACCAGCTGGCGAGATGGGAACACTGAGTTTTGGGCTGATGTCAGGGCTCCTGGGTCTGCACAGTCTGCAGGTAAGAGAGCCACAGGGCTCAGCCAGGCTTACCGTCTGGCCTTTGGGACGTCCTGAAAATTACCTCCTCCTATCCTCCCCATTGTCTACAGTTGCTCTATCATAGGGCCCCCTATAATCTTTCAGAAAAAAAGGGTGGGGGTGGGAGAGGAGAGAAAGCAGGTCTGATAATGGGGCTCTCTGGAGAGTCCCCTCTCAGGGGAGGTGGTAGTGCAGACGGGTCTACAGTCTTCAGTTCTAGACTGAGCCCTGATCTCAGTTCAGAAAGTCACTCTCAGAGTCTCTTTCCTCATTTGTAAAATGGGATGATTTCAGCCTTGCTTATCTGAGCTTCTCAGGATTGATGAAGCTCAGATAAACTGTTGCATTTAAAAGCACTATATTAACTCTAAAATGCTGTGGAGACTTCAGGTGCTCTTTTTATTAATACATCCTGAGCTACATTCAGCATGCATGGCTGGCCTAAAAGATTTTTAGACCTGCTCATTTCTGAACTACTAGAAGGGGGATTTTATTTTTTTTAGGTCAATGAGTAACAGAAAGTGTCTCAAAGGTACTGCCTATTTTTACTTTGAAAGGGCAACCTTCTCAATGATAGGCTTAATAGTGTGAAGACCACAAGGCCTGGAAGATTAAAAGATAAATTAAAAACTGCACAAAGTAGTATATTCTGATAAGCTGCATAATTTATTTAGGCAAATATAAATGTGCTATTGGCCTATGTTCAACCGAGTGAGACTCACTGAAGTAATGGAAACTGATCAGATCTTCATTCTGCTATTTCCTGTTCTTAGCAAGTACAGAAAAAGACAAACACCCAGGGTGAGAGACAGGAAGAAATAAAGACAAATGACTTCATGCTTATGCAGATTCTCTTAAGTTACAAAGATAATAATCTGCAAAGTGCTCCAAAACCTCATATTTAAAAAGATGCACCCCCAATTTAGGCCTGTAAGAAAGAGGCTATCTTTGGCCATTAGATGTGCCTGATTTTCAATTTTTCAACCTGTCCTCAAGTTGGGGTGTGCTGCTTTATGCTTTCCTATTGACCTCAACTATAAATGAACCTTTCCTTTGAGAAGTTAACTGTTCCTGGACCTGGATTCTGATATCCAGGTTCCTGGACCTGGATATCAGAAGAACCCCTAAACTCAAACCTGGACACTCAAAGAGCATGACAGGGAAAAGCAAGGGGGTTCTTCCCTCTTATCTGTCATGATCTTATCTTTTCCTTAAATTATTTCAAGACATTGCTTTAAAGGGTCCTTACTCTGAGGAACTATTTCCATTGCAGAAGAAGATGCTTTTTTCTAGACAAAATTAATTTAAATCCCTAATATTCTGAATTAGCACGAAATGGGCAGATCTGAAGGGCCTAACTAGCCCACATACTTTTCATTTTTGAAGCCTAGCTAGAAAGTGACCAGAATAAAAATATTTTAAGATTTGTTTGCAAAATTGTAGAAGGCAGAACCGCTCCAGGCTGTGAGCTCAAACGGAAAAACATCATATTTTATGTATCACATTTAATAACAACAAAAAGTAATCTAATAGGAATCTGTTCCAAAATCCTTTTTGGATAATGTGGTACATTTGAAATCCAGTGTGTTTTCATGCCTTTTGTAAGCACTCTATAAAAGAAGATCCTCTCAAATACGTTAGGACATTTCTGTTTTGATTGGCTCGGAGAGGCTGGAGTTCCTTGAAATGATTGATAATGGCTTAAGCACACGGCATGGAACTGTCAGTCATCTCTTCAGAGTCTCTGGCCTGTTTTATAGAAACTGTGTAACTGGGAAACAACACATGGCAACCTTACACACCGCCAGTCTAATGTCAGATCACGACTCCAAAATTTAAGTGAAAGGTTATAGCTAGAGTAGAAGGCCAACAACTTTTTCTCCATCTTTTCATTTAACATTTTAATTTATTTATGTAGTGGTTTATTTTTTTGTAGCAGATAAAGGAAGAGGTAAATTTACTTTGTTTTTTTCTTTCCTTTAATTAACCATGGTTTATTTGTGGAATCTCAGAAAAGTTGATGTTAAAAGAGATTAATACACACACACACACACACACACACACACGCACACACACACTATGGAAGGGAATTAAGAAACCAGTTTTGGGTAGGATCAGCATTATTAGTTGTAAGCAATTAAACATCTCTGGATGACTGAAGCTGAAAAGGAATGTATTTAAAGGCTATTCTGTCGTCCGTAGATTAGAGATCTGGGTTGGAGAAGCAGCGTCAGGACAAGATTACCAGGAACAACATCCAAAGTCACATCACTGAACTGTTCAGATAAAGACGTCACTACTGCTGAAATACAAATTTCTATGTTCAGATAGCACTGCTGACAGCATAACAGTGGACAAAGAAGCTGTCACTGGAACTACTGTGTCCAGGGCCCTATCTCCCTGCCACTTTGGCTTCTGTCATAGCATTGCTCCTGGCCCAGCCTCACTTGTTCCAGATTCTGTGGCTCAAGTGTACAGAGATGGCTGACAGAACCAAAGGTAACTGCTCCTGCCCCAGCTGCAGAGGAGGCTGGGAGCAACAGGAAGGCTTGTCAATTTCACTTCCAAAGACTGAAAAGATTAGGATTTCTCCAAACAGGGGAGGAGCTAGATACAAGGTAGCCATAAAATGACAACTGTCCCAAAACTCAAAGAGCAAACTGACTATAATTAGAAAAATAGCTCTTAATTTCTCAAAATTTTTATGTTCAAAAAATGGTAAGGACCACAAAGAGTCTTTATTTAGGTAGTTACATCTATTAATATTTACCATATTATAAATTAAAAGAAAATGTAAAATAACATTTAAAATAACAACTACATGTTAACAATTACATGTTAACATAAATAATGTACTTCATGAAAAATAGCTATATTATCCAAGACAAAATAATAATAAGGGTAGTATTGCTTTACATTTTTCTCTAATTTCTGGCTTCATAGAAAGAATTTGGACTGGCATAGTTGCATCTACAGCCAGAGACACATTCTATAGCCGCTGGAAAACTGAATCATACACACTGGTGAGAGAATAAGAGTGAAAAGGGTAAATACCACTTAGCATTATTATGAAAATAATTTCCACCTTGGGGACTCCCTAAAAAAGCATTGGGGTCTCCCTAACACAGTTTGGGAACTGCTAGATGAAAGGTTCACATTGGGATTGGAATTAGATAATAGATATTATATTGAAACATGCAATCCTTTGAATCCCTTTCTGCATTCCTGTCACATATATTTTTAGCCAAGGCTTGAGAATTTTGCTCAGAAGTTGACAGGATTGAGCCTGCATCAAATTACTAATATAACAGTATTTTGAATAGACTGCAAAAATAATAGCCAGATGGTATTTCAGTTATTTTATGGATTTTGTTTTTTCCTTTGATCTTAAAGATTATTTTAAGATCTAATTTCCTAAAGTTGGATTTTTTAAGCAACGACAAATTCACTCATTTTTAAAACCACCTTTTTATTTTAGAACAGTTTTACAGAATTATTGCAAAGCTAGTACATGAAGTACACACCACCAGTTTCCGTGTAGGGTACATTTGCTATAATCAATGAACAGATATTAATTCATTATTGTTAATTAAAGTTTATACTTTATTTCATATTTCCCTAGTTCTTGTTTAATGTCATTTTTTCTTCTGTTCCAGGGTACCAACCAGGATACCACATGGCATTCAGTCATTACAGCGCCTGTGGCTCCACTTGATTGTGACAGTCTCCCTTGTTTTTGATGACCTTGACAGTTTGGAGGAGCTCAGTCAGGTATTTTGTAGTATGTCCTTCAGCAGGGACTTTTCTGATGTTTTTCTAATGGTTAAACTGTGATTATGACTTTTGGGGAGAAAGGCTCCAAAGTGTCCTTCTCATTACATCACTTAAGGGTATGCTCAAAATGACTTAGGACCATGGCTGTTGGCCTTCACCACGTGGCTTCAGGTACTGTTTGTCAGGATACTTCCCTGTAAAGTGATTCTTTTTTCTCCCTTTCCATACTGTGCTCTTCAGTGGAAAAAAAAGTCACTATGCCCAGCCCACACTTAAGGAGTGTGGAGTTATGCTCCACCAACTTGAGGGTGGAGAATCTACATTAATTATTCACAATTCTGCGTGGGGCATTTGCCTAGTCTTTCCCATGAGTTTACTCAATCATTTATTGTTAACAGATGTACTCATGGATATTTATTTTGTACTTTGGGTCATAACCCAATACTATTTTGTTTATTTATAGGATTGCTCAAATTGTCCCAGCTGTGGTCACTGAGAGCTTTTTCAGTTGGCTCATGGCTCCCTTTGACATACTACCAACACTAGGTGCAGATTTTGTTGATTTGTTTGAACTTCCTTCTTTGTGGCAATACACGATGTTCCAGACCATTCTGAATGTTTCCTGCCCCATTTCTAGAAGCATCAATTTCTCCAAGGACCTTCGTTCTATTTATTGGAGAATGAATGGTATTAGAAATGAAGACCTGAGTGGTAGGTGTGCTTCTTTCTCCTAGGGTGCCATTGCTTCCTTGCTCTCTGCTGACAGAGCAAGGAGACGTGTGGATCATGTACACACATATATCTGTAAATATTTCTATATGTAAACATCTGCATCTGTATTAAGCTAAACATTAGGTCATACCGATGCCTCTAACTCTAATCCATTGCCACATGGACCATTCAACCCCCCTCCTCTGGCATTTGTTATGTATTTGTAAAATTACTTTAACAGTGAAGAACTTTCAGAATGGTAGGTGTGAGAGAAAACAAGTGGGTGAAAGAGCAGGGACACCAGGGACCGAGGTGAATTCAACACCCAGGAACCTGTGCTCTGTTGTTAGTACCTACAGTTACTAAATATCCAGAGTAAAAGGACATGTGGTAGCGGGTGCGCTTGAACCCTGCCTTCACTAGTAACTTAGCTCACTCTGGGGAAGTGCATACTTTACTTTTGTGTCCCTTAATTTTCTTATCTTTAAAGGAGGAAAATATAGCACTTTACTCATAGGAGTGTGAGGATTACAGGACTTACCACAAACAGCACATGGAGAACATTACCAGGCTCAGTATTTATGAGCTCTTGGTACTTTATACCCTATGGGAAAAATCTATTATTATTTCCATTTCACAGATGAAGAGACAGGCATGGAGATATTACCACCTGCTCAAGGTCTCACAACTAGTAATTTACAGGCCCATTCTCTCATGATCTGTATCCTTTAAAGGGTTTCTGAACAGCTCTGTATCTACATCTTTTTGTAAAAAATGAAGCTATGAAATGCTACTCTATAAATCTAAAAGTAAGGTTAACTACTAAAAAGACTTGAGGACACTTCAAATGTTCTCAGTGTCAGGGGTGCTGTGATGATCGTTAACATTAACATTTCCCACGTTACCAGCACTTTGACATTATGAAAGGACTCAGCTAGTGGAGTAGTTGACCTTCTCAACACTCATGCTGTCACCTGAAGCCAGTTGAAGCAAAGAACACTCCCAACAAGGAAGTTGTAGGGGCTTAAAGTCAGCCCTGCCTTATCTATGCCTTAAATTACTGCCTGTTGTAAGAAGACTCACATAGTTAAGAATTCTTGAAAGCTCTACTATTTCTTGCCTGCTGCGTGCTCTGGAACGTGGTACCAGGTCATGATTTATGGAATATGTTGTTGGTAGAGGAAGTATCTTAGAGATTTGTTGGGGAGAGTAATAGAGATTGATCAACTAAAATCAAATAAATGGCAATTTTACAACCTATATTTATTTTTTTGTTTCACTTGATAATCTACTTCCCTTTAAACACCAGTGACTCCAATGTCTTTGTCTAACGCAGCTCTGCACGCCACCATTCATTGACCTGACAGCTTCATTTTGAACCTGGTGCCTCCATCAGGTAGATTGTGAAGGTGAAAGCAGCCACCTCTTTTCTTTTTTTTACCAGTCATGTCACCACATTTTCCCCCAAAGATCTCTCCTAGCATCAGTCAAACAGTCTGAAGGAAATCATGAGTATCTTCTAAAGTCATTTGAACAATATTCACTTAGGACTTACTGTGTCACAAGCATTTCGCTAGTTACAAGGTGCAGTCATGAGCCAAATGTCTGCAGTCTTCCTCAGCAAGCTTGCAGAGCACTGGAGAATAACAACGCTTGTACAGACTGCAGGAGTATTCTTGTCGGGCACTGTGGTCTGTATGTATTACCACGATTTCATCTTAGGGAAAGAGCTATTATTCCTATCCTCATTTTGCAGATGAGGAAACTGAGAGTTACCCAAGGCCATACCCAAGGAATGGGCAGAGCTGGGATGTGAATGCAGGTCTGTTTAATGCCACACACTTAACCACACATACATCCTCTCTCACACACACACACACACAACTCCCACCTCAGAGCTGGTGTATTTGTGGATGGAGGATGTCAGTTCCATAACTTTGCTGCAGATTCTACTGAAGTCTTTGATTTGCAAATATAAAGAATTCTCTGAAGCACAACCTTAACCAAATTGTTGTAGACAGCTGGGTGAGGACAGCTGCAGACAGAAAAATGTGGCCGGATGCTCTGGGGTTGGGTGGGACGGATGTGCAGTGAGGTGGCTCTAAGGAAAGGAAGCAGTGACTGGCCAAGGTAATAGCAACAGAGTAAATAGCCTAGACCCCAAACTACCCAAACCATGGTGGAGGCCTTAAGTATTCTAGGATACACTATCAGGTTATGCAAATGCAATTATGATATTTTTTTTTGCCTATATCATTCAGTGATTATTCAAATAAATTTTAAAATCTTTTTTTCTGAACTATCTTTGACACAATAAAGTGGAATGTCTTTAGGATTAAGAATCAAGAGACCCAAATTCTTGTTTAGATATGCACCAGCTAGTTTAGTTGTGTGAACTTTTGCAAGTCCCTTAACTTCTGTCATTCTAGATTTTCTCCTTTCTAAATCATGGGAGGTGGGCTACTGACCCTTGAAGATTTTGGAAGTTCCAAACTGCTCTGATGCTGATTTACTGAGAACCTACATTGTGTCTGCTTCAGCACTGAATGATTCTGAGGTTTAGAAGCAGTTAGGAAACACACTTGTAGCCCTTTGGCCCATATAGCACTGTCTGATACAACAGCCACCAGCCACGTGGCTATGGAGCACGTGAAATGTGGTTAGTGTGACTGAATTATACCTTCATTTCATTTTAATTAAATTTAAATTAAGAAACTGATACTGTATTTAGTTATTGAAAACTTTTATGTTTGAAACAATGTAGGGATATGAATCTTCTTTATCAATGGTAAATTTTGTGCAATCTAAATATACATCAGGTGGTTTTGATAAAAATTTAGTATCTGAATTAGAACATTTAAAATGACATATGTGGCTTGCATCATGTTTCTTTTGGATGGCTTTGGAAGTTTATACTCTATAAACTATGGTAGGTGGTTTGATTGGCAATCTAGGTCCTAGTAATTTATGGGAGCTTTGGAGAAAAAAATTGTGTCACTCTTTGAGGAAGCCATCTGTACCAGTCTGAGTCATTACTCTCATCAGGAAAGACTTGTCCCAATCACCTTTGCTAACAGGGTTTGTTTGAAGGGAGCCAGAGGATGCAAGGTCTCCTAGGATCTCTGTGGGCCTCAGTGCTTCCCAAATTGTGATGTTCTATAGGCACCATGGACAAAAAGCACTGTGACTCACCCATCTGAGTACACCCAGCACTCCCACCTCCAAGAAGGGGATCTATTTGGACTAGCTGTCTCCATTCCACATGTGTACCCCTGTTGGGGGTGGGGGGTGTTTGAGCGAAGCCCCCTCAGAGGCTGTTGGCCCCCGTTGTGTCTGGCTGTTTTTGGCCTGGCCACAAGTTTCTGGTTTATTTGGTTGCAGAAAAGTAGTAGTGCTAGTTTTATACTTTCCATACAGATTAAACTGTAGAATTTTGACACAAAAATAACTTTTTTCAGAAGGAGCATGTGCCAATGGCAGGCATCTTGATTATGGGGACTTCTTTATATAAAATTCCACAAACCTTCTCTACATCTACAGGGAGTAAATGTACCATCAGGGAGAATCACCTTCCCCGGTTGGTATGTGGTCATTGTGTGGTTACTGACCTGGTGTGATTGGGGAGAGTCACTTTCCCTGGACAGAATGTGGCGAATATCATGGCATGATCAGAAAAAGTCACCATCCCTGGTCACATATGGTGATTTACTTGAAATGACTAGGGAGGACCACTCTATTAGTTTGCTGGGGCCACCAAAACAAATATTGTACCACAGACTGGAAGTTTTTCACAACAGAAATTTATTTTCTCAGAGTTCTGGAGGCAAAAAGTCCAAGAGCAAGGTATCAGCAGGCTGTTTCTCATGAGGCTTCTCTCCTTGGCTTGCCGATGACCGTCTTCTCACAGTGTCTGCACAGGGTTGCCCCTCACTCTGTGTTGTCTGTGTTGTGATCTCTTCATTTTGGATAAGGACCCACCAGTACAATCTCATTTAACTTCATTACCTTTTTAAAGGCCCTATATCTAAATAGTCACATCTGAGGCCCTGGGTGTTAGGGACTTCAACATATGAATTTGTTGGGGACACATTCTGCCCATTACAACCACTATCCCTGGTCAGTACGTGGCATTTAAGGATCAACTTCATGGACTGTGTGGTCAGAGGCAGTAACCACAGAATGAACATTAGGTCACACAGGGATTTCCTACTCAAGGGAATGAGACTGTGAACATGTACCTTTGAAATAGCTGTGAATAATTGTAGGTGAACGGGGTAGGCTAGAGGGACGTGTTGAGTCCTGAATTGTACTATAAGGTCATAGATGGTGCAGTCTGTTCCTTAGCACCAGGAATTAATTCCCTGTTACTTGAATTACAGTGCCTGAGCCTGAGCAAGTGTAGTTGAGTGTCCTTGGGATAGTGTGATACGTCCTAGCTGGCGAATCTGACATCAGGTACAAGGGCTAACGATCTATTTATGGGCGGAAGAGCGGCTCATGCAGCAAGTGCAAGCTCTGCACCTAAGAATGTAGGGCAAAGAGGTGATCAGGCTGGGAGTGGGAAGTAGAAAACAGAGAAGATTTCTGATTTCTGGAGAGTGGAAACTTCTTAAAGTTGAAAATTGATGAACAGGTGCTGATGAGGAAGATGGTGAAAAGCTGCAGCCAAGGTGGAGGCAGGAAAAGACATGAAAAGCCCCCTGGAAGGTGACTGGGTAGGGGGGGGGCTCATGACCCCAAGAAGGGTTGGTTGACAGCAGTGATGGAGAAATGCGAAGTAATGTGGGACTGGGAAAATGACAGAGAGGAGGGCCGATTGTGCAGAGACCGTTAAGAGCTGGCGGGCGATTGACTAGCACTGTCGTTGAGGAGGTCCACAGTTAAAGCATACACAACACAAAACTCACTACCAGGACACAGCCGTGTGATCCCTAGAGATCACCGTTTCCAGGGCTGGTGCTGAGGCCTCTGGGATGCCTCTCTTGGAAGAGACTCATTGGTTTGTGGACGTTTAGATAATGGTAACTGAAAATTAAGGATGCGGTTGTTGTTTTTCCGTTTCCATCTTAACTTTAGGCTTCTCTTTTCACTCCAATAGTCAGCAACAAGAAACTCGGTAGATGGAAGCAATATTCTCCGAGTGACGAAGCTTAGGGAATAGACACACCCAACTGCGGTGAGTGGCTTAAGTGAGAACAAGCAGACGTCACCGAATGACTCTGCGGCATTTGATGCATAGTCTTGCAAAAAGTACAGTATTGGAAGAGCAAACAGATGGCCTAAGGGGAATCTGGTTGGCTTTTGGGGATAGAACAAGGAAAGTTCCTCTTTAAATGTTGAGTGTTAGTCTTTTAAAAGAGAGCGATTCCCCTCCTAATGCATTTTCCCAATAGTCTACAATTATTTTAAATATGCTCTGCAACCAATTCTAGATTATACCGAACAAGACAAAAGCTCAACTGTGTCTTATATAGAACTTTCCACCTTTTCATTCTCCTGCGGGCTTTTATCTTTGCGTCCAATTCATTCTATCGGGACTGTCCCTATACTGCCTTCAGCCATGCCTCAGAAAGACTCAATTTGCTGTAGCGACGTCGATGCTTGCCAAGCTGTAGCAAATTGGGCTCCGGAATATGACTCGGAAAGAGAATCAAAAACAGGTCTCTAGTAGGAACGGAAGTTTGGGAATGAATGGGAAGCAGCTGAGACCGCTTTTGCTTCTTCCCTCTCCCCAGTCTACACAGACACCTTGTGGACTGACCACTCTGAAAGCGGGGAGTGGTGCAGCCATTCGAGTTACAGCCCGGGACGCAGCCCTTGCAGCTCCCGCCCCACCTCTCGCTGGTAGCAATTACCTCAGCGCTCCACCTGCGGTATCTCCGCCCAGCCTCCGGCTGGCTCGGAGCGGGCCACACCCTCTCACCACTGGGGCCCCGCCCCGCAGCACGCGCCGCTGGCCGGCGCCCCGCCCTCCTCTCACGTGACAGCCCCGCCCTCTACCCGCGCTCGGATTGGCTCTACTGACGGAGGGGGTGGGATCTAGCACCCAGCACTGCCCCGCAACGCGGCTGCAGTTTTCAAACCTCAACTGTAAGCTCAGCTCACATCTCTGCTGCGGCCGGCCGGATCCACCTCACAAGGAGCCAAGTCACAACTGTTGGCCATTGCGCGGAAGAATAAAAGTGGGTCCTACCACGCTCAGAGCTACCCGGGGCCCCACCCGGCTAGAGCTGGAGAATCAGTCCTACCGTGGCCACCGGCGTGGGGCGGGACGGGAGCCCCCTTGGAGGGGCCAACTCCGCAAGAACTTGCTGCGGCCGGAGCGGTACGTGTCTTCCTTCTCGCGCGTCCGCGGTCCTGCTGGGATTGGCGGGTAGGCTTGGGGCGGTGACTTCATTCCCCTGAGCCAGCCCCCCTACCTTCCGTTCCGAGACCCCAAAGGTGGGAGGAGTCCCGGGGGGGGGGGGATCTAGGCGTTGTGGGTGGAACCGTAGTACCTTGCAACCCCCCGGCCTGGCGGAGGTGGTTTCGGACTCGCAGCTCCTCAGGTGGCTCGACTGATCCCGGCCGTCGCCCCATCCTGCTTCCCTGGTTCCCTCGGGTTCGGAGCGGGGGACGGTCAGTAGTCTTCCCGTCGCTCTTTCTCAGCCTGCGAGTTCGTCCTTGCGTGTGTTTGCGTGTGCGCGCCGTCTCCTGGCCGGCCTGGGCTCTCCCCGTGTCGCGTCCCGTGGGGGCCCCCTTTGCGACCGGCTTATGCGCGTCCCTTCCACGTCGCGTCGACGTGGTTCTTCGTGTCCCTCCCTAGTTCACAGCTGTGGTGTGGGCACAGGACGTGTTCGCATTTGGACTGGTGGACATGTCCTGCTCACAGCTGCCTTTAATCTAGAGAAAGTTTGTGCTCCTCTTGTGGGGCATTTTGAGTTACTGCTTCTGAACAGTTTTTAAAGTCAGTGAGTAGAAAAGACGAATTGCTGTTGTTTTAGTGATTTTCCTCGATCTGATTGTATTTTGACGCCATGTACAGGACCTATGCTCAGACTTAAGGGTACATGACCTATGCTCAAACTCTGTAACCTATATCCACGTGATGGCTACGATTTTGACATTTATCCAGCTCTTTTAGTGTAGGGAAAAGTTCTTCATTTGAGTTCCCTTAGAGAGAGATAAATAGAGACAAAGTTGAAAGAGACTTTATAGTAGCTAGTAGATAATACTGGTTCTTTCTCGGGTTTTTTTTTTGGGGGGGGGGCAGTTCTGATGAGACTTGAAACACTCCAAAATCGATTTGCAAAATGAAATTAAGAAAAAAAAGACATTTAAAAAATCTGTCCACATGATGAAATGTCAGAATTACTTCTGTGTATATCGCATTCACTTGGGTACTTTGCCAACGTGTTTACATCTGTGGTACCAGTGATATGCTGAACCTGCAGTGATGTTTAATATGGTATGGCCTCTTTAAGTTCTCAAGTCGTTGAGAATGTGTGCTCTGAGACAGCGTGGTGGACAGAGGTGACTGGACAAGTGACAGCATATGTAATCAGCACAATTTTATCAAAAGATGATAACCTACTTTCTCGTTGATACACCATTTTATAGTTTTATAGTGATCTGTCCAGAAGTAGTGTAGTTTTCAACCACTTCTAAAATATTTGTTTTATAAATATTAAACCACACAGAATTGTGTATTTTTGAAAAAGCATGTCCACAGACAGTGCCCTAATTTTAAGACCCCTCTCTTCCCCGTTCATCCTCTTTTGAGCAGATGCTAAATTTTAAGAAGTATTTCTAATATTTTAATAATTGGAGTTGTTATAAGTAGCTGCTTTATTTTTGAGAAATGTATACATTTTAGATTATTTTTCTAAATTATGGATCTAAAATTAAAGTGAAATACATGGCAATATATTTGAGTTTTAAAAGTAAAACTTGTGTAATGTTTGAAGGCCTGTTTGTTTCTTAGTGTTTGCAGGCAGAATGGTTGCCGTTTCTCTTGGGCTCATTGAATAGTGAATTAAATTTGTTTAAGATACAGTCAGTTTTTCAGGAAAATTGAGACTTGACTGATAACAAGTCTGAAGAAGGTGCAGACATTTTTTATGGTTGTTTCTAATCAAACAATTTTATTTTGAAGCTTGCACTAACAGTGTTTTACTGTTAACATTTAAACATATTTTCAAAGCTGTTTCAAAGCTGTTTGATAATTATACAATAATTTTCTAATCAAAATTTTCCTCTCTTAATCTAGATCTGAAATTTAAAACCCAGGAATCAAGGAAATCCATTGCTAACACTTTCACTTAATCGTAAAATTGTCTTAAAATTGTACATATATTGTAGAGCGTATTTCCTGTATATAAAATTGGCAGCTAAGAACGGTACTTTTAGAATACCAGCTTTTAAAAGATTTTGGTTGATTCTTATTTTTTTAAAGAATTGTTTTGCATCCTGCAGGTATTGGTTGTGTCAGAAACATTAACAGTCACTTATGTACTTCCTTTCCACTTGGAAGAACTTTAAATGTTTTAGTTGCTTTATTGATGACAAAAATTCAATGATTCATTTTTAAGTGGCTTATATTCTATGATAGACTATAATCAAAGCATATTTCTTTGAATATTTTAATAAATTTACTTATAAATTAAGTTACACATTTTTATCTAAATTATGTTGTAATAAATGTAATTTTCAAGGTATGCTTCGTTAAAATTTATTTCCTTCATTTATTTATCCTCTTTTTAGCCCCAAATACATTTAACCTTGAACTTGAACATCTAAATTGGTCAGTTTCTTTAAGTATTTATATGCAACATATTTTGGTGCACCCCGACTCTTTGCAACTTGTTCCCCAAAAGAGGGCGCAGTTATACTTTAAGCATTTAAAAATTTTTATGTTAACAGTAAGGTGGTAATTTCATCTTTAATCCTCAGATGGTCACATTCCATTTTGCATTGGAATAGTTACAAATAAACAGTACTTAAGTGATAACTATAAGTAAATAGTATTTTACAACAGAAACTTAATTTTTTGACAAGTACTGTGTGTATGTTGGCCCACTATAGTTCCATTTTGCAATATCTTCCTGTACTGTTTCATAATTATAAGGTTTGGTTCTTCTTCTGAAGGCAGAAAATATGGCACCAGGCCTTACTGTCCTGGCACAGACTCAGGCCCAGGGTCATTACCCGGACTTCAGCCCTTGGGTAGTATATACGAGTATGCTAGACTGCTTGGACTAGAGTCAATTAGCTGGCCTGCTATTGTGATTTCCAAAGGATTAAATTCTTGAATTATTCTTTCTATTTAATCTTTTTTAAAAAAAGATTGTTAGTAGAATACGTGTAAGAAAGGAATACAGTCTCTTCCTTGAAATTGGAAATCATTATTCCTATGTCTACACCATTCCATTTACTTTTAATGAGTGACTAATTAAAATGGATCTGAACTAGCAGGAAGTTTGTGCTTAATGTTGATGGATGCTAGATAAATAAATATCCATTTTCTCTGTTTCATAGGGAAAACATAGTAGCTATACATGTCCATGTATTGGGCTGGCCAAAAAAGTCTGTTTAGTTTTCTTCATAAAATAAAAAACACGTTTTTCATTTTCACCAATAACTTTATTGATGTGGATATTTTGAGTACGTTGGCTGTCTCCCACTGTTGGCTTTTGGTGTGTAGAGAGGCCAGGGACGCTGCTAAACATCTTCCAATGCATCAGATAGCCTCACAGCAAAGAATTATTTGGCCAAAATGTTAGTAGTACCAAGAAACTTTGCAAACCACTTTTGACACGTTCCATCAGTCACAGCATCTTCTCCATTCACTGTACAAATCTTTTTTGCTTTTCAGTTGCATTTTTACATTTCCTGAAGTAATAAAGCATAATATGCCAAGAATGTTGCATATTTCTATCTTCAATATTAAAATGGCTGCACAAAAATTCACCAATTTTGATAAGCTTTTTAAAAATGCACGCTGATATGGCAGCTGTCACAATACAATCTTACCAAAATTGTTTTGAGTGAAGTTAAAGACTACTAAGCACTACTAGTGTGTGGAAAAAACTAAATGGACTTTTTGGCCAAGCCAATAGAAAAGAGTTGTTTTCTAGTAATCTTGTGGCTCACTTTGCTTTCTGTTGCCTTTCAAATTTATTTCAGGAAAATCTAGATTGATTAGTCTTTGACAAGGAAATATCTGAATTAATTTTCTGGTTGAGGTAGCTCTTAAAATACTGATTTCCTTAGCTGAAGTTGGTATTTATGTACATTAAAAAAGGCAGCCACCTAGTCTGGAAAGGTAGGTAGACACAAAATAAATGGTCCATTGGTATTGCATTATGATATATGATAAAATAATTTTATCCATGTTCCCATATTTTGTAGCCATCCTGTTTAGAAATGAAATTCACTAATAATGATTTAAAATATGCCTTATTTAACCAAATACTTAGCTGCATTTGAAGTTACAATATATAATTTCAAAATGGACCTCAAGTTCTGCACAACCCTTGATGATATGAGATGTACTTAAAAATTCTTCTTGCTGTGTTTCATTAATTTTTACAATTCATTTCATCAAACATTTTGAAAATTCCTACAAGGTGCCAGACACCATGCTGGGAGTTTAGACACAAAAGTTTATGGTTGCTGCCTTTTAGACACTAAACATAATTGGGCTCTAACATGTTAAATATAGAGATAAAGAGATATTTGAGGCATAAAGGAGAGGCACTTAACTCAACCTGTGGGTTTTTAAAAAGTCAAAGCTTTCAGTGTGGGGTGGGGGAGGGGAGATGGATGCACAAGAAAAGTTAGCCATTTAAGGGAAAGTAAAAAGGATGTTTCAGGCAGGAAAGTAAAAATGTGGAGGCAAAATACGAGATGTGAGTGTGGCAGGAAATGAAGCTGGTGTGCAGCTGGCCTCAAGGGCTTTTGTGTATCATGCTGTAAGGACTTAACAGCTTGTAGGTAGTACTAGGAAGTTAATGAAGAGATCAAAGTAGACAATTTAATTTTCTAGGTGTTTTCAACTATTGTACATGATCCATACTACCTTCATAAAATATTTTTGTTTGATAAGTTTGAAATGAAAATCGTGATGAATATTTTAAAAATACAGCTACTCAGAGGTTTATAGGGATCGTTTGTCTACTTTTGATCACATCACGTTAGCTTTCTCCCTTCAAGTAAGGTCCAGATTCAAATCTAACATTTCCTTCTGTTCCTTCCTTCACTGATGCATATCTGAATTCTTATTCTAATTATTGTTAATGGGAGCTAATGAAAAAAAATCTTTGAAAATAAGTTGGAGATACCATTATCCCTAGTGGTATTGTGTAATTGAAAACTTAATTGTATCCTGCTCTCTATTACCCTTTCACTGTTTCTAGTGCTTGATGTGTCTATGATTATGTGCCTACACACACAAACACATGTATACAAACACAAATTTATTAAGTCCCTTAATATTTTTATTAATATAGCCTAATAAAGTGTTGTGAAATGTATTTCAAGTGGACTGAGACATGGTGCTTATTCCGAATCAGATATAGGTCTGTGAATTGTAGTAGAAAACAAAAGGTTGCAGATTGTTTGTTGGAGTTAAAGAGAGTAGACGAGATAACTTACTGATAACCTTTGTGTACCTCCTATTAAGTCTTATATGAAGGGCAGCCAGATGTTTGTGAAGGTTTTGGTGCACAGAAGTGACATTCAGCAGTGCTATATGCAAAATTGGCTATAGGGGAGGAAATGGAAAAATATCTAGGTTGCAGCAACTGGTTCAAGGGCAGTAAATGGAAGGAAAATGCACTTAAAGGATGTTATATAGTTGTCTAAAACAGTTTGTAACATAGGTACTGTATATTAGCAATAAGTAGGTAAGTTTAAGATTCAGTCTTCCGAAATGTATTCTTTGTTTTGTCTGACACCTGGCTTTTGTTCCAGCATATTCTGAGCCATAGTAAAATGTATCAGAGTTCAAATAATGATTTTTGTATTAACATGTATTTTAAAAACTACTGATTGCCCAGTGCTATTTTCAGCTACATATATAATCACACAAGTACATGTGGTATATTAATTCATTATGATGACCAACAGTACATGTGAGTGAAGAAAAATTTGTTAGGATGAAAAATAAACAAGCCAATATCCTGTGTTAGGGAATACTGCTAAGTAGCTTGAGTAATAAAGCCTTATTTATATTATTGTCCATTTTAGTCATTTTTTTTTTTAAACTAAGTTATTTTTCCTTCTAATGTAACTGTATAATAGGTATTCAGTGTGTTTGGCTGTCACATTTCGGATTTTTTTTGGAGGGGTCCCAGGATGAGCCTGAATTTTCACAAGTGATAATCATAGAGGCATGTATCTTCAGGTTACAAATTGTTATTCATTGCATAGAATTATAACTATAACATTTATTTAGAATTTCTTAAATTGTTTTTTCTATGCAGTATTAAGCAAGACATTAATTCTTGTTTAGTATTTATTCTAAGTGCTTTATGCAGTCTCTATAAGAACTGACATTATTGGGATAAAGAACACCATCTGCTCTATATAAATGCAGTGAAAATATTGAGACCTTAAAACTGAGTAGCCCTGGCTGGTGTGTCTAGGTGGATTGAGTGCCATCGTGCGAACCAAAAGGTCGCCCTTTCAATTCCTTGTCAGGGCACATGCCTGGGTTGCAGGCCAGGTCCCCAGTTGGAGGCAGGCAAGAGGCAAACAATCCATGTTTTTCTTACGCATCGATGTTTTTCTCCCTCTCTTCTCCCTCCCTTCTCTCTCTGAAAATAAATAAACAAAATCTGAAAAAACAAAAACCAACCCAAAACCTGAGTAGTAATGGCTCTCAAACTACTGGCCAAGTAAACTCTTAATGTATGGAGTTATGTTTTGCTATTGCAAATGGGTTTTTGCATAGAGTCCAGTCATATATGTTTACATCCATCTTTTTTTATCCAAAGGTATTTATTAATTTTTGTTGATTATTAAGTAGTAACTGCTTAGTGCAGATAACTCAAACACAGGATAGTAAAATACTGCCATAATTGCAACACCCAAAGATAACCACTGTTAACATTTTGTCATAGTTTTCCGGTCTTTTCTTCTATTTGCTTTTATATTTTCCCCCAAATTATCATATTGTATTTAAAGTTTTATATTCTCCTTTTTTCACTTAATAATTAATAATTTCACTTTATGAGTTTAGAAGATTCTTTGAAAGCGCAGTTTTTGAGTTAATATCGTATTATTTAGTTGTAATTAACCATTTCCCTATTGTTGGATTTTGGAGTTCATTCATTCCACAAGCTTTTTATTTTTTATTTTTCACTTTTGTAAAGCTTCATTGAACAAACACTTTTGACTTACATGTAAGCCCTATATTGACTCTTTTGAAACTTGAGAGCAGAAAATACTTATTTGTAAAATATATCTTAGTTCTACTAGAGTTCTTATGAATAGATCACTTTGTAGCTGATATATTACAGCATGTATAAACATCTTAGATTCTAGAACAGGGGTGTCAAACTCATTTTCACCGGGGGCCACATCAGCCTCCCAGTTGCCTTCAAAGGGCCGAATGTAATTTTAGGACTGTATAAATGTAACTACTCCTTAACTAGGGGCAAGGAGCTCCAGGTAGAAACTGCTGCCAGGTAGAAACAAGGTGCTGGGCCGATAAAACAAAGTGCAGGGCCGGATTCAGTCCAAGGGCCCTGTGTTTGCCACTTGTGTTCTAGAATGTAGATGAGGTGAATGTCCTAGACTCAGGAGCCTGTATTCTGTCTCTATGATTAAATTTGATATGTTCTTGTTCTCACGTTTTCCAAGTCCTGATTGATGAACAATGTTGGGAATGTAGCCCAATTTGTATCCATGATACAGGTACATCTCGTGTGTGTGTGTGTGTGTGTGTGTGTTTGTGTGTTTAATCTTTATTGTATTTTTTCCCATTGCCATTTAGTCCCCTTATACCTCCCTGTGCTCCGGCAGTCAGCACACTGTTGTTCATGTCCACGAGTCCCTTCAATTTTTAATCTTTAGAGCTCTGCAAGGTAGATTCTGTTTATCTTCCATACTTTAGAGGCATCAGGATTGAAACATTCCTTACTAGTAATCAGAGAATTATAAAGTAAGTTACAAAATTCCATTTCACCTTCATCACAATAGACTGACCAAAATTAAAAGTTCAAATGGGGCAAATGTTGACAAGAAAATGAAGAGCCCTTCCAGGCAGTGGCAGTGGGAATGTAAACTGGGGGTGAAAAGAAGGGACCAACTTCCACTGCATCTGTGATATCTTAGTTATTTTTAATTTAAACACAGTATGGCAGAGTAATAAGGTTGAAAAAACAAACATTTATTATGATATTTATTTGAAATATTTATTTCTTATTTTTAAAAGAAGCTATATTAAAGTAGTTTACTAGGCTTCCATAATAAAGTACTACAGACTGGGTGACTAAAGCAACATAAATTTATCGTCTCAACAATTCTGGAGAATAGTAGTTTGAGAGCAATGTAGGCAGGGTTTGTGTTTCCTGAGGCCTTTTTGGTGTGTAGATGGCCTTTTGCCTGCATTCACATGCTCTTCCTTCTGTGTATTTTTCTGTGTTCTGATCTTTTTTTTTTTTTTTTGTAAGGGCACCAGTCCTGTTGGATTAGGGCCCACCCTAATTACCTCATTTTTCAATTACCTTTTTAAAGGCCCTATCTCCAAATACAGTCACTTTCTAAGGTACTGGCGGTTAGGATTTCAACATATGAATTTTGAGGGGAGTAAAATTCAGCCCATAACAGTAACAAGGTTAATTTAGTGAAGATCTCATAGCTGGTTTGATGGATAAATGCGATTCAGACCTGAATGTGATTCAGTCCAAATGTTATTTCAGAATGTTACACTGCTATCCGTAGATTACTGGAGATGTACCCCCAAACTAATCAAGTCTTTGTATTCCCAAAGACCAAGAAAGTTAGAGGAAAAAAAAATTCTGATTTCAGAATAAAACCAAGAAAACAGGCTAAAAGCACTGAACTCAATCACTCTGCTTATTTGCTAAGTTGAATTTAGTCATATTTAGATTTAGGAAGGTAAAGAAACACTATGTCAAATATGAAATAAGGAAAGCATTTTGTTCTTTCTCTTTTGGCAGACAAAGAACAAAAGCCTAGGGGGTTATTATAAGAGGGCACTAGAAGAATAATACTGGATCATTTATTAGACAGTCATGGCAGAAAGTGAGAAGTATCTTAAAATACATAGTCTGCTATTATAATATGAAATAGTAGTTTTGATGTTAAAACTGAAAACATGCAAATATCACAAAGTTTGAGATAAATATGAACTTGAGATGTGTGTGTGTGTGTGTGTGTGTGTGTGTGTGTGTGTGTATCAGAACTCCAGAATAAGTTTTTCTGTATGGTCAGTCACTCACTGAACAAAATTATAGAACTCTTCATATATGGCAGCCTCTGTACTTGGTTCTGCCAGAGGAAAGAAACTCTAAGACCTATGAAAGTTTCTGAATTTAGTATTGAAATGTAGACAGTCTGTGAAACAAATTCCATTTCTTGTAGTCATTCAGATGTCAGTAATATGACTCACGAAAGGTGAATTTACACCAAATTTGTTTGGCTATGTGAAATTAAACTTAAAAAGAATAATCTTTACTTTGCTATGATAAATTGTAAGGATACAACTTTAAAGACTGAGAGTTTAATTTTTATTATAACTCTTCTAGAGAATTTTACGTTTTTTTTACAGTAGCTTTATTATGAATGAGGTCAATAATTTCACTCAAGTCCCATAGAGGTGATAGCAGTTTATGTGTGCATCTTTTCTCTTGTGGGTAGAATGTGCTCTTTAGATCTTGTTTTTAGTTGTATCTTATAGCTATATTTGGAGATGATAATGTAATGAACATCCTGTCTAACATCTTTTTTTCTTAACTACATTTAAGTTATACCTGCTATCTTTTCTTTTTTTATAAATAGGTAAAAATAAGTGACAAAAGAAGCGTATCTGGAAGTCATCTAACATGTCGAGGAGAAGATTTGATTGCCGAACTATTTCAGGCTTGCTGACTACAACTCCTCAAACTCCAATAAAAATGGAAAACTTTAATAATTTTTATACACTGACATCTAATGAGCTAGGAAGGTAAGGAAATTTTATGATATGTATGCTGTTTAAATTTACATTTTGTATAAATTCACAGTTTATACAAAACTCAACCATTTAACAATGGTTAGAAAGGAAGTCACCGTCTCCACTGTTACTATACAAGGTCTAGTCTTAACTGACAGGAGGGTTAGTGAGCTATTCGGGCAAATGATATATCCTACCTAACTTCAGAGGCCCTGGTAGGAGGTCAGGGTTTTTCTTTGAGGTGTAGTATAGGGGAAGAGGCAGCTTAGCATAGTGAACTGCCAACAAGTTCTGTGACCTCAATGAAATTACTATACCTCTTTGGTGCTGTAGTTTCCTCATCTGAGAAGTGGAGATGAAGATAATTATATCTATCTTATTGGTTGTTGTGAGGACTGAATTAGTTAGTATTTATAAAGCACTTAGCAGAGTGCTATATAAGTTTTTGTTAAATAAAAAAATCCCTAGGATATTGTGCTGGGCTAAAAACAATAAATGGTTAGATTCTCCTCTTCTTTCCTAAATTAAACAAAAAAATTAACTCATTTGATTGTATAATTCTGTATGACAAAGATTCTATAAGTAAAACTTGTACTTGCATTAATATTAATATTTTGATTTAACCAAGGTGTAAATTCCTTAATGCATAGGTGTGACCTGAGATTTTAAAACTATTTAGCGCTACCAATTTCAAAAGATATACCATGTTATTTAAGTTATACATTCAGCTTCTGTTGAGCTTTAAATTAAAAACACTTAACAAAGGGTTAGAAGATAGTGATCAGTTTCTGTCTTCAGTTTGATTTTAGTTCTGGAGGCACGAGTTTGGCAAATATTAAAATGGTTTACTAATTTACTAAGTGTGTTTATATTGATAAATGTACAGTAAAATAGTATGATTGATTTCTATCTTTGAAAATCTCAATGTCAAAGCAAAAACTGAATTATGAAAGTAATTATGTTCTTGGCAGATTTTGGATGCAATCTTTATTTTGTAAAATAAGGATGATATCCACCTCATCAGACAAAGAACTAAATGTGAAAGTGCATTTCATAATTTCTAGCATATTTATTTAATCATATGTGCAAAATGTTTGGGTCCCTTAAAAGATATAGTTTTAGGTTTATTAAAAGATATAGTTTTGAAAACCTTTCAGAATGGTTTTCAAAAATTGTTTAGTTCTAAATCTATAATTATTTCTCTTTGCATTATAATAGGAAAGCATAAGTTTTCTTTTCATTACCTACATCTCACATGAAATAGTCATAGAATCTTTGCGTTGGAAAGACTTTGGTGGTCAGTGGTCTTATGACACAATTTTTTTATGTAGTGCAGCAACAGTCTTCTATAATTTTCCCAACAAGCAGTTTATTCAGCCTCAACTTGAATACTTCAGTGATGGGGAACTCACTACCTCAGAATGTGTCTGTTCCATTTGTGGGCACTTTTTAGCCACAGCAAGTTCTGTTTTCTCCTCTTGTTAACACCCACCCAATAGACATAGTTCTTTTTTTGTAGCTTTATATAAATGGCCATGTGAAAATCCTTCAGAGATTTGAATATGGCTAAACATTGCCAGTTTCCTTAAATGCCCATCTTACGGTCTGACTTCCAGGTACCCTTCCTTGATGCAGTAACCTCTCCTGCGCCACTCTGTGTTTTTCATTGTTAGTCGTCAAATAAGGAGACTCAGCATGGACAGAGTATTGTCAATATCTTACCATCTACAGTAGAACAAAACTTTTTTTGAGGTAGCATAAAACTCCATTAGGAGTTTTCTTTCTTTTTTATTTTTTATCAGCCATGTCAAATATGTGTCAAATGGCATCCTTCAGTATATTGTCAAAATGGATTAAGCTGAAGTCAGCTGACCTATTTTTACTCTGAATCTAAAATTGTCTAAAGTTGTGTGATCTACTTAGTTGTATGATTTCCTTTCCTTTAAGATGAGAGGGCCAACTAGATTTATACAATTTTCTTTCTGTTGGAGAAATGTTTGGAAACTGCTTTTAGTGGGTAGCTGAATATGCCTCGAATAGTACACACAATGAAGGGCGTTCTTTTCTGTTTTCTAAGTCACAGTTTTGATGAGTAAATGTACATACATTTGTTAAATTGATTTTGCAAAATGTGGGATATTATGGGAGCTAGAAAGTAGAACATTTTTTTCTTTAAGGGTTTTGGAGAAGTTAAACTTTGCAGAGGACAATATTAATAATTCTAAATTGTTTTACAAATGAGAGGCCATCATAAAAATCATAAAGTGGAATCCAATGTACTTTTTAACATTTTAGAGCAAAAACTTGTTGGAATCTGATTAAAACAAATTCAGATTTCTGATATTCCATCTGCTAATATCTTTATGATAGAGACCTTTAATTTTTCTTTTAATTGGCATGGGCTACTGAATCACTTGGTAAATATTGATATATATCTAATTAGAAAACCTTGATAAATTAGAAATCATGACCTTTCTTTCATCTGCCAAGAACTTGCTTTAAGTTCTTTTAATGCCATTACCAATTTTAATATTCTGTACCTTTGTGAAATGGAAATTAGGCTCATAGCCTTGTTTCTCCTGAGGCTTGGATATTTTGAAATATATAAACATAAGTCTGACATGTGGTGAACTAATAAGTTATCTTTCTCAATCACTTGCTTTTTATTAATATTAAGATGTTAGTGTTTCAGAATTCATTTTCCTGTAGCAAACTAAAGTAACATGTAAGAGCTAACAGTTCATTTTTGACTATTCTCAAAACTCTATATTGTTCCTGTTTTTTTTTAACATGTTGTATAAGTTTTTTTTACCCTTCCCCTAACTGAGGCAAGATTTCATAGGCCTTCTGTGGTCAGAAGGGTGAGGCTAGTGCAGAAATAAACGTCAGCTTCCTTTGTGGCTTACCTCCCCCCTCCTTTCACATTTTATTGTCTATTCTAGAATGCAGAAGGGTAACTAACTACTAGACCTTTTCACTGCTGGGAAAGGGTTTGTGAGTGAGGTTTGCCTTTTTAGGGTATGAATTAATTATGTGTATTTGTTAGGGGTTTAAATTTGTTTAAATGCCTTGTTAAAATTTGATATAGAAGCATTATGTATTGAAGGTTATTTTTGATACTTCTAAACCACAATTAGCATTTTAGAATAGAGATCAAATACTTAATTTTTTCTAAGTCATTTGATAAATAGTATATAAATGAATATATATGTATAATGTTATGGGAATCCTAAATAAGCTTTAAAAATGTAAGTGCTTTAAGTACAGGATTCAAAATAGCACAATATAAGGTATTATAGTAGGTTCTTAACTCTTGCATTCATTCAGCAGATATTTTAGTTTTTATTACGTGTTAAGTTAGCAAAGTGTAGATTTTATAATTACTATAGTAATAGGACACACAGGGTCTCTGCCTTCATGGTCTTTTACTTAGTGGTGAACATTAACAAATAAATAATCATTCAAAATCATTTGGTCACCTGTGCCCTGGATTAGTGAGCACTAAACTTGTTTAAGAAAGCATATTTAGAGTACCTGAAATAATGAGATACAAAGTGTTATTATTTAATTTGGTTTCTGAGAAAATCCTGGCTTGTAGATAAATTTATGAAATTACAGCTGAACTAAATTGTCAGTCAGAATTGGTGCTATAAACCAGGTGGACAGTTTTCTTGGCCTGCTAGTTTCCGTTTCCTAAGTTTTACAAAGTGGATTTCTTCATAAAACTTAAAATTTCCTTTCTGTTCTAGGTAAATTTTTACTTCTAAATCTAAGAAAGAATTGGCAGAAGTGAGTTACACTTCTTAAAAATATTTTAAAGGAAGGAATTATTTTGTAGTGTTTTAGAACAGAAAGCTAAGAATTCACATTACACAGTTTAATTCTTGGCACTCCAGTTCCATATATGACCTTTTATGAGTCATTTCATCTTAGTCTGACTTAGTTTATTCAGTATAAAATCTATAAAACATGAGTGCTTTGAATATAAAATTAGGGGAATGATTAACTTCTTGTGTGCTAATCGAAATGCATCAATTGGTATTCCTTTTGCATACAGTAAGAAAATATTGTATAGTTAAACATCCTCAAATAATAAAAGTTCTTTCAAAGAGTCAGGTTTCTACATGCAGATTTATTTAGTTGATATATAGTTTCATAAATGTAGAAGAGTCAAATTATAGCTTGGTCACTTTTTTGGCATTAGTAGCTATAATTTTTCAGCTTGATTTCCAGTATATTTCATTGGCACCGATTTGAAGGAAATATGGGAAATAAAGAGTAGGAATCTTTGTCATCCTGGTCTTTGAGAATAATAAATAAAATACAATCAAGCAATAAATTTTGTCTTCCACCCCAAATTTAAATATCAAATATATTAAAAAGTTTTCCTTGTGAAGTACCTGATATGTTATGTTAGAAGTATATTCTAAAGTGGTGGAACAGAAGTTACTCTCTGAAGATCCCTTATTTGTACTTGATTTGTTAGTATCTAGAGAGTAAGTTGAGCCTTAGGATAGAAGTTCTTAATTTTGAATTCCTTGAACTCAGGCTTAGAAGTTTTATGAATGGGCTTTGAAATCTGAAAACCCTCTGAAATTGTATGTAAATCTTTCTATTTAAGGCAAGTGTACATTTTTCTGGGTAGGCAGTTAATAGCTGTTGTTAATATCTTAAAATAGCATTACCAAAAATAGCTTCAGGTCTTTGGGAAGCTAGATTTTGGGCAACTATAGGCTGATAATACACACATTTGCCTGTGTCTTTAAATTTTGGCTGAGATACTGAGCACGTCTATTGGAGAAAGCTAAACACACTCCTATTCCTAAAATGATCTCTGTGACTGTAATGGGTGAGTTTCTACATAGCTGTTAATAACCAATATTTTTCTTAGTTGATGGTGAAGTGTCTTTGGGTACTCTCCATACAAACATATATACCTTTGATATCTGTTACAGGTTTCATAGACTGCTGAGCCATATTGAGAAATTTATTGGTAATACAACTGGCAAATTTTTATAAACTTCAAAGTTATTAAAAATGGTATTGAAAGGCACAGTGATTACACTATTAAAATTAAATGTCAAGTACTCATTTTTGCGTTCATCTTAATTTTTTATATTTGAAGGAAAGCTATTTTGATTAGAGAGTTAAAACTATTAAGGGTATAATCTTTGGAAACAGACCAAGATACATATCATCTCTGGGGCAGCAAAATAGAATAGCACTTACTAGGTAGGATTGTTGTGATACTTAAACACAATAATATAAACGAAGAGATTTCATGGAGTCGTCATAAAAATGACGTCTCCCCCTACAATGATAATGTATTAATAGTGGAGAACAAATATAATACTGTCTATACTATTGTTACATTTGCCCTTTTCAATTTTTTGTGGTAGTACTATACATTTTATAAAAATACATGCAGCAGTTAAGAGAAGAAAGAAAAATTTTGAAAGGATTAACTTTAAATTTGAGGTATCACTGTATTTGTGTTATGCTAACATTGTTCTTTATGGAAAAGTTAAAATTAATTGTCCTTATTTTTTTCCCCAGAGGAAAATTTGCTGTGGTTAGACAGTGTATATCAAAATCTACTGGCCAAGAATATGCTGCAAAATTTCTAAAAAAGAGAAGAAGAGGACAGGACTGTCGGGCAGAGATTGTGCACGAGATTGCTGTACTTGAATTGGCAAAGTCCTGTCCCCATGTGATTAACCTTCATGAAGTCTATGAAAATACCAGTGAAATCATTTTGGTGTTGGAATAGTGAGTATACACTTTAATAAATTTAAGTAAATTTATAGTACCTATTTAATTGGTAGGGTAATATGACTTGATATGTCAAGAATAAGAAAGAGAAAAGTATGAAAAGAACTTTTAAACAAGCCTGTGATAAAATATTTGAGGAACATAGTTTATATTCATATATTTTTACAAGGCTAAATGTACAGCCCCACAGACACTAAAACTAATTAAATAGCACAAAATAAACAAATAACAACAAAATGTTAGTGAATGTGGTGATAGGAATATACTTTCATTGCTAATGGAACAGAAATTTAATGGATTTTTTGGAGAACGATCTGATAGGCAAACAGAATTGAAATTATTTTCATATTTTGTCCATCTACTTGACAAACACATCCAGGGAATAAATCAAGGAGGATGACGGGTAAACTTGCATGAAGTTATGCATAGCACATTGCCTGTTAGTAGGTGTGATGTGCAGAACTCCATGTTAGAAATTAGAGCAATAAGAAATAAAATATATATCTTCCCATAAATCAGTAAAAGTTGAAAACACCCAAATATTCAAAAGTTCATCAGGTGGTGGGAAGAGCATGGTTAAGCTGACTGGTTCATTATCTACTATGTTGCTATATGACTCTGAAATAGGGCCTGTATTGCATGACAGTCTGACGCATGTGTTTAAACATCCCCAACAGTTGAAGAGATCGACTAAATTTATGTTCAGTATGCTTTAGGTTCTGATAGTCTTTTATAAAACAAATCTTTATAATAAACTAAAGAGATAAGTATTTGTTTTAAAAATGTAATAAATATAATTCTCTATAATTCTTTTTAATAGCTAATCTGTATTGCTACTTTTTTGAGTTTAAAAGTAGAATTGACCTAATTTTAGTATTCAGTTCTCTTATGGATGAGGAGGTTTGTTTATATATTTATTAAAATATCATTGTTTCTGTATTGGGAAAGTTGATTGCCTAGATTCAACTTGTAAATGAAAATAATTATTTTGCCAAATATTAAACTGACAAGTTTAACATTTAAGAATGAATACTATGTACATTTCTCAGAACACTAATGTCCTAAATAAGGTATATTATAGCACCATCAAAATAAATTAGAATTACAGCAGAGCCCAAGGATATTACCAATATGATTTTTTGGTGTTTACATTTGTCAGATTCTTCAGCTGACCTTTAAAAAGTTATCTACTGCCCTGGCCAGGTGGCCCAGTTGGTTGGAGCATCATCCTGTACACCAAAAGGTTGCAGGTTTGATCCCCAGTCAGGGCACATACTTAGGTTGCAGCTTCGATCCCCAGTTGGGGCACTACTGATCATTGATTCGGTGATCAATACAGGAGGCAACTGGTCAGTCTCTCTCTCTCTCTCTCTCTCTCTCTCTCTCTCTCTTTCCCTTTCCCCCTCCCTCCCCTGTCCTTCTGCCCTTCCTTTGTCTCTAAAATCTAAAGTCAATAAATGTATACTCCAGTGAGGATTTTTTTAAAAAAGTTATCTCCTTGCATGACACCTGCATATTTGACTATATGAAAATTAACATTTTTCCAAAACAGAAATGGAATTTTAGGTTTGGAGGGTGAATATACATAGAGGCATTGTCCACTTTAATAAAATCTTCTTTTTTGGTTCCTCTAAATAGCATCAAAAGTTTTGACACATAATGACTTTTGTATTTTATAAAATTTCAAATCTACAGAGATGTTGGAAGAATAGTACAATTAACACTCTACTCTTCAGCTTGATTAACCATTTGTTGACATTTTGCCAAATTAACTGAACCATTTGAAATTTATGTGTATCTTGATATTTCTTCTGTACCTGCCAAAATATCTATTCAGTTTCTGCCAACTTCTGTAATCTGCTTCTTATGTAATCTGTCTTTTCCCTCCTCTTAACTCTTGCTCATTTTCTGTTTCCCACAACTCCACCTATATAACCTATATGGGAAAAATGGTAGTCCTACGACAGACACTGGTCAGCTTGCCAAACTAAAAGGAAGAGACAAGCAGTCCTAGGATTTGATCTTGTTACTGAAATAAGCAAACAAAAAAAAAAAAACCACTGGGATATGTTTGATGGTTATAAAAGTAATAACCTGTTTATTGTGTTAAATTTAGAAGATACAAAAAATGGAAGTCATATGTAAACTATGTTTACTTTTTTGGCATATACCTGTATTTTAAAAGTATTCTTATTTTTTAATCTATGCATATCTACCTTTAGAAACAAATTGTGATTTATTGGGAATACTCTATTGTAGCCCTCTTGTTCAGTTAAGAATACATTGTGTATATTTTATATGTAGATATAATGTTTCTAAAACTGAATTTTAATTTAGCAAAGACTGTTTAAAATTGCCTTCCTAATCAGAGTTTAGTAAGAAGCCCCAAATTCAGAAAGGCTGGATATTGGCTAGATAAGGAATTAATATTTGTTACTATCTATAATAATAGTTAATATTTATTCAACACCAAGTGTCAGACACTGCAATGATCTGCTTTGATCCTTATTAACATCTGTTGTATTCAGTACTTTATATGGCTTATCTAACTTAATTCTTATAGCAACCCTGTGGAGTAGGATCTGCCATTTTTCATTATGTGTCATTATGTTACAGTACAAGAAACAGGCACATTTGCTTACCATTGCATTGGTAATATTATCTTTAACTTTTGCAGGAATATTCAACGTAGAGTTCACTACTATAAATTTTAAAGCAAACTAAATGTGTTATAGTCAGATTGTCTTTACCATGATAAAAAGAAATTATTAAACTTAATTTCTCATGAATTTTTTGAGAGCTACAGAGGTTTGGGGGAGTTGAAGTTTGAAGTGATCGGTGCTTTCACGCGTGTTCCTTACCATCTGTCCCACAGTTTTCTTTGGAATATCATAACCAAAATGTAAAGCAGCAAATCCCTGAGGCCTCTAACTGCTGGCACTCTCTGTATGGATGACTCAACTGCTAAATACATCAGCAGTGTGAAGGGTCAGTCCTGTGACTTTCGATGTGAGACTCAAGTTTGTGACAAGCACTGATTTTTTCTCTCATGGCTCCTAATACATAATGACATGTTCCTTCCTTTTGGCAGTCAGTGAGATTTCTGAATTTCAGCTTTAGTTGCTCTGAAGAATGACTGCCTATTCCACCATTCATTCATTCATTCATTCACTCAACAAACACTAAACACCTTCTACATGCCAGACACTGTTCTTGATGCTGTTCATGTGGCAGTGAGCCAAAGAAATAAAAATAATAGTGTTTTCTAGAGTGAGTTCCTTTTTTTATCACATTGAATAAGCTTTACTTGAGATATTCCCAAACATACCTTATAAATTTGATGACTAACCATTTAGATTTTTTTATATGATGTTCTGACTGAGACATTTTATCTTTTTTTAAATCCTCTCCCCAGGATATTTTTATTGATTTTAGAGAGAAAGAGAGGGACAGACAGACACAGAAAGAGAAAGAGAAAGAGAAATATCTGTGTGAGAAACATTGATCAGTTGCTTCCCATACATGCACCCCCAACTGGGGATTGAACCCAAAACGTAGGCATGTGCCTTGACCAGGGATTGAACCTACAGCCTTTTGGTATATGGGGCAACACTCCAATCAAGTGAGCCACCTGGCCAGGGCTGAGACATTTTAGCTTATTTATTTAGATATAGTCCTCAAAAAAACAAATCTTTTGCATTGTGATATCTCTCTTTTACAGATGAGAAAGTACAGATAAGTGACTGACCCTGTTATATTGCTGTAAATAGCAGATTTAGGATTTAAATTTGTATCGTTTGATTCCTAACCTAGGAATTTTTTACCATGCCTTTGTCAACATTTTTTGGCTTTTCAATTCTTTAAAAAAAAAAAAGATTTGGGTTCTGGCCCTACATATTCTTTGTGAAGCTGCCAAACAGGATATTGGTTAGGAATGTTAATTCTCACCCATCTTACACACAGAGTCAGGTTCAGACTTTGGTCCCTCCATTCACTGTGTGACCTTGTACAAGTTGCTTTATTCTCTTTGCATTTGTTTCTTCATCTGTAAAATGGGAAATAGTAACTATCTACCTCACATGGTTGTCATGAGGATCAAAATAGTTAATTATATTTATATATAAATGAATAAAATGAAGAGACAGAGCAGAACCAAGCTCCTAGTGTTAGCTGTTATTTTTATTGCATAGTTAAGGCAAGTATTGAATTATAAAACAGTTTAATTTTATTTATTAAATGTTCAAGTATTAGTATCCAGAGTTTTAAATATTCTTGTCATCTACTTTATTCTTTAAAGATCTTTCCCACATCCTCTCTGCACTCGTCAAATGTGTATATTAGAGAGACTAAAGTTTAGATGGCTGTGAGTCTTTTACTTAACAAGTATACAGTATTTAAAAGTATCATAATTAGGCCAATGATTTTTTAAGTTTCTATTTAAATTTCATTTCAGTGCTGCGGGTGGAGAAATTTTCAACTTATGTTTACCTGAGCTGGCTGAAATGGTCTCTGAAAGTGACATTATCAGACTAATTAAACAAATACTTGAAGGAGTTTATTATCTACATCAGAATAACATCGTACACCTTGATTTAAAGGTAACGTAACATGATTTTAGCTAATACTACACCTCTGTTACTTTTTTGCTCTTGGTTTGCACAATTGCAGGTTGGTGTTGGTTGGAAACAGCAGTCAGATCATGCTGGTCTAGATGGCAGTGTGTGTGCTCTGCTACATGGCACCTGTGTGCTTCATGGACTTAATTTTGTATTGGCAGAGAGGAGGAGCCTGCGTGTGTGAGCAGTTCACATTAATCACTGGACTCTTAAAAAAACATCATTTCCCTATTATCTGAGGCCCAGGGGTGTCCAACCTTTTGGCATCTCTGCACCACATTGGAAAAAGAAGAGTTATCTTGGGCCACACATTGGATACATTGTGCCACATAATCACAAAAACATCTCATAATATTTTAAGTAAATTTACGATTTTGTGTTGGGCTGCATTCAAAGCCATCCTGAGCCTCATGCAGCCTGTGGGCGGCAGCCTGGACACCCCTGAAAGCCATCATTCCATTCCATCTCACTCCTACACTCTGAATCTTCCTGTCTTATAAAACTGCCTGTCTCTAAAATACTCAGTTCTGACCTCCTTCTCTGAAGATAACTTCCTACTAGTCCTCATTCCTTTGCTTCCTCGTACTCATTCATCTTTCTCTTGAGACTTTCCATCTTTTGGCTCCTTTTTTTTTCCGAATCATTTGGGCTTCTTTCCCAAGCCCTATACCACCTCAGCCTCTCGTGCTATTATCCTTTCTCCTTATCCTTCCTCCAAAGCTACTCAAGGACCTTAATGTCTGAATCAGTCTGCATTTTTTTTTACCGTTGAACTCTTCTCTATAATCTCCTTTCCATAGACTCTAGTCTGCTCCGTAGACTTACTGTCTAAGTTGCAAACTGGGGAACTGTCAGGCCCAGAACCGTCATACTCTCCTGAACCATTTTCTGTTTCTGGAAATGTATGTCTTCTTTTGTGCTGTTCCCCAGAGCACCTTTTAACTGGCATACTCCTGTTTATCCTTTAAAATTCAGCTTAAGTATCATCTCTATGGCAAAGCCTTCTTGGACTTTCTCATGGGCAGAATTAAGTAGTCTTTACTGCTGAATAGTCTGTGTCTCACAATTAATCTATTTATGCATCCATCTTTTTCCTCCAAGAATCATCTTTGAGTGTATTTATTTATCATTGAATGTATAGCTCCTCCTAAATAGTAGTTTAGTACATGTTTGATGACTGACTGAATGAAATGTATAAGCAATAAGTTCCACTTACTAGCCTCTGATCTGAGACTAGTCGTCTTTTACTGCTCTAAATTACTGATCTTTTTTGTTGTTGTTGTTCTTTATTAGCCACAGAATATATTATTGAGCAGCATATATCCTCTTGGGGACATAAAAATTGTTGATTTTGGAATGTCTCGAAAAATAGGAAATGCATGTGAACTTCGGGAAATCATGGGAACACCAGAATACTTAGGTAAGAGTTTCCTCTTATTTTCTACACCATTTTGAAATTGATTAGCTAAATGATACCTCTGTAGAAGTAAAGTATATTTTAGAGCATGTAATTCCAGGGTACGTTTGGTTCACGTATTTTAGTGAATTGAAATTTGGTTTGACCTATTTGAAAGAACTGTAGTAAATGTAAGATTATTGAAACATTCACAACAGTTCACAGGATATTGGGCATATAAGTTAAAAGTTAAATTTTGGGGTAAAAGGGAAGTTAGGGAGCATGAGAAAGTGAAAACAGGAAGCCAGAATCAAGGGGCCCATTATTGCCTTTGAAGCCTGGCTATTGGAACAGTCATCTCTTCTGTGTCTGTCCTGGTCCCAACTCTAAAGCTGTTGATAATACAAATATCTTCCATTTGCAGGAATTATTCTAAGGACCCTTTGTTGTTGTTTGTTGTTGTTATTGTTGCTGTTGCTTTAAAATGTGAAGTTTTGCCTTGGTGAAGGCAAAACTGTGGAGATTTTTACAAAATCTTTTTGTAGAAAGATTTTGAAGAAGGGTGACAAAAAAAAATTGTGATTAGATAATCTAGTAATATTGTACTAAACCAACAAATTAGATTATGAAGATGAAAGATTTTTTAAGTTGTTTGAAGCACCATGTAAATTTTAAGTTTTTAAATGTATATTAATAATCTTTTTGTACTTCTTTGGCTTTGCTTATGTTGCTATCCCCATGAAGGCATATAACTAAACAGAACAGGTGCTACTCAGGCTAGGCAGCTAACTTACCCAAAATGAGAAACAAAGCAAATTACTAACTTTTGAATGCTAATAGAGGTGACAGTGTCCCAGAATGAATGATGGTAGTTTTAAATAACACAGCCCACAGGAACATATGAAAAGGCTGTAGATGGTGCGGTGGCATATATACCTCAAAGCCTTTATTAACACAACTGCTAGGCTTTAGAAGTGATTTTTCTTAGAGAAGTTATGAAACCATACTGTGAGACAAAAAATTATGATTCAAACATAAATCTGAGTTTGTGCTCCACTAATTTGAAATTCATGGTAATGTTTAGAAAGTACAGAGAATTTATTCTGTACTTTTAAAAACATTTTGGCAGGGGAGGAGATGTGGGAAATTCATTGCGTAGGAAACCAGGTTTGTGATAGTTAAAGAGGGTTATTGAATCTACTTGAAAATCTAGAGCCCTTCTAGGAAACATAATGTGCAAATAATGTCATTATGAAATGCATATGATGGTATTTACCCGGAAAAGAAAAACTTAAATTAGTCTAATGAAATAACCCAAGCTAATTCCTAACAGAGTAGTAAAATAAAGTATTAATAAGATTCTACCTTCTAACATTTTATTTCTTCATAATTATATTTTCTGAAATTAATCTTAATGAATAAAAAAATTATACAGCAACCAGTTTCTCGAAGAACATTATTGGTGCTTTTGACTCATGTGGTTATGTAATTTGCTTAACATTAGCTATGTTTAAATGTCCAATCACGGGATAATTAATAATATGATGTTAAATTTCTATTGCTCTTCTATTAGTAGTTCTTTAAAATTAAATCCAGTTTTAATTTAAAGTAACATTCATATTTTTAAATTTGTCAGTATTGAATTTGAATTGTATTTTCTCTTTCAGCTCCAGAAATCCTGAATTATGATCCTATTACCACAGCAACCGATATGTGGTAAGATTTTGTTAGTTACCTAAATGCCTTTATTAAAAGTTGGTTAGTGTATATGCTATGGTTCTTTGATTCCAAATGTAAATAATAAGGCTCTCTTGGAAAGATTTTACTCACGTGTTATTATTATAGCACAAGAAAACGTTTACCTGTTCATTCTTTTTAAGTAACACCGACTCTGAGCCAAAGGTACAGAAATAAGTATGAAAATCCCTTTCCTGGAGGAAGATTCGATCTAGTAAAAGAACAAAATAGTCACACTACTGTGCTAAATGTTCTACCATAAGGATGAAATGCTATTTAATCAACTTGGAAGAAGCATCAGACAAGCACCAGATGGAAAACATCTGATCTAGGTCTGAAAGAACTAAGGAGGTATTTACTAAGCAGGAAAACTAGGTCAGGTCAGTGCAGAAGTTTAGTTTTATGGGAGCATATCATAAAAGATACACTCTTATAAACTAGGCTATCATGAGTTTTTGTGGCTAGCACAGAGAGAAGACCATAGGGAGTAGAACTGGAATTAATAGTGGGACTTTAGTTGGGACCACTGTGAGGGTCCGAGTCCACAGGCCAAGTGAGAGAGGTTAGACTTATTCTCTGTGTTCTGTCTGGGTTTCTCTGGGTTTATTCTCTGGGTTTGCCAAGGGAAAAGAGTCCTGTGGCTAAGCGGGTAAAACATACTGTATGTATTGTCCTTTTCTGGCTCCTGAGCGCAGACTTGTCATGAATGTATTTGAGGCTCTGAAAAGTGTTACAGTGAAAAAAAATATCTACCTACCCAACTTTGTACTTTGCCAAACTTGCTGACTCTATTTGCAAAAAAGAGTGTATGTCTGTGTATGTCTCCCAGATCATTACTATGTCATTGGACACTGTTTGGAAATGCTACTTTTTGAGGGGCTGTGTGTACTTGGTAACAAGTGTGTCTGTGTGAAGAGCATAATAATAGATATTTAGTACATTATATGTATAATTATATAACACATGTACATCCCTTCCCCTCTCTTCTTTTTCTGTGAGGCAAACTTTGAGGTAACACAATTATTTTAGTTTTAATATAAGAACTTCTAAAAGCAATTTAAGTCTGTAGTTTAACTGTACAAGTTGAGGACAGGAATATGTTGAACATCAATTTTATTTTATATAAATGTGTTAAGATTAACACATTTAAATTTCCTGACTTCTCTATTTTTTGTTTTTCAGGAATATTGGTATAATAGCCTATATGTTGGTAACTCACACATCCCCATTTGTGGGAGAAGATAATCAAGAAACATACCTCAATATTTCTCAAGTTAATGTAGATTATTCAGAAGAAACTTTTTCATCAGTTTCACAGCTGGCCACAGATTTTATCCAGAGTCTTTTAGTAAAAAATCCAGAGTAAGTAATATATTAATTTGTTTAAATACTGTTAAAATAAATAATAAATGTCTATTAAGAAACTTATATTGTAAGACAGTATAAAAGTATTAAAAATATGATCTCAGATAAAATGGGGAAAGAGGTGTGAGAAATCATTAAATTGCAAATTTGTATCTTTAAACATGGAAAATATACACAACAGGAAATTTGGAGTGAAGGGAAGATTTGGGTTATTTTTCTCTTAACCTGCTACCAATTCCTGAAATTCCCTAAAATAATTAGAAATAGAAGATTTACAATATACATGGCTGGTTGTAAGACTTTGTTGTGAATGATTTGTAGTTAAATAATTACCGTCATGTAACAAGTACAATCACTAGTTGTCAGCTCTTTAAGGATCAGATGCTGTTTGACTGCTTACCTAAGAAGAGACTTGAAACTAGCTTAGGACTCTTAACCTCATTTGTCAGCAGTTTCAAAGTGCTGATCAGGGTGGGGAAGCTGACCCCCATTTTCTTGACCAGGATCAGCAATATTGACTTTCAAATGGCCTGGACATACTTAATGCAGAAGCTGTGTTAGAGCGCCTTGAGCTGGAAGTCTGGTTTTTAGACTCATCAGGTCTTTTATCTCTAATAATTACTTAATCTCCTGAAGGACTCAGTTTCTTTAGCTGTTTAAGAAAAAAAACCTCATAGGTTTGTTAATTATTTTAGTGGCTAATGCCTGAGTAAACACTAACTGGCTGTTTCGGACACAGATGGTTATTTACTAGAAATAGTGATAATACTGTTTGTTTCTGCTTATAGGAAGTCTTCATTTTCTTAAATACTTTTTTTACCTAGATTCTAAAATTTCTGTAAATGAGCACAGTAATTTTTTTTACAATCTGATAAAAATGAACCTAAAATCAAAGACTAAGGAAACATGATTTAATGGTAGTGGTGGTTGTGTAAAGGTTGGAGTTCTGAGTAAAGATAAGTGTTTTCCTTACTTTTGAAATATTGTGATATTTAACTATATTTCATAATAGAAAATGAAATTTAAAAACTAAAAATGTTAGATAAACATCATTGGAGAGTAGCTTTTATTTTAAAGATTTAGCAGTTACTGCTGTTAATAACACAAAATAGTAATAGAGATAATAAATTACATATATTTTCCTTCAAAGGGTCAATAAACCTAAGAGACAATAATTTTACTAATTTTTATTTGTGAGGCTAACATACATTCTCAAACTTGTCAACTAGTTTCATCTGTAAGGTCCATGATAAATTGAATTTTTAGCACATGTCAGAATTAAAGAAATTTCTGGATACTTCAATTTTCTTATTATTCCTTTCTATACTATGAGTGTATGTTATTTTCATAATTAATAAAACATAACTTGATATTTTGAACTACAGACATTTCCAACTTAGTTTTTAGTTCTCAATTTTTCCGTGGTATTTTCTTTCAAAGGAAAAGACCAACAGCAGAAAGCTGCCTTTCTCATTCTTGGCTACAGCAATGGGACTTTGGAAATTTGTTTCACCCTGAAGAAACTTCCAGTTTCTCTCAAAGTCAGGATCATACAACAAGGTCCTCAGAAGACAAGACTTCAAAATCCTCTTGCAATGGCACCTGTAGTGATCGAGAAGACAAAGAGAACATCCCAGAGGATAGCAGTATGGTTTCTAAAAGATGTCGCTTTGATGACTCGTTGCCCAGTCCCCATGAACTTGTTTCAGATTTGCTCTGTTAGCACTTTTCTCTTTGACTCACTTGGACTGAATTTGAAATTTGAAATCCACTCGAGTGTGTGGTATGGTTTGTAGCTTCGTATATGGCTTGTTTATATTGTAAATGCACTTTGACATAGAAAAATGTAGGGATTGTTTTAATGTTAAATTACTAGTTACTAGCATAATTTCATTTCCTACCCTGAGATACCAACTATGCAAAGAAGAAAATATTTAAATATATGACCAAAAATAAAAGTGCATGTGAGTTTACATGTTATTGGAAGAATTCAGGTTCAAGTGGGTTTATCAAAATGTTTTATGTGTCAGGAAAAAAGTGATTTGAGTTATATTATGGTTGGTGTAAACAGAACAAAATTGAAGACATTTGAATTTAATAGGTTTTCTAAGGTAAGTCCTATATCGTGCCTCTACTGAGAAAAAAATTTTAGGATAACACTGTCAAGCAAGAATATGTACAGTTTTATAGATGTTCAAGAGCTGTTTAAATTTGAAAATGTTTTTTGATCATGACTATTTTGAAACGACATAAGATTTCTATTATATATGGTCTGCTATGGGATAGATTTTTTAAGCAGAGTGAAGGGGGGACTTAGAAACCTGAATGGGGACATTCTGTGCAAGTTAGAGAAGAGAAAAGAGTAGCATGGCAGTTTTTTAACTCGGACTTCTTTGGCCCACTGTCAGCATTCTTCAGATGTGAAAAGGTCTGGTGGATAGAGAATATAGGCATGCAAGTGTGGAGGATTTTCATCCTAGGGTAGAACACTTAGGTAAAACCGAATGTGCTCCGTGTTTAGTCAGCCACACATATTTATTGAGTGTAGAAGAAAATGCTGACAGACTTAGGCAACTTGCAGAATTTCAAGTGTCTTCTTAGTCTTGAACTATAAGCCAGTCACTCAGAGTTCTAAAAGTATGCATTAAAAAATCTTAGTGCAGTAGAACTAAACACAATGCTAGAGTCAGCACGGTACCTGTGATCATAAAACATGATGACATCAAGCTCCTCTAAAGTTCTTCTGTAAAATTCCTGGTGACATGAGGCTCAGCACACGGCTCTCTGCAGAGTGGCCTGTAATGGTCTTCTGCTGGGACCAGTGCAAGTGAGAGTTTGCAGACAGCAGAATGTTTGATCAGCAGCCGGTGACTATGTTCAGTCCCAAAATGAGGAATTACTCCTTTTGGGGTAATCTTTGGTCAGACTTTCCACCTGGTGACTATTAAAAAGTCTGTTGTCATGTTAACGTAATTGTAATCTCATGACCATGTTACTATAGTAAAAAAGAAATTGTTTTTAGACTTAAAAATCCTTGAGTTTTCCCCCTTTGAATTATATATTATTGTACAACCTTTAATTTGTTGAAATTTGGAAGACTCCACATAACTTAAAACTGCACTTTACCTGGTTAAATGGTCAGTTGCTTTTACATCTCCAGCATCTTTTGAAGGAAAGTTGTTTCTGTTTGTGTATGTGCTTATGTGTATATTATAGGTCTGTGTATATATGTGTAGATAGATAAAATACAGCCTACAGACAACTTTCTCTTAGACATTCTTCACCCTATATTGTGCTCAACTCAGGTGCCAAAGTAGCTCTTGTCTTATGACATATGAATATACATTTAAATTCTTTAAGTTGTAGTTTATTGGGTCAATAAACAAGCTAAATCAGGCTCTTGTATATGTAAAACTGATGAGTATTTTCTAAATTGTTGATTGTCCATTTATTTGCCTTCAGTATTAAACTAATGCAGGTAAAGCGTAGTAAGTCATTGGAGAAAGAGGAAATGATTACTGTTACAAAAGACTGTGTTATATATTTAAACTTCTAGAGGAGTTGTGATATACTAAAAAAATCAAGAAATATTGGAATTTTGAATTATAAGCTAGTTCTTAAAAAATATTTTATACCAGCTTTCTTAGGAACCTTAAAATAGTTATATACTTCCATTAGTTAATAGAATACACAGAGTTGTGAATTTCCAGACCTTTGCTCCTAACAATTTTTGTTGTAAAAATGCAACTAGTGGTTGCACAAGCAGTATAAGAATTCATTTTTTTCATAAGGATGAGTTTAAATATTTTCACTGATTAAAATGTGAAAATAAAGTATATTAATTTTTAGAGAGAACTTATTAACAAATGACTCAAGTCTTACTCTTTTTCTCCTAGGATTGAAAGCAGATGTCTATCAAAAGCATATGATGTATCTGTATTTCACAGAAGCAGGAATCTAGAGAGCCCCTCTGAGGTGAATGTATGTCTGTAACACTTAAACACATCTGAAGATTAATGTTAAATTGTGATGAATTTATAAATTTTAATTTGCTTTTTGGATAGAATCCCTAGGTACATGAGATTGAAAAATAGAAGTGTAGATGACAGTTATAATTGTCATTTTAATTTTTTTCCCCCACATAAAGTTAATCTAAGTCTAAGTAGTAAACTTATAATGGTACTTTAAAGAAGCCGGGCAGTTCCTGTTCTTCAGTTGTAATGAGATAAGGTGCCTGTGCCATAATATAAATCAATACATTGCTTCCTTTATCAAGAAAGTCTTGATATTTAAAAAAAAAGTCAGCTGATTAATGATATGATTGATTTTCATTCAGCACAAACTCTCTCTTTCATTTTAGATTGGTTGCAAATAATTCATGGGCCATACTTTGAATAGCCTTGCTCTGAGCAACATTTATAAATGTTGGTATTTTATAACTGTTTACGTATCTTCTGTTTATTTTTAAATTTCCATCAGTTTGATATCTGACTTAGGAACTTCCTTATTCACTGTTGTGTAAACAATTATACTTTAATTTCAGATTGTATTAAAATTAAGTTATTCAACTTCCAGTTTGGGAAATTATCAGCTTATAATTTGATGAAAGTTTAAAAAACTTTATACTCTTTAATCGTAAATTTCACGCAAATTACAATCACCCTCCATCTTAGCTTTCATTTATATAATCATGTTGCTTAAGGCATATGGAATGACATTGTTATGAATCCTTCAGTAAAAAACAAAAGAACAAAAAAAACTGTTACATCAACTTAATGATCCTTCCGGTTCAACATTATAATGCACTGTTTTACATTTACGGTTGTTTTTTGTTTTCAAGTATTTCTAAGTGTGTTATTCTTAAAAGCAAACCTTCTTGCCTGGAGGTTCTAGCCTTTGATCTACATCATCTTTGAACTTCCTTTCCAATACAGATATGTTTTTAGATCGTGTCTGTTGGAAAAGTCACATAAATTTGTAAACAAGGTCTATTCTGTGGTAATAATAGATACTTTAAGAAAATGTCAGTGAATGGCTACTACCTGTTGCATAAAGATGAATAAGAAATTCTAATTCACCAAAAGTGGTTGAAGTGTTTATGGCTTTTTTTTTTTTTAGTTTAAATAAATTGAATCTTTTTTAAAAAGATGAATGAAGAATTCTTCAAGAAGTTTATAATCTGGTTGTGTACTATGTTACAGTCAGTTCCCATTATTTATGGTAATGCTGTTCTATAAATTTCCTATAAACACTGAATACAAAGCCCTGTTCCTAGGAGAAGTACAGGGTTAAGTTCCTAAAAGTTCTTCATAACATTTTTGTTAACTGATCAATATATAACCTGGTTTTGTTATGTTATTGTTTAAAGACATTTACTATATAGTTGATTCCTTGACTTGGATGCACTGCTTGGCACTGTAATGCATGCCTGAGTGAATCTTATCTAATACGTGCATTTTTTCCCCATAAGGCACACAATAGCCTTGTGCATAGGAACACTACATAGTACTTCAGAACTGTGATTTGGGACTATTTTAAACAGGAAAATCACTAACAAAAATGCAGAAAACAGCCCTGGCTGGTATAGCTCAGTGGATTGAGTGTCAGCCTGCGAACCAAAGGGTCACTGGTTCTATTCCCAGTCTGGGCACATGCCTGGGTTACCGGCCAGGTCCCCAGTAGGGGGCATGTGAAAGGCAACCACACATTGATGTTTCATTCCCTCTCTCCTTTTCCTCTCTCTAAAAATAAATAAATAAATAAAATCTTTTTAAAAATAATGAAGTAATTAAAAATTTTTTTTAAAAAAATGCAGAAAACATGACACAACATAGACTGCAACAGGACAGCTCTCTTATGAGAACTGAGAAGGCAGATTGTCACCTTGTTCAACCTCAGCTGGGAACAAGTATATCAGACAACTCAAATTTTTCACCACTGTGAACATGTAGGCAAATGACCATGAAAGCATCATGCATGTTGATTTGGTGGTTACAAATAGATTTTATCAAGTCGGTGAATTTGGAAATAGGGAATCCATGAATAACAAGGGTCAATTGTACATGCTACAATCACCATGTAAGGAGTATGAAGTGTAATGAGAAAGAGGTGGTGTGCAGAATTTGACAATTGAATCTGTAAGAAGGAGAAATTGATGCATTGGAAATTTTTAATTGTGAACATTTTCTCTCTAGTATCTTATTTTCTTTTTCTAGAACATAGATATTGCCAAATTTTCTTTTTAGTCCAAATTTTTCTCCTGGCACTGAAGTTATATGTCTTACCTTTTAATTTTGGGTATAATAAAGTACCCTCCAATACAAAGTAGCTGCAAGTAGAATCATGACCATGTTCTCCCTTTCTGTGTCAGCCTCCTCACCCGAACTTCTGGCTTCATTCACGTTACCTCCCTTAGTTAACAGCGCTGTTTTCCCACACATCACAGCTGCAATTCTCTAGGTTTCATTCTGAAAATTATTAACTGTACCTCTTTCAATTAATCATTAATTTTCATCAGTGATATCTTTTTATATACCTTACAGTCATTTTGGAAACACAGTTGGGTACATACTCTTTTCATTTTGGTCTAGATTGTTTAGATCATCTAGGAAGGAGTTAGCAATCTTTCTATAAAGGTCCAGTTATTAAATATTTTAGGCTTTCCAAGCCAGACAACATCTTGTCACAACTACTTCTGCTATTGGAGCATTAAGACAGCCCTAGACAATATGCAAGTGAATAGGTGTGCCAATAAAACTTTATAAAAACGCAATGGGCTTCATTTAATTTGTTGACTCTGATCTAGATTATTGCAGTGATATTCTAACTGGTTCTCCTAGTACTAGCATAATTGAGATGGGAGGAGAAGCCAGAAAGAGACAGGGCAGTGAGTCTCATCTGAACTGTTTAACAAGCTGACTTTCAAGAGGAAGAGGACAGAGAAATGGTTGTTGGATGTAATGATTTTTCTATAATCATGAATTTGTAAATAGTTGAGAAAATTGTGAGAAAGTAGAGGCCACAGGTATATATCACTCTTCCAAGAAATCTAGAGGAAGAGGAGAACAATAGTTTGTATTTTTAAAAATGTTTTAGTAGGCAAAGAGGAGTCCACTTGGGGACAGCAATTGAAGTGCCTAAGAGTGCAAGATGATTAATGATAGAAAATGCCAGAGAAAGCGAAGAGTTCAGAAGTACAACTAAAGGGGTCAACCTTGACTAGAATAAGGAAAAACATTTTTTTTCTGACACAAATGAAAAAGAAGGTGGGTGGCAATAGAAGCATGAAGTAAGGGTTTCTCCTTGCTGAGAAGTCTGCATGTAGTCATCTACTGAGAGAAAAGGGAGTGGAGGAGGGTATGCCTTGAAGAGTGAAAATCTGGCAAAAAGAGAACAGAAGAATCTGAACAGAATTGGTCAAATAAGTGAAGCTTACACTGTATCAAGAGAAACAGACATTAAATACCAGACATCTTAATTGTGATTAAAGTGCGTGGCCAAATAATTCTTGAAATACTAATTTACAATTTCTGCCTGTATTTTTTTCCTTTTATATCAGGAGACTGCTTTGCATCCGGGGAAGTATAGTAGTACTCAAAAGAATTTTTAAAAATTCCACTGAGACTTTTATTTGCAAATACATAAATCTATCAAAAACAGTATGGAAAGAGTGGAAAAGTCTCAAAGGTAACAAGGAGAGAGGGAACTCACAGGTTTTGGAGCAGTAAGAACTTTGCTCAGTACTTCAGTGTGTGTGCAGAATTGCCGGACCTCGTAGATAATGGTCCAATGCCAGGAGTGTTATGTGGGATTAACATTGTCTGTGGAATGAGTGTGGCATTGGAGGAAGAAGATAGCATTGAATCTGAGAAGAGTTTCTCATGTGGGCCTTATTAGATTTTTTTTTAGTTTTGCTTTGGACAACAGCCTCATGAACAGAATGTTCTTACTAGAAAAACAATGGTAGGATGCATATGACTGGTTCTCATAGTGTGCCTTGGAAGCTGAAAGCATACAACTAAAGTCTCTAATTCTACCATTGTTGAAGACCGTAGGTTGGCTAAAACACCAGCTATAGCCAAACCTCTTCTCTTTGGCCTCCAGTACAAAGGCTATTCTAGCTCACTTGGAGCTAGCAGTGACCTGACTTCTGCTGGGTAGCTTCTGAAAGGTGTCTGATTCCCGGAGGAAAACCAGAAGTGCTCACAACCCCACACCTCCCCACCATCTTGTAACTGTGAAGGAAAGAATAAGGGAATCCCAGAGATGCTGGCCTTGACATTGTCTCATTGAAGCCACTGGAGCAATGGCAGTCATCTTACTGACTTTTCATAATGTCGTTTTTTTAAAATGTCCCATTTGTTAAAGCCACTTGCTTTTGAGTTTTCTGTGATTTGCACTGAAACCATCTTAATTGACACAATCATCAATGTTGTCCAAACTCATATTCCTTGTAATGTTACCAGACGTATGGCAAAGAAAGAAAGCACGTGTACCCAATTATTGTTGGAGACACCATGTTCAACTGTGTTAACGATGCATTTTCACTGCAGGATTCCTTGGAGGCTTTAATTTACATTGGGAATCCCCAAAGGAGGAACCAGCATGTAGTGGGACACTTACTTGGAAAACACAGATTCCAAAGCAATGTAGCCCAAGGATCTCTAAAGATCTGGTTACCCAGGAATACAATTGAAGTTATTCTGTGAGAACCAGCTCTTGTATTTGAGAATGGACGGGGAAGGGCAGGCTCCTTTTCTTGATCCAAGCAATAACACTTTCAGTTGCCCTCTTTGTAGCACTGTAAGCTTCATACTTATTAGAAATCACCATTAGATTCTGCTACAACACACTCTGATTCTCATGGGCCATCACTTTCTTGAAGATGTTTCCTTGACAGGAAGTCATTGGCATAGCTTTCTGCTGGGAACTCTGAGCTTGACCACTCCTTGGCTTCCAAAACCAGCAGACTGCATTCTCACAGCTGCTTCGTCTCTATCAGTTGAACTCAATCTTTAATATTTTCCACACCTAATAACAATTGGTATAGAGAATTTATATATATTTTCATATATAAATTTATATGTATTCAAGCAGAGAGACACATTGATTTACTATAGGAATATAGGAATTGGCTTGTGTGATTATGGAGGCTGAGGAGCCCCACAATCTGCCACCTGCAAGCTGGAAAACCAGGAAAGCTGGTATAATTACAGTCTGAGTCTGCAGCCTGCAAAACCAGGAGGGCCGATGTTAAGGGCAGGAGAAGATGGATGTCTCAGCTCAAGCAAAGAGCAAATTCACCCTTCTGCTGCCTTTTCATTCTATCCAGCCCCTCAATGGATTGAGTGATGCCCACCCACATTAGTGAAGTCGATCTACTCAGTCTACCAACTCAAATGCTAATTGCCTTGAGAAACACCCTCAGAGACACGTGCAGAAATGTTTCACTAGCTATCTGGGCGTATTTTAGCTCTCAAGTTGACATGAAAGTATTAACCATTATGGCCCTTTCCACATCTGACATCTGCCTTATTTATCAAAATTTCACTGTAAGAATTGAAAAGTTTCAACATTTTCCATAGGCACAGTTTCCTCATTACACACATACTCAAGATTTTCTATTTTCATATTATATGGAAAAGCAAAAGTTTTACTTATAGGAAAGAAACTGATCAATGGAACAGAATAGAGAGACCAGAAATAAACCCATGTCTTTATGGTCAATTAATATTTGACAAAGGGGGCAGAAGCATAAAATGGAATAAAATAGCCTCTTCAATAAATGGTGCTGGGAGAGCTGGACTGGTACATGCAAAAAAATGAAACTAGACCATGAACTTAAACCATGGATAAAAGACTCAAGCCATGACACTGTACAAGTCCTGGAGGAAAACATAGGCAATAAAATTTCAGATATCCCACACAACAATATTTTTACTGATATATCTTCTAGGGCAAGGGAAACAAAGGAAAAATAAACAAATGGGACTACATCAGATTAAAAAGCTTCTGCATGGCTAAAAAAAAAAAAAAAAAGATCAAAATGAAAAGGGTTCCAGCTTCATGGGGGAACATATTTGCTGATGATACAGCAGACAAGGATGTGATCTCCAAAATATGTAAAGAACTCATATGACTCAACACCAGGAAGACAAACAATCCAATTAAAAAATGGGCAAAGAAACTGAACAGACACTTGTAAAGAGGACATGTAGAAGGCCCATAGGCATATGAAAGGATGCTCAGTATCACTAGCCATCAGAGAGATGCAAATTAAAATCACAATGAGTTATCACCTCACACCTGTCGGAATGGCCATCATAAACAAATCAACAAACAACAAGCGGTGAGGTTGTGGAGAAAAGGGAACCCTAGTGCACCGTTCGTGGGAATGCAGACTGGTAAAGCATTGTGGAAAACAGTGTGGAAGTTCCTCATAAAAATATAGAACTGCCTTTTGACCCAGTGATTCTACTGCTGGGAATATACCTTAAGAATGCTGAAACACCGATTCAAAGGAACCTATGCACCCCAATGTTCATAGCAGAGTTATTTACAGTAGCACTGGGAGGAAAAGAAAGGGAAGGACCTCACTAATGAACAAGTATGCGTGACCAGTGGTCATGGACAACAGGATGGGGATCAACTGTGGAACCAGAGTGGTGGACCGGGCAGGGGAGAGCAATGGGGGAAAATTAGGGCAACTGTAATAGATCAACAATTAAAAAAAAAAGAAAAAAGAATAAAATTGATCTCCCAGATTGTTGAAATCAATTAAGTCCTTCCCTTTAAAATATATTGTTACTAAGACAGTTGTTCAAGAATCTCTAATGGACAGGGTGGTATAAGCATGGTCAGAATCAAATGAATAATGTCTCACGTTTAGGTCCCATGCCAACCGTGTGCTGTCATCAGTCAACTTTCAGAATAAGCAAAAGGGATTATTTTATAATTAGTCAAAAGGATTCCACCCTTTGTGGTTCACCACTGGAATTTAAATTTAGTGATTCTAATACCCCTTTGAAAGGCCAAAAGAAAGATATTTGCTAATTGTACCAATATTTCTAGCCAGATGGTAAAATGCAACTAGGTCGCTAATTATAGACATAACTCTCTACAGTCATTCTAGCTATACTGAATAGTAAACAAATAAGTACAAAATGTCTGTGAAGAAAATTATAAGATATAATTTTGAACAAATAGAACAGCAGATTCTCCATGTTACATAAGACATTTCATAGCCCTTCCTTCCTTTATAAATCAATCATTAAAAATCCATGCAGCTTCATGATCTTCCCTGATCATAATGGAATTAACTGCCTATATATATGCATACAAAGTCAAATGTTATAGATGAAACATTGTGATTTATTTGTTTCTTCCTCTGAAAGAAGTTGTTAGCCCAATTTATTAACAACGTGATTGGCTTTTTAATTGGGACTTGCACAAATAGGCTTCTGAAATAAATGAATATTTAAATAATCACAGACTAAAGACCATTGAAAACAAATTATAAAGGGAGAGAAAGAGCTGGGCCATTTGTTTAGAGTTCTTTTTGGCTGCTTTAACCTGTGTGAACATCAATTACTTCTTTCTTTTATAAAACAGCAGTAATCAGCTGTTTTGCTGCTTTGATTAGTTCTGGTCTTAACTCATTTAATACTAATGATTAAGCATGGGATACTGCAAATAAACCTGTCTCCTTTCTCCCCAGAAATAGAATAATTGCAATGGCCAATGGCTGGAGTCTTTTATATACCTAAATTTGTAAGAGATTTAATTACCTTGGCTTTGCTCCAGTGGCCGGAATAACATGCTCAAACAGTCCCACAACGTCGTATCTAAGTTTCAGTTTAATTTTGGAGGGTCTTTACAGTATGTGTTTATAAAATGAGTGCATGTCTATATAAAAAAATATTGCCTATGGGTATGTCTGTATTCAGAGATATATAAGATATAAATTAAATGAGGAAGAATAAAGTTTGCTAAAGGCCCATTATGAATTAGAAATTACATTTGGCTCTTTTATTCATGCTTTTTCATGTAATTTTCACAGCAACCTTGTAAATCTAATATTATCTTTATTTCATAGGTTAAACAGTTTTTCAACAGCACCTAATTTCCATATACAGGGACTTGAGCTCACGTCCACCTGGTTTCAAATGCCTTCTTTGCCCTTTCTATCCCACCAGATTTGAATTAAAATTTCCAGAGTTAAATTGAAAAACTAGAAGAAAGTGATTAGAATCTGTATCATTAAAAAAATGTTTGGATACAATTTTAACTTAGGTTGGATTAAAACCTAAAATTATATCACAAAGCCAATTACTGTTAGGATAGAATAAATTACAATATTTACAGCATTACAGAATGTAGTGTTTGCTAAACAGAAAAAAGAAACATGAATAATTCACTAGTGTTTCCTAGTTAGTCATTTGTACTCTACAATGAGTCTTGCATAGACTGCCTGTATTCACGCCCAATTTGCTGTGTGTGACACATAACTTCAGATAAAATGGGTCTTTGATAATTCTTTATCTGCAATGTCTGAGAAACCTCTGGTACAAATAGCCTTCGTAGAAAGAACTCCAGGCAGAATTGGCTCTGAGGCGGGAAGTGCCTGGCTCACTCAAGGAAGCAAGAGATCTCCAGAGAGAGATGAGACAAGAGGCCGGAGAGGTGGGCAGGGGCCATGTTAACCAGTTTGGTTTTTCCTTTCAGGTCATGAGGTATCATTAAAGAGTTTTAAGTAATCATATTTTAATCATATAGATTAAAATATGTAATCAATCCATAATCATAGTTTGTGGTTTAGAAAGATCATTGTTTGGATATTGTGGGGAGGACGTATTGAAAGGGGGTAAATCTGAAGGCAGAGACCCACTGAGGTGGGTTATTCCGATGTCCTGGCGGTGGATGGTGGCTGAGGAAGCTGAGAGAAATGGACAGATTCAGGACAGTTAAAACTGATGAGTTTTCTAATTCTCTGGATATGTAAGATGAGGGAGCATATAAAGATGATTCTCAGTTTTTTTGTTTGAGCAACTGTTTGGATGATTGTGTTTAGTAACATTGGGAACCCTGAAAGAGGAGCACTTTTGAAGGGAGGACGGGTTTGGTTTTGGGTGTGTTCACTGTGACGCTGGTTTTTGATTACAGGGATTTGGAGCTCAAAGGTGTGGCCAGTTGTGGAGATACAAACTGAGGTGTTGTCACTGCATAGCTGATTAAGGTGACTAGCTTGGAGTAGGCCAGTGACATTGAGCAATGCACTGCTATACCACCTTCCATAATATTAGAGTCGTATTAACTTGCTTTGAATAGGTCTCCAGTAGGACATGGCTTGGGAGAAGAGGAGAAAAGTGATTGGATGATGAATGGAAGACATTCGGAATGTTCTTCAATAGAACACTCCCCATTCTTATCAAGAGAGAGAATAAGTACAGCGGTGTGTTGGGAGTTGGGCACTTACACGTTCATGGGTAGCACAGCCGGCGCAGTGGTTGGTAAAACCCGTTTCCACTTCTGTGAGCACCCCATTTTCTTTTTTATCTGTGCTCCCTTCCCAATTCCTTGAAGGCTTTGTGCTCCAGTTCTTACCTTCTCATGAGAATCACTTCTCAGAAAGGATCTAAAATACTGGGTTGGCTAAAAAAGTTTGTTTAGTTTTTTTTTTCTGTAAGATGGCTCTAGGAGCGCTTAGTTGTCTTCAACTTCATTTAAAACAATTTTATTAGATTGTATGGTGGCAGTTGTTATATAAGAGTGAATTTTTAAAACCATCAAAATTTGTGAATTTTTGTGTAGCCATTTTAATATTGAAGATGGAAGAAAATATGCAACATTTTTGGCATATTATGCTTTATTACTTCAAGAAAGGTTAAAAACACAACTGAAACAAATAAGAGACTTGTGCAGTGTATGGAGAAGGGGCTATGACCGATCCGAAGTGCCAAAGGTGGTTTTCGAAGTTTCATAATGGAGATTTCTCGCTGGATGATGCTCCATGGTTGGGCAGACCAGTTGAACTTAACAGTGATCAAATTGGAATGTTAATTGAGAACAGTCAACGTTCTACCATGTGGGAGATAGTTGACATACTCAAAATATCCAAATCAATAAATTTATTGGTGGGAGTGAAAAATGATGTACCTTTTATTTTACAAAAAAAAACTAAACAAACTTTTTGGCCAACCCAATATATTCATGCAAAAGTGAAAATGACTAAGGTAAGCTTTAAAAGTTACCCCTAGTGGCAGATTGTATTTTCTAGAAAATAACCCCAGAAATATTTATAATCCCTCAAGTTCATCCACCACCTTGCCACTCCCCTACTCCACCCCAGGACGTGTGACTGCACAAGTGGGTGTCACTTGTGAACTGTCAAAGACTTGTGAAAAATTAAACAAGTGCCAACTAACTCAAACCAGTCAGACTACTTTCATTCTTAGAAAGGTTAGAAATGGAAATAACCTTACTGTATATGAGACTTATAGTTTTTGTCAACCTTTATCAATGTCCGAGCTTTAAAGCTAAGTAAACCTTATTCCAGTCCCTAGATAGGGGAAGCTCACATTTGCTTTGAGTTTATAGTAAAAGCCTATGCATTAGATTAATTTCTCTCAAAAATAATTCTGTAGTTTCACTCAGGTAGCCTAGTTCCAAAGTCTGTTTTTAAATAGGCAAGCATTTGTGCATCAACCATCTGAAACCTGACTAGATACTTTAGTGATTCTCGTGTGTCTAAAAGATCATCTCAAGCAATTATAAATAAATTTGATACCAAAGTGTGCTTTGCATTTAGGAAAACTATATTGCCATGTATACGGTGGGTTCATTTTTAGTACCTTTTAAACTATGCAAAATGAGCCAATGTCTGAACATGTTCTACAATGTGCCGAGAATCCTCTATGAAAAATAAGCCAAAGTTGGAACATGTTCTTTTTAAATGTTTTATTGAAATGTAATTCACATACTATACACTTCACCCATTTAAAGTGGGCAATTCGGTGATTCTTAGTATATTCGCAGAATTGGGCAGCCGTCCTCACCATTCAGTTCCAGAACATTTTCATCTCCCCACAAAGAGATCCTGCACATTCCCTATTTCCTCACACCCCTCTCAGCCCTAGGCAACCACTAAACTCCTTTCTGTCTCTATGGCTTCGGCTATTCTGTACTTTCCATATGAATGAAATCGTAAAATTTCGTGACTGGCTTCTTTCACTTAGCATAATGTGTTCAGGATTCATCCCTATTGCAGCATATATATCAGTACTGCATTCCTTTTGATTGCTGACTAATATTTCATTGTATGGATATATCATATTTGTTTACCCATTCATCAATTGATGAACATTAGGTCTGTTACTGCTTTTTTGGTTGTTAAAAATAATGCTGCTGTAGCCCTGGCTGGTGTGACTTAGCAGGTTGAGTGTCAGCCCGCAAAGTGAAAGGTTGCCGGTTCAATTCCTGGTCAGGGCACATGCCTGGGTTGCAGGACAAATCCCCAGTTGAGAGCATGTGAGATGTTTTTCTCTCTCTTTTTCTCCCTCCTTTCCCCTCTCTCTAAAAATAAGTATATATAATCTTTAAAAAATAATGCTGCTATGGACAAGTTTTTGTGTAGACGTATATTCTCATTTCTCTTGGATACATACACATGCCTACAAGTAGAATTGCTGTGTCGTATGATAACTCCATGCTTAACCTTTGAGGAACCACCACACTGTTTTCCAAGGTGGCTACACCATTTTCCATTTCTACCTGCAGCATTCCAATTCTTCCACATCCTCCCCTACATTTGTTATTGTCTTTTTGATTATTGCCATCCTAGTGGGTATGAGGTAATAGCCCATTGTGGTTTTGATTTGCATTTCACTGATGACTAAAGATGTTGAGCATTTTTTTTTAATATTGGCCATTGGTATATGTTCTTTGGATAAATGTCTAGTCAAATCTTTTGCCCATTTAAAAATCAGGTTATTTATCTTTTATTATTAATTTCTAGGAGTCCTTTATTTTAGGTACAAGTCTCCTTCATTTTTGATGAACTGCATCAAATAAAATAAATATTAGATAAATCAAAATATTTGGTGTCAGCACCCAAAATTGAGATGTACATATATATCTCAATATATCTCACACAAAACATAGGTTTAATTCTGTCAAGTTTTAGCAAGAAAAGGTCCTAATTACTTGCAATAACAAAACACTCAGTGTACAAACGTGTTAAAGAATGTGCAAAATCTAAAGAAGGAAACAGTCAAGCAAATTATGGCATATCTGTGTGATAAAACATCATAGTGCCTTCACAATGATAATTATGAAGTATTCTCTGTGACCTTGGAAACATTTCTGTGATACAGTAAGTAACACACACACACACACACACACACACACACACTACACTCTCAACGATGCTTTAAAAATAAGTAAAAAAAGAAAGGGAAAAAATATGCCTGTATGTTAATCATGTCCGCCCCTGGGCAGTGGAATGACAGGTGATACTTTTTCCTTGCTTTCCAGTTATCTATTGAATTCAATAAGCTGCATTTTTTATAATCAAGCATTTGATGGGGGCAGTGAAGTGAACTTAGTTAGCAATGGTACAAAAAATATATAACTAAAATGACATACTGTTTTTGACAGGTTGTGATGATTTTGGAAGCATATGGGTTTTTATGCCACTTTATTCTATCTTTTCAAGTAATGCTGGGAGTTAGAGTTATTTTACTTACAAAATCCCACAATCATTTGTCTTGGACTTTATTTCTCCAAGTACTTAATTAAGATACTTCTTGGAGGATAGCTTGGGATACTGAAACATATTTCTTTGTTCAGAAACAACATTTTATAGTACTAATGGACTCCTCTACTTTGAAATAGATACTAAATCCTGATCAAAGACAATTTTCCTTCGTTTGTTATTTTTGTTTTTTTTGCTTCATATATTATTAAAGGAGAAGCCCATAAAGCTTTGAAAACATATTTTATGCCACAATAGCTTGCAGCTTCGTTTCCTCAGAGGCCAAGGTTATTCCCATGGTGTAGGCAGGCAGCGGATCTCTGGCCACAGTTCTTGCAACTTCTGTCATTTCAAGACAAACCACTAATTGCTGAGGAATTCACTAGGAGCTAAAAAAGAACTTTTCTTCATAGTGTACCCTTTGAGATCTCTAGCAGATTTCTCTTGTTCTCAGGCCCTGAGTTCTCATTACCCACAAGAGTTCTCATTCCTGACTCTCCACGTGAATGTACTCTAAAGCAAAACTGCTTTTGGAAACAGAATGTTCTAGTGGGTTTGGATCCACAGCAAGGCAGCGATGTTGGCACAAAGCTGTGGACACATGTCCAGGACTGCTGTTTGTAAATGTGATAGCAATTTTGCTAAAAATAAGGACTCTCTTTGCAATTTATAGAGGTATGGATAGAGGAGAAACTGGAGTTGCCCTTTGTTATTCCCATGCCCTTTCATTTCCTGCTGTGTGCTGGTGTTTCAAAGCCTCCCCATGAATTAAAGTTCCAGTGAGGTTTGCCATAGTGGTTTCTTGGGAATGTCCATAAATATTTTTTCCTTTTGTTTTTGTTCTCAGCAGAAAGTGTTGCTTGTGATTATCCTTTTTCTAAATTATATCTCTTTTTTGAGATCTGAAAATATAAGCTTTTGTGTTTTTCAAGAAGCAAACAATTTTTTTCCTACCCTGCTCAGGACTAAGGGGTTTTACCTTAGAAACGTGAAGCTAGAGTTTTCAATGACTCATTCTATACGATGGTGACAGTGAACCCACCGATGCTTTCCCAGCTTGAGTAAACTTTTCGTACATTTCTGCTGTGAGTGACCATTGTTTTAGTAGGTTAATTATTTGACCACATAGAGCAGTCACTGTTCCCTGCGTTCAGTGCTTGAACAAATCCAGCCCTTCCTTGTGCTGGGACACCCATCTCTGGGCTTCAGCAACATTTACCAATTTGCTCAGAGATTTTCATCCAGCCAGGAACTTAGCAAGTTGGGGAACATTTAAACAACTTTAAAGAGGAAAAAAAGGAATCATGCAATTCAAAGAGGATCCCCTGAAGCATAATAACCCTTGCTGGACTCTGGGTCACAGAACACTGAATATGTTACTCCTCAAGGTTTTGCAATATTAACTGTGGTGAACAGCACCTCTTCTGCATTTTCCCCCCAGAACGAAAGGATTTCATTAAGGCAAACACACACACAGGAAAATAAAGGAGGAATGCAAGGGCATTTCCAAGTTCAATTCCTTTCCGTGGATTGCACTTTCTATTTCCTTGGGAATATTGAGGAATGTGGGTGGTCGTTGGCTAATCTTGGTATTTGATAGCCCTCCTCGGGTTTGGCTGCGAAGAACTGAGCAGGAGGCTTCAGGTGTACCAACCATGTGATAAACTTATTGATGAATTATAGCTAAAGTTTATTGAGTGAGTACTTATTTGCCACATGCAATGCAAATTATACCTTTATCATCTTTAAATCTCATCACTGATGGAAAAGGAAGGTATTATCGTTTTTCTTGTTTTGATGAAGTTGAAGGAGTTGGCCAAAAGAGGGGCACAGCCAAAGAGGGGCAGAGGTGGGAATTTAGTGTACGCTACTCTGGGTACCAATGAGTATTGGTTTTCCCCCTATTATTTTGAATTCAACTTCAAAAGTACTTACATCTGTCAGGTGTTCCTATTACTTCCACGTGCTTCCCCTGGGCAGGAGTGCAGGTTTATGAATCCCAGCTGCCCACTGAAACCGTGCACAGCCACCTCAGTAGGATGCAGAATGTCTAACAGGGGCACTAGAGTCCTACGTGTGTACAGTTTCCACAACAACTACTGTATTCTAAGTTATTTGGACTTAAATTGGTAAAAAGTAGCAAAATGCAAATTTTAATAAAGTTACTTTCACAGGGACTTTAAGGTGATTGCCAACATCTATTTGCTTTAGTAGCATTTAGAAGTTCATACCAGTTTAAGAATCATTGCATTATATTTTGGACACTTTATTATTACATATTCTATTTTTTGTTGAAGCGGTAAATGCATCTACCATAAATTTTTTTTAAGCCTACAAAAACAAAAAAATAAAAGTGAACTTAAAGATTTACTTAGGAATAGCCATTGCTGGCAGGGCAGTATCTCTTTTGCTTAATACACTACAAATATATTGTTGACACATTGTGTTTAATGAGTACAGAACATCATCATGTGGGTAGAGCATTTTTTATTTAACCAACCTCTTATTTTTGGGCATTTAATTTTTTAAAACTATTTCCTATGAAAATAATGCAACAATTATACTCAAAGGCAAATCTTTGTGTGCATCCATACTTATGTCTTCAAGATAATTTCATAACAGTAGAATTTCAAGGCTAAAGAATATGCAAAATATTTTTCCTTCTGGAAAAATTTACTAATATTTTATTTTTTATTTTTATTTTTTAAATTATATTTTATTGATTATGCTATTCCAGTTGTCCCATTTCTCCCCCATCATTCCCCTCCACCCTTCACACCCCCCTCCCACCCACATTCCCCCCTTTAGTTCATGTCCATGTGTCATAAGTTCTCTAGCTTCTACATGTCCCACACTATTCTTGTCCTCCCCATGTCTATTTTCTACCCACCATCAATGATACTTATTCTCTGTACCTTTTCTCCCTCTCTCCTCCTCCCACTCCCCTGTTGCAAACCCTCCATATGATCTCCATTTCTGTGTTTCTCTTCCTGTTCTAGCTGTTTGCTTAGTTTGCTTTTGTTTTACATGTGGTTGTTAATATCTGCGAGTTTGCTGTCTTTTTACTGTCCTATTTTTTATCTTTTTTTCTTAGATAAGCCCCTTTAACATTTCATATAATAAGGGCTTGGTGATGATGAACTCCTTTAACTTGACCTTATCTGAGAAGCACTTTATCTTCCCTTCCATTCTAAATGACAGCTTCGCTGGATAGAGCAATCTTGGATGTAGGTCCTTGCCTTTCATGACTTGGAACACTTCTTTCCAGCCCCTTCTTGCTTGTAAGGTCTCTTTTGAGAAATCCGCTGACAGTTACTAATATTTTAAGGTCTAACAGTTAACTGATAGATAGTGCCTGTCACTCCACCCTTGCCAACATTGGGTATTATCAATTTTCAATTAATGACCAATTTTATAGAAGAAAAGTAATATTTTGTTTTCGTTTTCATTTCACTTATCACTTTGAGGCCAAGCATCTTTTCATGGTTTATCAGCCATTTGTATTTCTCCTTTTATTACATTTTGAGAAGCAAGATTTCAAAAAAGAATTGGTTCAATCTAAGCAATATGAAATATCCTAAAAATGGATCGACAAAAAAAGCTTTAAATTATTTTTTCTTGTGGCCTTATTACCTTAAACGGTCAGTTGGAGCACCAGGGATCTCCGCTCATTGGCCAAGATGGTGGCAGTGGGAGGGTCGTACACTGAGGGTGCTCCCTTGTAACTTGTCAAAAGTTATAAAGGTCAATGGATAGGGCCCCAAGCTTCCAAAAGCTGAAAGATCATTGGATTAGGAAAAAAGCCCTCCCCTCTGTATCCCTGTGAGAACTTCGGGCGTGAACAGGAGGTTGAGATGGACTTTGAGACAGGAGGCCACCATTCTGCTAGGTTGTACAGCACCTGAATAAACCTCTTTTTTTTTTGCACCAACACCTGCCTTGCAAGTTTGGCTTTTTGTGGCTACAGGCAGCTGAGCCTCAGTTTTTATAACAGTCCTCCTCCTTTATTTAGATACCACAGCTATAGAATTGGGGGGTAAAGGGTACCTTAATGTTTGACACCAAGGTGTGGCTTTGGTCAACCAGGGGAGCTTTCATGCTCTGAGTGGACGTGCACGTGGTAGGCACTACATGAACGTCTGAAGAAATGTGCATGTGGGTGACAATAAGACTCAGAGCAGACCTTTTTTGACCTGACTCAAAACTGAAATGCTGAGTCACCAGGTTATTTGTAGCTACAAAAATATTATTGGCAAATAGCCTCAGCTATCAAATTCAGTTCCATCTGCAATTGAATTAGAGACCCACATTCTTTTCTCCAAGGAAACTGGTGTATCAGATCCTGCCTTTGATATTGGATAGTATTAAATGGGATTTCAGCTAATGAACAAAGTTTCTATTTTTGAAAAAAATCAGGGAAAAATATGTCAAGAGTCATAAGCATGAAAGAGTAGTAGTATCATTATTTTCTATCTAACTAACTTATAACTGGACAAACAATGAGAAAATTTCTGCCAAACAAATACAAATGTTCTGTCCTGAGAGATTGAGTTAAAAATTTGTAGAATCTTAAAGTTTGGGTCCAAAACAAAAGCAAAATGCACATTTCAGATGGGGGCAGTTATAAGTAGAAGAAAATCCTATGCAAACATGCATATGTTTTATGTCAAAAAGAAAAGAACCTATTTCTGAATGGCCAATATAATGCCAGCTATTATTCCCCATGTGTAGTTGGTGAATTTTCCAGAATTTGAAAATTGCCATTTGTAACTGGCATATGCACTTCCGGTCCCTTCCCCACTCCTGGATGCTCACTTGCACACACACATCCAGGCCAGGACCTCAGTTCCTCCATGTGGAGAGCAGGACCAATAAAATGGCATTGGTCCAATAAAGATAGCATAAAGTATATAAAACAAAGTGGAGTCACTCATGTCAACCAAAATGGCTGCCAGTCAGCCATGACAGTTTGGTTCAAGAAGGAAACTACCTAAGTCAGAGCAAACACATCTGACAAAGAGACACACTTAAGAGATCTGCCCACATGGTCAGAATAGCCATGTCTGCAGAGTGGGACCACCCATAGATAGGCTCCTGGGCAAATTCCCCACTTGGCTTCAGGGGTGCCAAAACATTTATCAAAAAGACCCAGAAGGGTGGAGTACACCACTTACAAGATATAACTGAGGAAGGCTCCAGACCACTGCTGAGACAGCCAAGCTCCACACACGAGAGTGCTGCTCCACGCCATGCTGATCGCCCTTGGCATCGGCTGATGGAGGCTCTGCCCTCCTGGACTGAGGACTTCATCTGCCCTGCTGCCCACCTGGCTCCAGAGATCCTTCCTTGCAAGATGCTGACAGCTTCCTGGCCCACCGTATGTTGTCTGCTGGACCTGCAGACCGAGACTCAGGGATTCGGGTTTGTTATTCCTCATTAATTGCTGTGTGTGTGTGTTATATTTCTCTTAGATTGTTAGAGTGTGAGTGAGGATATTGAGGTATGTTGGTGTTCTGCTTTGAGGGAACCTGCACTTAATAAAAGCTAAGAGAATAGCATAGTTACTGTGTGTGACCCTCATCTATTCCTTGGTGCTGGCTGCTCTGCTGGCAGCTAGCTGAGCAGTTGCCTGGCTGACTTATAGGAAAGACTACATCACGAACATATGCTCGTGACACTCCAGCCTGGATTCCTCACCTCCAACACTGAGTCTGGCACAGAGAAAGTGCTTGGAGTGAAAGAACATTTCTGCCCAGGCTTGCCAGAATAAAGCATTCAGGTAGGTGATCCTAGGCTTACCATTTCTCCTGTCGGAAGACTGAGGCTGCTAGAATTGAGGCTTATTCAGGATTGTATAGTAGTGACAAAGCTGTAACCTGAACTCAGATATCCTGTTCCTAGAATTATTTTTTCTCAACTGCAAAAGAAAACCAGCGTACATATTTTAAGCCTCTGCTTAATATTATAAAAGTGAATTGATTGATATATAAGGGTTATTTTCAAGTCTATATTTATTTTTACCTTGTCTCATTTCCTGAATAATTCAAAGCATCTTATGAATGTCCAACAAGAGAGAGAATGAAAAAAGATCACATCCTGAGAAATACTTACTAAAAGTACCGTAGCTAACATTCAGTGAGCTCTCTGTTCCAGGCAGAGCTCACTGAATGTTCCAGACTGAGTCTGTGCCTTCTCTGGGCCAGACTCAGTGTTGGCTCATTGGTCTAAGAGCTATACATAGGTCAGCTGATTCAATATACACAATGACTCTGTGAGGTAAGTACTGCCATTGTCTCCACTGTACAACCACAGGAAATGAACCACAGAGAATTCCAGTAACATTCTCAGGTCAGGATATAAACCATGTTCTGCCTTCTTTATGTCGTCAGGATCTAGGCTTCTCCAACCCGTCTCCAGATCCATGCCCTGGGAAACATTGCCCCTAAATGTACCTTCACACTGGTCCTAAGAACCAATCTCTAGCCCCCTCTCTTGGACTTATTATTATACTTCCATTTTGCTAAATAAGTATTTATTAAGATCAGCATTTGCAAGAATTTTTAGTTGTTCTCAGGAGGAGGCTAAATCCATATTAAACCTAGGCTGAAATTGCAAGCTCCCTTATTTACGAGTTGTGTGATCTTGGGCAAGGCACCTATCTTCTTTGCATTTCACTTTCCCCATCTGTCAATTTCAGGGAATATTAGTAACTATCATCTGTTTTCTGCAAGTATTAAATCTAACCATGAATGAAAAGAACTTAGCATAGTACCTGGCACATTGTAATAACCAGTGTTAGCTATTATTATTATAAGAGAATATAACACAATCAGATCTTTACTTTTAAGTCCCAATGTGGCCACATTCTCAGAAGAGAATCTGAATCATCAGGGCTAAGAAAATACAAGCAGGCCTAAATAATAATCACTAACTGTTTTCAGCTTAGTGTTCATTAAACCCTAGCTTTTGGTTCAACGGCCCGATCTACATTTGGCAATTCTAGTTCACCCAGATGCAGGTATCATGTCTTTTAAATTTTTACACCTACTGGTTTTCTAGGTCATTATATTGTTTTTTTTTTTTATTTAAAAGTGTAATGCTAATCAGAGAAATGAGAAATCACAGAAATATGTAAAGGGAAAAAAGTCACTCATAACCTCATCTTCTAACAATGGTGAGAATTGAATAAATCATGACTCTTGGTGGTGGCTCTTGTCTTTGGTCACACACGGCCATCTTTTGTTTTGTTCACTCATCATTATACAGCATGATGACCCTCCGCCCTGCTCGGCAAGTAGAGAGTTACCAGTAACTGACTCGTATCCGTTTGTTTCTCCCCATTCCTCTTGGACCCTGTGCCTTCCTGCCGGAGAGAACTGTTGTCATCCCAAATTTGGTGTTCATCACCCATCCTTTTCCCCCTTGTGTCATGTACACACATATTCACAGACACAGATGCACATGTATGCTGTCTAAATAATATACTATTTAGTTTGGTTTGTTTTGATGTATTTAATGATAGAATATTAAGATTCATCCATGTTGGCTTGCTTATATGACTGAAATTTATTCATTTAGAAACTTTTACCATGTACCTATACCACAATTTATTTATCCTTTCTCTTGTTAATGGGAATTTGGGGGATACATTTTTTTTAGTCTTTTTTTTAAAAAAATAAGTATTTTCCAATGTTAAGATCAAATATCAAACACGATTTTGCTTCTGCCTTCTGCTTGCCTCTATGCTTTTCATTATATTGAACGATTTTCTTCTTTTATTAAGAATTTTAAAAATAATGTCACATTCAGTGGATATGTCATATTTTACTTAATGACCTTGCTAATAAGATCTCCTATAGATTCTAAATATCTGCCCAACTCTTGAGAATCAACCAACAAGAAAATAATACCATTGGAGGCACAAAATAACAATTATTGAGCCTTGATTCAGTAAACATGTAGTTAGGAGCTCTTCTAAGCAAAGAGAAATATTAAATAAATGAAAACACTTCCAGGTCAGAAGATTTTGAGTAAAAAGAGTGGGGGTCCCAGACATGTGCACACTCCAACAGAAGGCCAGACCTCCCCTGCTTGGGACCAGTTTCCTCTTCCAATGTCGTTGTCCACTCAAAAGGGAGTGTAGGAAGTATGTGTTCGCTGTATGTACCATCTACCATCCCACTTCTTCCTTACTAAAGCAACCCAGAAAGTAGGTTGCCAAGTCCTTCGGGAGGGGCTAGCCCTTCCATTGTCCAGGAGATGAATCATGTTTCCATTCTCCTCCTCAGATTGGTTCAGAAACAGGTGAGTCATTCAATTCTTGCTAATGCCACCAGACGCAAAGTCAGCTTGGGGGTTTCTGGAGAAATATTTCTGGAACTTAAAAAGGGATGCATGAAAGAGTAATTGTGTCTTCCAAGGTTTGGATATTAATGTGTAAGGGTATAGATCATTTTTGAACACGAGTGAACCAAACCTCCATGCTGAGAATGTCAGAGCAAGAATTTGGGTAAAACCTGCATCTCTGATAATGTCTTTGACCTGTTGAAATACTGTATTTTGCTGTGTATGATGCACACCCACTTTTTTGTAAGCATTATACATGAGATTATTATACCCATGTATAATGTGGATCCTTATTTTTCCCTCAAAAATCTGGGCAAAAAAGTGTGCATTATACATGGCAAAATACAGTAACCAACCTATAACATCTTGACCCTGTTACTCTTCTTTAATATGTGAGATAATAGAATCCTTAACTGTTTAAGCTATTTTGAGTTGAAGCTTCTGTTACTTGTAGCAGAAACATCCAAACTAACACAAGAAGGTTGGGAACATGTCTCACTTGATCACCAAAAAATATTAGTTATTTATTGCTGGGACAACAAATTTTCACGAATTTGGCTTAAAACAGCACAAATTTATTTTCTTATAGCTCTGGAGATCAGAAGTCTAAATTCAAGTTCTTGATAGGGCTGAGTTCCTTCTGGAAGTTTAGGAGAGAATCAGTTTCCTTGTTTTTTATCTTCCATGATGTCCTGAACTCTTTCATTTGTGGCCTCTTCCTCCCATGCTACAACCTTTCACCTCCATCAGTACATCTCCCACTACTGACTCAGATCTCCTTCTGTCCTATAAGAACTTTGGACTCCATGGATAGTCCAGGATAATCTCCCCACCTCCACATTTCTACCTTAATCACTCTGCAAAGTCCCTTTTGCCATGTAAGGCTACCTAGTCACAGGTCCCAGGGATTGGTAATGGACCTCTTTGGTGGTGGGGAGAATCATTATGCAACTTACCACGTCACGTAAACTGAACCAACCTTGGAGACAAAAAGGCTGTCATCACCCACGCACACTTGTGGGGGGGAAGGAGTGGGACGAAGAGGTCGCTGACCTGCAGCTATTGTCTTCTTTATATCACCTGTCTTAGCCATAACCTTTCTCTTTACAAGTAATTGTCTCTTCATTTTTATTGGTAGTCCTAATTTCGCCTGAATGATCGAGCCTTCTTGCCTCATCTCCATAATGACAGTCACATTGAGTCTTTACTCTGTGCACTATTTTGAGCTTTATCTGTCCTAACTTAATTACCAGAAAACCCTGAAATTGCTTCTACTGCTATACCCATTTGACAGATGAGCAAATTCAATTGCAATTGCCTCAGTAACACAGCTTACCATAAATGCTGATTTTCTCTGCTTATGTAGGAGCTAATAGCCTGTGGCTTTGTGACACTCTTCCAGAAATTGAAAGTAAATTCAGGTTCTTAGTGAGGACCAATTAGGATGCTTTTAGTTGCAGTTTCCACCAGACCCAATGGGGTTTAAACAATAAAGGGTTTATTCTCCTCACAAATAAAGTGCAGAGAAAGGGCTGCTGGGTGGGTCAATTCAGCTGTGCAGTCATGTCAAGGTTTTTTTAATTAGGGAGGAAAGCCTTTTTTCCAAAGCCCCTCAACAGTGTTTCCTTTTTGGTTTGATCCCTACACCAATAACTGGCCAAAGAGAATGGCCAATCATGACTCATCCTGGGCCCGAGCCTAACTGCCCTGAGTACGTTGCTGCCTACTCCTTGAGTGAGGCCAGGAGTCCATCAGCAAAAGGTAGAGAGCAGGAACCAAGGGGGCCCACCCTTCCGGGGACACGCATACCCACAGAGTGCTGTCTAACAACATCTGAAACTATAGCTCTGTAACTGATTCCAAGGTATCTCTGGCCACATGAAGCTACTACGCCCTGGGACCATTCACTGCTGGATCCAGACAGACTTCACAGCTGCTCCTCAGCTGGGCCTGAGGTGGCAGCCCATGAGATGGGGAGTGCTCTCGCTGAGACTGAGCAGAGTATCGTTGGAAGTGGCATTTGACTCTTGCCTTATCAGTGCCAGCCAGAGGGTGCATGCAGTAAACAGTTCTAGACAACTTTGAAAATAGTATTTTTTATAAAGAAGGAAAAGTTCTCATCGTGGGCTAAATATACACTTTTGCAGACAATGACCTTTCATATTCACTGGGATTTTTTTTTGAAATTACTTTCTACATTTTCCCCAAAATAACCAATTTCACCAAAAATAAAGCACATGGCCCCAAATTTACCTCTCGCAAGCAGAGCAGAGCTGAGTCACAGACAGGGGACTCCAACCCTCGCTGCTGAGTCGCCTCAGGACACCGGGCCAGAGCCCACTCTCACACAGCTCAGTCCCCGCTCATATCACAGTCAAGCTTTGGACATCAACTGATAGGTACTAAGTTCATTATTTTATTTTATTATCTTATTTTATTCTACTCTATTTTTAATCTTCACCGGAGGATATGTTTATTGATTTTAGAGAGAGAAGAAGGCAGATGGGAAGAGAGAGAGGGAGAAACATTGATCAGCTGCCTCCCATACACATCCTGACCGAGGATTGAACCTGCAACCTAGGTATGTGCCTTGATGTAGAATCGAACCCACAACCTTCTTGGCGTATGTGACGACACTCCAACCAACTGAGCCACTTGGCCAGGGCTATCCTAATCATTGAACCAATTGTTCCTGTATCAAGGTTCTTGTTGCCATTGGACCGTGACCATGCTCATTTCTTTAGAAAAGTAGGGTGTTTAGCCTGGAGGTTCAGTAAAGTAGGTGTGCAGACTGAAGTCAAGCACCCTTTCTGTCTGAACATCCCCAGCTAAGAGCAGCCTCGTCTCCATTATCAGGAACCAGATGAAAAGCTGTCTGCTGAAGAGGACTCCTGCTGCAGAGGCCCAGCACACACCCCTGCACACCAAGGGACAGGTGGGCTGGCTAGCATGTTCACACTAGTAAAGGAGGCAAGTGGCCGGGAACACCCCTTGTTTTGACTGTAGACTGCAGCACTGTGTCTCTTCTCCACGGCCACTCCTGCTTTCCCCGTGAGGGTCAAAGTCTCTAGGAGTAATTGCCCCTCAGCAGGTCCGTAGTGCCCTTTGTGCAGGTGAGGTCCTCCTTGTATTTGAGCCAAAGGGTGTTTTACATGTAAACATAACACTGCAATGTGTCCAAAATGTTCCTGATAAATCCTAATGAACAGTCTTGTGGATCAGTCATCAAGGAGGAAGTTAAAGGGGGAAGTTTTGATTTGGTAGGTATTAAGAACTTTTTGTGGCCCATTTGGTTAGATGGGTGACCCCACAGGTCCCTGCTCTGGGCTGAGGAGCAGTGGAAGACAAGGTGCTGCACACCTTGGAGTCACCTTCACTCTCTTCTCGCTTTCACTGGCGTCTGGCAGGACTGGGCTGAAATGCTCAGTTATTAGGACATCTGAGAAAGTTCTCCGCATGCTGATCGTCCATGTAGAAAGCTAAGAGAAGTTCTGGAAACAGTCTATTTTCTCTTCCTCTCTGGCGCCCACCCCTATCCCTTCCCCATTCAAGTATGGCTCTGGAATTGCCCTCACAGCCTTGTAAGTCACACAGTAAGTACCCTGCTGGCAGGTCTAAGATAATTTCTCTAATTGAAGGAGAGAGGCTATCTGATTTGCCTAGTTTAGCGTGAGTCACTTGTATGCCTGAGAAGTGAAGTCCTAGCCTCTGATATTGATGCTGGAAACTGCACAAAAGGAATGAGTCCCTAGAGTTTAGAACACACATCATGAATCTCACACCAGTGGTGCCCTGGCTGTTCGGAGGCATGAAGCAAGATTCAATACTCTATGGTGAAGGTGATTGTGAAAATCCCAGATTCTATTAGAGAAGTGTTTTGAGTACATAACATATTGAACTTTAATGTTATGAGCTTGAAGGAAAATATTTCCTTTGTAGTAGGAAGCCTCTGGTATGTTTTGGAGAAATTTTCCCGTAAATCATTTAACAGCTGCTTCACGCTACAGGCCTTGAAATTCTATCCTTTCATTGGGTACATAAGCTTTTGTTTTTGGAAACTTCACATGCTTCTCTTTACCAAAATATCAGCTCCTGGGGAGGATTTAATAAAGGCTGACCCTACAAGAATTGTTTTTGAGCAAACTTTCTGCATATCTTTAACTAGGTACCATGCCTTATGTGACACTCTATGTAAGATTATTCCTAAAAATCCAAAGAGCCAACCTATAGAGATAATGTTTTGTGACAAAAGAAAATGTTAACCATCTCTTAACATAGGAGCATCCTGTATCTGTGATTATAGTAGAGGCTAGTAGTGGTATAGTGTGTACGTGTGTGTGTGTGTGTGTGTGTGTGTGTGTGTGGAGTAGCAGGGTGAAAAGGCATGATGGGACAAAGCCTTGGCAGAAATAGGACCAGTGGAAATTCTTTTCTTTACAAGGCAGATGGCAGATTCCCTTGACAGAGACCCTAAATAAACACCTGCAAAAGGAGACAGAAAGAGAATAGCTTGCTCAGTGCCACATTACTGAAATGAACCTGCGGTTCTCCAAGTTTGTTCCACACAAGGGTCATCTGGAAGGCACATGTGCCAGAACAAAGCCATGATGTGTTGATTTCTAGAAGGGGCTCTTGGACAAGCAGGGTTAAAAAATAGGGGGAAAAATGAGGCTGGAAATTCACTAAGCATGACTTTAGGCCATGGGGCGGAGTTATTGAAATCCCCTGAGAAAGGAAGATTCCCGTAGAGCAAGAAGGAAGTGGAAGCAGAGAGGGAATGGCAAACAGCTTTGCTCCGAGGGGCCATCTGGCCCTGGTCACAGTGTCTTACTGGTCAGGAATGTGTGAAGGCCATTGGCTGGCTCAGAGTGGAGTAGGTCAATGAAAGAGTTTTCAAGGAGATTTTCCGTGCCAATTTAGAGAGAATACAAGCAGGAGAAAGGCCATTTATGAAAATTTTTGCAGTAGATAGAAAGTTTGCAAGTCATTAGGGAACTAGTTTCAATTTTGGCTAATTTATTGATTTTGATTAAGAATAACTCCTCATTTTGGAAACTATATGAATTGACATATTAAAAGTTAATAAATAAAATAGCTCTTTCCAACTTAAGCCCTGAACCACTCAGACCACTGGAGATTAAAAAAAAAAAATCTCAGCTTGATTACTGCAAGCAATGACATTGGAGGGTCCAAGCATGAGGTTAAATAGGCTTGCTAACACTCCTCCACCCATCTTCACCTTGATTCACTCCCCTCCACCACACACACAGGTTCATAACTCCATGGAATGACACACAGAACTCAGGAGAGCTCTATAGTTGTGATCTCAGCTTTTCTATAAAGAATACTACTCAGGAATAGCCAAGTCCAAGGGCTGCCTAAGGCAAGGCAATGCGAGGTGGAGGAGTGCGCGCACAGAGCTCTGTGTGCTCTGTGCTAGTTTACGTTTGCAAAACACGCTCGCGCCCGTGATTCGTGTCACATTAGTTTGGGCACGGAGAGAAAAAACAGAGCAAATTCCTAGTTGTTACAGATTTTAAATAGAGAAGCTTTACTCAAACAAAACTAATGGATTTCATCCACTAATGAGTAGGGAGTAGAATAGGACAAAAGAATAACCTATTTGAGTGAAGTTTATCTGTTTTTTTTTCCACATCTGCACTTTTTTCACATGGTAGCACATATAGAAAATTATATTATTCATACATGATAGTAGAAAAAAACGGATGAGTCTGATGGAAGTTGAAGAAGCAACTAACTCAGGGCTCTAGCTTTTATAAGCTTCCGAAACTCCGGTTCACCGGCATCCCGTTTGCGGTTCACCAGTGTGCACTGCTGTGGAGTCTAGACAAACCTACCTAAGGGATCTATCTGCTACCTATTTTCTTTGTCTACTTGAAACAATTATGAGTTTTCTTCTTTAATTTGTTAACTGAAATAATTCTCTGATACCACCTCAGTGTCCTACAATTCAATTTAATTCTGCCACTAACTACCCACATTCGTGTGTACCCCACGTTCGTGTGTACCTCAAGGTTAAGGGCTATGTGCCACAGACTGTCCTCCCTTTAGACACACCAGTGACGAGCCGCGCTGCCCGACTTCCAACCACGGGTTACATAATGCATACAATGACTCAGAGAGCTCTGGAAAGCTCTGCAATCACGATCACAGTTGCATTATAAATAAAGGATACAACTCAGGGATGTCCAAATGGAAGAGCTGCCTGAGGCAAGGTGGCAGGCAGTGGAGGCGTGCAAGCGCAGAGCCTCCGTGCACTCTCCAGGCACGCCACCATCCCAGCGCAGGGATGTGCTCACCCACCGGGAGCTTCCCGAAACTTGCTGTTCAAGAATGTCTTATCAAGGTTTCATTGAATAGGCATGATTGACTAACTCGCTGACAACTGGTGATGGAACTATCCCTCCTCCTGCACGCATCCCTCCCCTGCTAAGTGTGCGGCAGGGGGGCTGAAAGTTGAAACACACTCCAGTGCTTAGTATTTCCAGTCACCAGCTCCCATTCTGAAGGTGTAGTAGAAAGGGTCTCATTGTAAATAATAAAAGACTTTCCTATCCCTCAGGAAATTCCAAGGATTTTATGAGCTCTGTGCCAAGAACACAAGACAATGACCAAATATATTTTTATTATACCACAATGAGGTAAATTACATTAATAGATCTGTCTAATGTTAAACAATTCTTGCATTGTATTTTATATGCTATTTAATTTGGCCTACTACTGCTTTGTTTGGGTTTTTCCATAGTGAGAATAGCCTATGACTTTCCTTGTTTATGTTGTCACTGTCTAATTGTACTAGCAAGGACCAGTTGGACGTATTAAATTAGTCGAGATATTGCCCTATTTTTCTAGTCTTTGGAAAAGTTTAAGATTAGAATAAGTTCCTTGACTGTTTCATTTCACATATAGAACTGTCTGAGCTGGTGTTTAGCTCTTTTAATTATGGATTTAATTACAATGATAATTATGAGATCATTCAGATTTTCCACTTCTTGAGTCTGTTTTGGTAAGTCATTGTTTTCTAGGAATTTGTCCATATCATTTAGGTTTCAAACATGTGGACATAACACTATCCATAATGCTTTCTTCTTATATTTTAGTATTTGCTGCAGTTGCACATATGTCCTTCCTTTCCATCTTAATGTGCTTTATTTTTGTCCAGGGTACCAAGGCAGAAGCCACAGATTACACTTCAATGGAGCTTTTGCTGTGAGGTCTAGAGAAATTATTCTTCCTTTACATACTTGGGGATGGCACTAATTTCCACCACCTGTCCCCGTACCACCTCCTCAGCCCATGATGTGATACTTGTTTTGATATACCTTCTCTGCTTGGCGTGCAGGGAAGTTCCAGAGGCTTCCACTTGGCCTTCCCAATATGATAGTTCTTACCCCACAAACTGAAGACCCAATGAGGTTTTGCTAACTGCCAAGTACCCCAATCCCAGTTATGCAGAGAAAAAGTCAGTCAACATAAACAGAACAAAAAGTAATTGTGATGGTGCAATTTGCAGATAGGACTTTAGAAACACCATTAGAAATATATTCAGTGATTAAAGGAAAAGCTAAACATACTGAAAGAACAACACATAGAGAATCTCAACAGAGAAATTGAATCTTTAAAAAAGAATTCAATAAAGTTGAATTCTTTAAAATAGAATCAAATAGAAATTCTAAAACTGAAAAATATATTACATAAAATAAAATTGTCATAAGATAGGTTAACAATGCAAAACACACACACACACACACACACACACACACACACACACAAAGAAACTTGAAGATAGGGCATAGGAACTATCAAAATGGAAGTGCAGAAAACAAAGACTCCAAAAAAAAGTGGACGGGGTCTTAGAGACTCCTGGAACAGATGAAGCAATGAGAATATATACAGGGTGGGGCAAAAGTAGAAAATAATACAATGACTGATAAATAATACCACAAGAATAAACTGTGTTTCCTGAACTCACAACTGTAAACCTAATTTTGCCCCACCCAGTGTATTTGGATTATCAAAGGGATAAAATATAGACTGGAGCAGATAGATATTTGAAGAAATACTGGTCACATTTTTCATACAGATTGGATGAAAAGTATAGTTCAAAACATTAGTGACATGAAGCAAGATAAACACAAAATCACATCAAACCACATCTCATAATCCAATTGCTAAAAATGCATGTAAAAGAGAAAATATTAAAAGCAGCCAGAGGAAAGGCACTTTACATATTGGTGAACAGTGTTAATGATATTTGCTGACTTCTCAGTAAAACACAAGCCATAAGCAATGGACAGCTTAGGCCTATTACTTGGACTGCTTCAATCCGTGTGCACTAATTCAGAGACTCTGTATGTTGCTGGAGAGTCTCTGTATGGGGCTACTTCTAACCAGCCTCTATCCACAAGTTTCTGGCTTAAACCTGGATAGTAAAACATGACCATACCGTATATTATGGAAATTATGTATCAGGTAAAAAAAGGTCTTAAATTTGTTGGCATACTTTAATATATGTTCTAATTAATCATCAATGCTGCTTCATATTTACAAGTACTCTTAGTGCCCTGGCTGGGTAGCTCGGTTGGTTAGAGTGTTGTCCTGATACACCAAGGTTTTGGGTTTGAGCCCTGGTCAGGGCACATATAAGAAACAATCAATGAATAGATAAATAAGTGGAACAACAAATTTCTCTCTCTCCCTCTGGCTCTCTCTTTCTCTAAAAAATCAATAAATAAAAAATTAAAAAAAAATAAAACTACTCTTAGCTAATGATCTGGTGCATTTAGAAAAGAAATATTAGAATACAAAAAATAGATGGTATAAAAATTACTTTAAGGTATCTTGAGAAAGAAATATGAAGAACTCAGTTATGAATACCAAGAAGAAAACAATAATTCTGATTTTAAAAAAAGTAAAGCATATGAGTTTATTCATACTGTGAAGTTAAAGCTGAGGGAAAACTTAGAAATATTGCTTCCAGATAAAAAGGTTTGTACCATGTGATTATTAAATATTTTATTGTAGAAGAATACTTAGTGGCAAGGAAAATGCTTATGACATATGATTAAATATTTTTAAAAACCAGCCACATAGTAGCAATGGGTAAACTATTATCCAGTGATGACAGATGGAGAGAGAGAGATCAATCAATACATAGGTGGATATAGAACAACAGACACACTGACAGGATATAAAAATATTGACAGTGATAAAGTACTAGGTTTAAAGATATTTTAAATTTTCTTCTTTGTGCTTTTCCGCATGACATTATACAATTTCCATAATGAATGTGGGTCTGTAGTTTTAGACAGTAAGGCAATTAAAGGGGAAATGGGCACAAGAGATAGGTATTCAACTGAGACAAAAGATAGCAGAGAGCAAGGACTCAGGGGCGATAAGCCTCAAGGTGACAAGCTGGCATGAGATCTGATGGGAGAAGGCACCAGCAGAGCCCTCTGCAAACTGTGGACAGGGAAGGAAGACAAGTTGGGAAGTGCGGGGGAACTGGAAGAATGAGGCTAGGTAGGCAAGCAAGCCAGGAAGGATATAAGTTTAAGGAGGATGTAATAACCGCATCAAATTCTGAAGAGTAATTAAAAAAATGAGAAGTGGGTCAAGGTCATTAGTGATATTAAGGCTCTTTCAATGGATTGTGACAATTGAAGCCAGATAATAGAGGATTTTCAAGCAGATCAGTGGCAAGGAAGTGGAAAATGGGTTAAATAGGTAAAGACTACCCACTTGAGGATCTGGGATATGAAAGGAAGGAGGAATGGTACAGAATTTAGAAGAAAGTGTCAGTTAAACATTCAATTTAGAAGCTAAGAGATTTTTGAATGATTAAAAACAGAAGGAAAAGAGTTTCTTTCCATTTTTTTCTGCATTTACTTTTAAAAAACTTTTGCCAGTACCGGAATATTCTTTTAAAAATATACTACCATGCGACTCTTTTGAAGATAATGTTACTTCAATTATTATTATTATTTGAAGGTACATTCCTTTATTGTCCTCTAGAAGAAAATGTGACCTTGCCTAGGTGCTCCTTAAAGGAAAGGTAGGACCACCCCAAAGAAGGGTCACACTGCAAGTGAGTCACATCACAGAGCTGCTAAGTAGTTAAAATTTAGGATTATGACTTTTCTATGTTGTGGTTTGACACTTGGGAACAGGTGATCCATTTCATGTGTCATTCTTTATCCTTATGACCTTGAAGGGCATTCTAATTCCAGCTTCAGCATCCTTTTATTCTGCAGTTTAAATATAAATTATGATAAGAACTCATGGGACTCCACTCCAGGAAGACAAGAAACCCAAATTAAAAAATGGGCAAAAGACTTGAACAGACAATTCTCCAAGGAGGACATACAGAGGGCCCAGAGATGCATGAAAAGATGCTCAGCATCACTAGCCATCAGAGGGATGCAAGTTAAAACCACAATGAGATACCACCTCATACCTATCAGAGTGGCCATCATAAACAAATCAACAAACAAGTGTTGGAGAGGATGTGGAGAAAAGGGGACCCTAGTGCCCTGTTGGTGGGAATGCAGACTGGTGCAGCCACCGTGGAAAACAGTATGGAATTTCCTCAGAAAACTAAAAATGGAACTGCTTTTTGACCCAGCAATTCCGCTGCTGGTATTATACCCTAAGAACTCTGAAACACCAATCCAGAAGAACCTATGCATCCCAATGTTCATAGCAGCACAATTTACAATAGCCAAGTGCTGGAAGCAACCTAATTGCCCATCAGCAAATGAGTGGATCAAAAAACTATGGTACATTTACACAATGGAATTCTACTCAGCAGAGAGAAAGAAGGAGCTTATACCTTTTGCGACAGCATGGATGGAACTGGATAGCATTATGCTAAGTGAAATAAGCCAGGTGGTGAGGGACAAATACCATATGATCTCCCCTTTAACTGGAATGTAATCAACAAAAGAAAACAAACAAACAAAATATAACCAGAGTCATTGAAATTAAGAACAATCTAACAATAGCCAGAGGGGAGAGGGGAGGGTACAGTGGGGAGAAGGGTTTTTAGGAACTCCTATAAAGGACACATGGACAAAACCAAGGGGTGGGCGGTGGAAGCAAGGGAGGGAGGTGGGTTTGGAGGGGGGAGGGGAGGGGGTGGGGAGAAAATACAGACAACTGTAATTGAACAGCAATAAAATAACTTAAAAAAATAAAGTGAAAACCACTGACATAATTGATTACATTAATCTTTAAACTTATGAATATCAAAAATATCCTAAAAGGGATATAACACAATGTATTTGTGTAGCCTGAAGTTAAAACTTGTGTTTATAAAAAGCATATAAAACACATGCAAGAAATAAATAGGTGTGTTTAATTTTCAAAAAAATAATAAATATAATGATAAAACTTCATTGCCTGTTTTGGTTCTATGTATGTAAAAATGGAGTTATGTATGGCATAGGGGTGTCAAATTATCACTCATATATTTTGTGACCAATAGTAAGAATCGACTAAGGGGTTTAAAGAGAAAAAATGTTTTGCTGGTGATGAAAATGTTTACATACACTCTCTTGGCCATAGTACATCTGTAAGTGATGACCATCACATCATGGAAATGAATCTGTTCTGAGAGTGACTACTCAGCAAAAATAACGGCATGAATACCAGAGTAAACAGCACAAATGTAAGCATCATATGTATACTTTTCGGTTCTTTCTTTTTAAGAATCTATAGTGTAAAGAAAAGAAATAATTTTCAGAGGCTGTCAGCAGAATGCTTGAAACCTACCTACACACCCGTGTGAGGTCTATTGTCAAACAGAATGGAGCAAAGGAAGTAGAAGGAAAACTGACATGGAAGTACATCCAAGTCTGTACTGCCTTCCGCTTCACGTAGAGCACTGTGACATGTGTTAAAGGGAAGTGCTGCGGTATACAATGTAGGAACAACCGTGCCTCACAGGCATCATCAGTCTGGTTGGGAGATACATGCAAGTGAAATTGTTAGGCAGGAATGCAAGGCATCAATGGCCAGGTGATTGAATTGGATAAATGTTTAGGTGTTTGGAGAGATGAGTTTATTCCGGCTGGGAAGGTCTCCTGGAGGAAAGAGGATTTGAACTGGACCTTCATGGGAGGTGGGAAGGTAGAATTTGCACCTTCGGAAAGAAAGGGGAAGTCATCCCTTTCAGGGATAATAGTCATCACCAGGCTTCAGTGCCCCTGCCTTTCTCCCCCTGCTCACAAGCCCATGTTTCGGAGTGGGTGATCCTTGGTGAGGTCCTCCCTCTTGCCTAGTCTGGTAGAGCACAGGGCAATACAGCTCCGACAACACATGGTACTCTGGGTCACATGAGTCCAGGTCACGTTCTGTACATATCACCAGCACTTGACAAATACTTCAGAGCACGTAATCTATGAACATATGATTTTATAGGGTCATTTTATAAAGCATTTCACTTGGAAGGAAAGAGGAAGGCCCAGTGAACCTGGAATGCCTGCTTTTTACTAGGAGCTAAACTGGATGTTTTTCATACATTATCCAAATCAATCCCCACAACAATTTTAAAAGGTTGTGTTTCTAATTTAGAGAAAAGAAAATGCTACACAAGGTAACCTGCTTACCTTCGCCAACCAGTTGAGTCAAAGTCAGAATTTTTTTTTGAGATATAATTGACATACACCATTGTATTAGTTTTACTTGCACCCATAATGATTTGATATATGTATACATTGTGAAATGATTTTCACACTAAGTTTAGTTAACACACATGTAAAGTCAGGATTCATACCAGCTCTGATTCCAGAAAAAAAGCCTCTTTTCCTTCACTATGTTCTTCCCTAGAGACAGAAAACACATTTTCCCCTTTAACTACCAGCACTGAAGTTACAGAAAAGAGGACTTATTAAATTAGTTACAAGGTCAAATAAAATATTTGGTAGGCTAAGAACTGCTGGATAAGGCTCTCCCCCAACCTTTGGTCAGGAAAAGAGGACAGCCTCACAGTGTGTTCTTTGGAAAGATTACTAAAGTCAATAAAGAGAAATTTTTCTAGCTGCTGCAAGCAATCATGAAAACACTACATATCTATGCGATTAGCTAGCAAAGTCAAAGAGCATTTTATTGGGCAAATAAAAAGTCCAGAATGAAGTCAGTGCCAATGACCTTTATGCTACCTGAAAAACACTGAGTGTGATGAAGTATAGCACATTCCCGAAGTCTTTAGACATAAGGTCGAGAGTCAACACTTTTGACACTTTGGCTTACAGTGGGCATATTACCAGAATTCCTTGGGTTACTTGCATATTTCTTCAAGTAAAAATTAACTGACTTTTATATTATTGCTTCGCACTGCACAAGAGGAAAATGACTAAGGTATCATGTGAAAATATAGCATACAAAATAGCCTTTTAGTAAAACCTGGTTTAACAAAGAACTTGGGTTACTTTCCAAGCATGTGTAATCTATTTAAGCTTAATACATGAATAACTTCTAGATTATTGCAAAAATATCAAAATTTAAGATGTTCTATGATTCTATGGTACTGAACAGTTCTATAAGAAAAAAATAAGGTTTTTCTCTCTGATTTGCAGGTGAATATATCTCCCTCTAGTGTTCTAAGAAACCAAATGCAATCATTTGTATTTTTCCAGATCTGGTTGTGATTAGTCGAAGGTCAATGTGTAGTAATAAAGCAGCACTGTTATTTGTTTTTGTGGGAATTGGTCCATATATAGCTCAGTATTTTCACAAACAGATACCACATGCATGAATTGTCAACCATATTTTGTAAGCTTCTAGAATCTAAGGTATCTGTTGTAACTCTAACTTTGTACTCCTATAACTCTTTGTTAAAGGATTGGAAAAATATGTAACTTTTAATTAAGTGTCCAGAAGGAGAAAAGGGGATCCTTGGGGCTTGATCCCTGGACCACCTTTCTTTCTCTTTCTAGTTACTCTCTCTGTCGCATGATGTTTTCATCTAAGCTCATGGCTTCAATTAGCATCTATCTATGGATGAACTTCTAAACCTATCTTACCAGAGCTGCCCTTGAGCTGCATGGCTCCCTGCCTCCTCCACATTTCACATGGGTGTCTAATACGCATCTCAAACGAGGCATCTGAAAACCATTTTTTTCTTGCACCTTTCAGCATGTGTCTTCCCCACTCCACCCCAAGTTTCCCATCTTAAAATTTTTAGCATCTACCAAGTAGCTCAGGCAAAAAACAAAACAAAACCCCTAACAATCATTTTAACTCATTCTCATTCCTTACAACTAGTCCATCAGCAAGTCCTATCAGATTTTACTCCAAGATATATCCCTGATTTGTCCTTTTTGCTTCATCTGCATTACTTCCCCCAAGTTCAAGCCCTCCTTGTTACTTGCCTGACCTATTCCAATAGGGTCTTCTTTTTTCTTTGAGGAGTGAGTGGGAAGTTTATGTTATTACTACTTTTTATTGACTTTATTGGGATGACATTGGTTCACAAAAGCACACAGGTTTCAAGTGTACAAGTCAATAAAACATCATCTGCACACTGCATCGTGTGCCCCTTACCCCAAGTAAAGTCTTTCTGTCCCTCACCACCCACCCTTTGCCTGCCTCCCCAGCCCCCTTTCCCTCTGGCTATCATCACACTGTTGTCTGTGTCTATGTGTTGTATACATGGGTTTCTTGTCTGCTAAACTCCTTCACTTTTTTCATCCAATTCCCCCTTCCCCTCTGAGAGTTGTCAGTCTGTTCCATGTATGCATGCCTGTGTTTCTATTTTGTTCATCAGTTTATTTTGTTCATTAGATTCATCAAAATCTGGAAACAGCCCAAGTGCCCATCAGTAGAGGAGAAGATAAAAAAGCTGTGGTACATTTACACAGTGGAATGCTACTTGGTCATTAAAAAAAGAAAAAGGAAACCTTACCTTTTGTGACAGCATGGATTATTATGCTAAGTCAAATGAGCAATAGGCTCTTAATTGACCTTCCTGCTTCCCCTCTGGCTCATTTCAATTCATGGTTTCTCCACCTTGTTAAAATAAAATCCTTCCTCACCATGTTCCTTGCTTCCTTCAGGCCCCTATACACATCAAGCTCATGCTCAGATTTAAGCCTTCCCACTAGCTCACCCACTTCTTGGGGAAACCCATTCATGACATCTTTAAAGGACTGGCTCCTTTTTTGTCATTCAAGTTTCATCTCAAATGCCTCTTCCTCAAAGAGACTTTCCCTTGAATACAATATCTCCCATTACTCTGTTTTATTTTCTTATCTTTCTCTGTCTGAAATACATAATTTATTTACTATTATTAATATACTATTGTTTTCTTGCTAATTTTGTTTCCCTCTGCTAGAACAGGAGCTGGAATCTTGACTGCCCCCGTATCTCCCAGGCCAAGGACAGCACCTGGGCTGAAGCAGGTGCTCAAGAAATATTCATCTGTTGAACAAAATGAGGAGGAGGAAGATGAGGACAAGTGTTTTCCTCATCTTTGGAGTATGTTTTCAGAAGAGGAAACAATGGGCAGAGGAAAGAATTCCAGAGTCTGGACTGTGCTTTTAGGTTGTACAATCGATTTTTCTCAGCACCATACTATGCCCCACAACAGTGGGACTCACAACAGTGTGGTGATTGCTGGGGTGGGTGGGGGTGGGTGGGAGTGGAAGAGGGTACAGGATGGATAAATGGTGATGAGGAAAAAAGCTGCTGCGTTGCCTCAAAAGGAGCACTTCTAACTGTTACCAGATCTCCTTCCTTCCACACATGCTAAAGTTTCAAAAGCAGGAGGTAGAAATTAAGTAGTAACAAATAACATCATAAGCCATAGCTCAGCAGCTGCATAAGCTTACACATTTTAAAGGAAAATATCTTCTCATAAAAGATTCCCTAAGAATCAGCACAAACTTGGACATAAAATCCTTAAGCAAGCATTTGGTTCATGTCTAATAAAATTATCTTAGCAAAAAACACCCCAAATCACGAGAGAAACACAAGATCATAAATACAACTGAACTTGACACCCGGGGAACCAAAATATCAACACCTCAATTTCTGTTCTCCATTTGGTCTTTCATATTTGGTTATCTGAGGTAACAAGTTTCTGTTCCCAGACACCTTCTCTTAAAATGGACTTCCCTATTTGTATGTAGGTTATCAGTCAAAACCATACAGATAGCTCTACCCAAATTAAACATTAAGAGAATCATCAATGAGACGAGTAACATGTCTTTCTTTAATTTGAAGAATCCAGTAGTCTACCACATGTGACCTAAAATTCATCTCTAACATTATATATGTACTAGAAATAACATTTGATATAGAAATAACATTTTACTTTATTTATTTATATATTATGTAGACATATATTTTCTTGTCAGGGTTTTGAGCTGACCTTAACCTTGATGGTGAGGACAGGAATTACATCTCAGCCTCAGCCTGGTTGGTGACATTGATTACTGTGAGAATTACTATGGGAATTAAGTCCCAGGAGCCACATTTCTCTTGCTGACGGGGATCTCAATAACTGACAAATACAAAAGAATTCTTTGCCATTTTTTATGAAATTGTTTTTACATTCCAAAACTTTGGCAAAGTGTCCTACAGCAGGCAAATTTCCACACAGGATTCTGCCAATAAGAACTTGATCCCCAGGGGAGCTTGAAATGGAGGTTTAGCAGACCCAGTGTAGGAAGTCAGAATACCCTGATCTTTATTTCAATTAGAGACACAGCAGAGGACTAAAGAAGGAAAGTTGGCTGGTGGGGAAGGGCAGGAGGTGCACAGCTGACTTTTTCAGGCTGATCTCTGGGCTGTTGCTGTGAATCCTTCAACCCCTTGTTGGCCTGCACCTGTGGACTCGTACCCTCTGTGAAGCAACCAGTTCGTGTTGGATTTCTGCCAAGAACCCAAAATTCCTTCTAAACACCTGGGAACTGCTGGGACTAGTTCTTTTGGCAACACATTGACAGCCACTTGAACCAATCACGTCTTCATGTCTCCTGGTTATTGCCTGTGGTGTAAGCTCTTGAGGCATTTTTTTCTGCTTCTCATATGTCCAAAGTGCTTTTTGCTGCTTCTTGGCTGACTCAACCTTCTAGTACACTCTACTGGCTTTCAGGTCTTTTCACTATGCCCGGGGCTATGAAAGCACTCCACATCTTCACCCAGGCTCCGAACCTTATCCCTATCTCCAGGATTTGAGTGAAATTTGACTGTCCCGGAAGGCTGTTTCTGCGAGGATTTTCAGCTCTTCCGCATTCCAGCTTCAATTAGCCCACAGTAAAACTGATTTCTTGATACATCGTTTTGTTTAGAGCTACAGTTTCCTATCCACCCCGTCAAAGGGGAATTCACTGCACTCTTAGATCCCACTGATCTCTGGCCATTTCTTTGCAGTTCTCTTTGCATGGTCGCCGCCCGTCAGTTTCTTAAATATTGCCTTGTTCTACACACTCCCTGAGCCATCTCGTCCGTACTCCTGCATTTCAATGTCACTTGTATGTTAATGAGTCTCAAAGGCGTCCCTAGCTCAGAACAGCGCCAAGGGGTCTTGGAAAGCTCCCGCGGGCTCCACTACCAGTTTCCGGGTGCTCTCCCGCGAGCTACAGATGACCGGAAATGGAACCTGCGCCGGCCCGTTGCTTAGCAACAACGCTGCCGGGACGCTAAACAGCCCCTAGGCGGAGAGAGCAGAGACTGCAGGCCAGCTTTCCCCGGGGTCTCATTTCTCGTCCGAGTAGTCTCGGGGGCGCCACGCAGCAGCGATCCGGCAGCCGCTGGGTGCCGACAGCGCGTCCTCGCAGCCATGAGCAGCGAGCAGGTGAGAGGGCGGCCCGCCCCCAGGCTCGTCCTGCCGGGAAGGTTCCTCGCATTTCAAACGTTGAAGCCTGGGTCCTTTAGACTCCCCAGTCGTCACCCCGCTGGGGGGGCCTCCTTCACCCCAGTTATGATCGAGGGTACTGAGTGTTCTCTGTCAAAACTCTTCTGTTTCCTTACCTGCTCTTCGTCCCTGAGGTTGTCAGAACAGCAAAACTATCAGTAGAGCGGTGGGCCAGCAGTTTAAACTACAGGCGGAGAGTGTTCCCAGGTTGCTTAATGGTGGGTGTGTTTGGGTCGGCGAAGCTGGATAGGGAGTCAGTGGGTTTTGGTTCTGGGTTGGGATCCAAGCCCTTTTCTAGCTGTGCTACTTTGGGCAAATCATTTCGTCTTTCTAAGCCTTCTCTGCAGAGCGGAAAATCAGATGTTTCCCCTTTCTAAGGTGATTGTGAAGTTCAAGTAAGATACCATACCAATACCATACCATACCATACCATATGTGAACGGGTTTGGTAAGTGGAATTTTTTCTTAAGATAATATCCCCATGGCACGGTAATAAAAGATGCATGTTGCAATGGCTACACTTCAGAACTCTTTCTTTGTTGAACTTAAGAGGAATGGTAAACCAAAGAAATACAAAACAAATGTCAAACTTTTTAATGCCAGAACAAATGGGAAAGCATTAAGCCTAGGTATTATTCTGGCTAGCTAGAAAACGACTCTGTAAGACTGGGGTGTTAAACTCATTTTCACCTGGCGTGTCAAACTCATTTTCATCTGGGGCCACATTAGTCTTTTGGTTGCCTTCAAAGGGCCAAATGTAATTTTGGGATTGTATAAATGTAACTACTCCTTAACTAAAGGCAAGGAGCTTGGCGCTACTGCAAGGTAGAAACAAGGTGCTGGCCAGATAAAACAAGGTGGAGGGTGGGATTTAGCCCATGGGCCTTGTGTTTGCCACCTGTGCTATAAGATGAATATAGAAAGGCCCCTTTAATATCCGGGTACTGAATAGGAAACAGTTGGTTTTAAGCCTGTAAATTTTGCTTAGCCTCTGTCTTTTGACACTAAAGTGTAACTCTTTTTTTTTCAATGCTTCACAATTTTTTTCTGTCTTAGCACTTATGGTGGAAATGGTGTTAAAAGGTGATTTATTCCCCCATCCATTGGGTTGTAGATTACTAACAGAAAATGTCATTAATTAATTAAAGAAGTAGTCAATGCCTAACTGATCAAGAAAATTTGGCTTTAGCGTTATATTGAAATGTGTAATAAATGAAGAGCTTCATTTATTTTAAAAAAACAGAATCACCATTAGTAATTAGTAAAAGAACAAATGAACAAACAAAACAAAAGAAAATTGAGATACAGTTTATTGAAAATCAGCAATTAGATTAATCGACTGTACTGATTTTTTCTGTGTGGTATTATAATCAAAGTCCTTTTAAAAAAAACTTGTCATCAACACCATCAATATACATTCAGCAACTTGCTTGATGCCCATTTTAGTCTTTGGCCTGACCTTGAATCATATTCCATGATGTTGAAATTTACAGTGCATTTACTGTATTTGCAGTAGCATTTCTGAATAGCTATTATTTTGCAAAGCCCCTAATTGACCAATTTACAGCTAGAAAGCATCCACTATAAACCTACTGGCAGTGAAATTTTAAGTGTTGCTTTATCTTAATAAAAGTGTTGTTTAGAAATGACACCCATTATCCCTTCCTCACCCCTCCCAAAGGACATGTATTATTAAAGAAGTCAGTGGGATCTTGAAAGAATGAGCCAAAGCCCATCTGGGATTAGTTACTATTTTTAAACAGCAGAGGACCCTCTCTCACTGCTTCGATTGGTTTGTAATTTTAAAACTCTTGATGCTCTCATTTATGCTAATTTTGAGTGTAGTTTTCCTTTGAAAAGATGAAAGTTTTTATATTTCAAACTAAAACAAATGGAATGAATTAAACTTTGGAAATGCCATTTTATGTGACATTTACTTATGTATTCATTTAGTTTGAAAAAAGTAAGCAGGTGGTAATTCATATTTGCTGAAGGAGATTTTAGCATATTCATCTCATTAGTGGAAGGTTGAGAGTAACATGGCATTTTTCAGAAATAGTTTGAGTTCTTAAGTTAGGTATTTAAAATAAATATAAGTCTTTTACAGTTGCTCATTTCATTTTTAAATTAGTAAAAACATAAAATAAGGCATTCTGAGTTTCAGTTGAAGACACATTCATACCACAGGTTCATAGATTCTGGTTATTTGATGAGATTGGCTAAATGTGGATTATATGAGGTTTACAACATCCCTTCCAATAGACAAGTAGTTGAAAATCAGCAAAATAAAAAATAAGTGCAAAATCAAGACTACTTAAGGAAGACCTAGACTCTTTAGCTAAATTTTGATTTTGGTAATGTAGAATTAGAATAATCAGGATCCAAACAGGGATTAGATGACATGCTCAAGAGAGTTAACTGAAGAAAACTTATAAAGAGAGCATTTACTGAGGTGTCGGCAAGGTTAAGGGAGGAACCAGTTGGGATGAGGGGGCATTTAAGGATTAGTAGCAGTAGATAGCCATTACCGTTCCTAGGACTGATGGGTCAAAGAAACTGAACCATACTCTCAGAATGTGAGCTGCGGGCTTGGAATAGTAGCTTCCTGGCAGAAGGTAAGCTCTGGAGAAATTCAGCCACTGTCTGAATTGGGACACAGGGAGTAGTGGGAAAGAAGTCCTATACTCTTACTCCTCCTGCTGTCTCTTTTGTCTCCTACTGGTGCCTCTTGCTGCTTAATCCCTGCTGGAAGCCAGAGGGGCTGGGGACCCAGATAACATTCACACATAGAATTCGGCCTTCCAGTTACAGAGCAGGAAGATATCCATGGAGATTTGATTGGGGCAAACAAGACACATCACAGAAATTATGCAGCATTCAGAGACATTTCCATTTATTAATCCATTGGGATTAAAAGTTTTTAAGCCAGTTGTTCAGATCCTGTAATGCTTTTCCATTCATAACCTTTATACTTGAAGATAAGTCTAACAAAAGATGTACAAAAAACAAAGACTATTATAAAATGTTTTTGAAGGTTATACTCCTGGGATCTGAATAAAGAAATATACTGTATTCATGAAGGAAAAGAGTCAGTGTTGTTATAATGTCAGTTTTCTCCAAATTATTTTAGAAATTCAATATGTTTCTATTAAAATTGCAAAAACTTTCATGCAATGTGGATTCTAAAATTCACATGATAGACTAAAGGTCAAAATTATGCATAATTTTTAGCATAGTAAAGTGAGAAAATTGTCTTACAGATTTCAAGACATATTGTGAAGTTACAGTAAAATAGATAACATGATATAATTTATTTACATATAGAAAAATATAGCAATGGAATTAAATAAAGGCACAAAAACAGATGTGCATATACACACATGTATACCATGTGAATATTGTATCCATTCACTGTATGGAAGTATGTGGGATATAAGAATTGTGTGGATAGTAAAATATATGTCAAAAGACCTTTATTGAAACTTCTTTTGTAATGGAGAAACATTGGAAATAAGCTGAAATATTCATTCACAAGAAAATGGAATGGATAATTGCACATATTCATACAGCAGAGCATTATATAGCTGTGAAAATCAGTGAGGAAAGTATTAATGTGGGAAGTGAGCAAAACACCTGCTTACATACTGAAACGTTTGAAAGGGGGTTTCCCTGTATGATGCAAGGGAAACGTGCTGGAAAGCTGTCCTTATGGGTGGCAGGGTGTCTGCTGGAGGAGTCTGCCGCTGCCCCAGTCACACTCACAGGCTGGTCAGGTGCCCACAGGCAAGGACGCTGACTGCTGGCAGCTGCAGCGTGGGAGCAGCGAGAAGAAGCACTGGGTCCAGGAAGAAAATTTCCTTTCTCTTACAGTGTCTCTTTTTGAACCCTTTATAAATATTGTGCCAGATGGAGAGATGTTTTATAGAGTCCTGCTCAAGAATCACAAAGGAAGGCAGAAAGCACAGGTTTGATGATCAGATGCAAGAAATTGACAAGTGGCTGAAGCACCTCATATTCTCTGGTTTATAATTCAAAGAATCATTCTCAACAGTGCTTCTTCTTACCTGGTATTCTCTATTGCAAAGAGGGTAAAGACATTCTTCTCTAAAAGTTACTGCTAAAAAGTACACGTTACTCACAGTAATTTGAGGGTACAGAGTGCATTGATCTGAATACATTTGTCACCTAAAGAAGTGGAGAACTCTGGAAAAAAAGGTTTTAGCCATGGAAAAGGGATCCGGGGCTGAGTGAACTTTCGATGCTGATTAGATTCAGATAAATTCTCAGAAAATATGACCAATTTTTCAAATTTTGACCAATGCTAACTGTCTTAGCATCCTTGTCAAAAATCAGTTGCCCTTAAATGTATGTGTTTATTTCTGAACTCCCAATTCTATTCCTTTGATCTGTACATCTAATCTTTTAAAAAAAAATTATTTATTTACTTTTTACATTCAATGTTATTTTTTATTTTTTATTTATTTTTATTGTTCAGTTACAGTTGTCCGCACCCCCCCCCCCCCCCCCCCCCCCCCCCCCCCCCCC